>QEPC01015598.1:3228067-3264279 GCA_003113815.1 Sphenodon punctatus
ATGCAGGGTGCCTGCCTCTGACTGGCACTGAATATGCTGATATTCATCTGAATAATGATCTTCACAGGGACAACATCAATTTCTTATATAATTGGGTCCCTTTATCAAAATCTCCTGTACATTTGCTGAAATGGCAGGAAAGGTATTTGATACATTCCTGTCAAATATCATGTAAATAGAATGGAATATCAAAATGTAACAGTTGGAAATATATTTTCAGGTTAATGTCTTATACCCTTGGGACCCTTTATCCACTCTTTCCTAAAATGTGGAGAAATATTAAGAATATGAAGGTATGTAATATGCACAAGTTTCATGAACATTGGATGAAGATAAAGAAGTTGTAGCCATGAATGTGTATGGAGCTTTTCTTAAAATCACAACATTCAATTGCTTCTGAAATTGGTTTCCTATATCTAATCGTTCCGAATTTTGGTACACTTAATGCCCTCAATTGGGGGTACAATCTACCTAAATTTCATCAAAAGGTAATAAGTAACAAAAATGTTATGGCCAGAAATATGTTTTTTAGTTTTTTCCTTTTATTTCAAAAACCAAATGTCATTTTCAGTTTCTGATTGCACCAAACTAAAGACCAAACCGATCCCGACCGAAACGAGTACTGAATCTGAACTCAATATTCGACCTGAACCACCAAACGGCCAAACATCCAAACCGACGAACCAAACACAGCCGAACCGAACGGACTAAATGAACGCAGCCGAAACGAACGGCCGAACCCGAACCGCGATCTGTTCGCCCATCCCTAATAATTTTTAAAAAACAAGGTGTACTATAATACCGATACATTTCCATTCCTCCCCAAGCTCTGCCATTCCATCCCACCTACTCTTCTGCCTCCTCCATTATCCAAAATAACAGAATTAAGAGGCTTCCTGTGAAATTAACTGGGAGTAGTTTCGAATCAAATAAAAGGAAGCTTTTTTTTTTTTTTAACCCAGAGTATAATTAACCGGTGGACCCCATTGCCAGAAAATGTTGTGAAGGTCAAGTGGGCAGAAAAAAGGGATAATTAGAAAGGTTCTTAGAGAATAGGGCCATGAATGGCTGTTAGCAAAGTTGGTCATGGAACAAGACGACCCTTTTCACACAGACATTCTAACACCAATAAAATGGGGGTTACATTTTATTATACATGTTGCAGGGCACCCATAACATACACCTGCAGCCCTGCAACATGTATAATAAAATGGAACCCCCATTTTATCAGTGTTGGAGAGTGTCTATGTGAAAAGAGCCGACCTTGAATATCAGGGGCTCGGAGTGGATAGCAGAGAATGGATCAGTCCATTTTGACCTGTTGTGCACAACCCTGAAACAACCACCATAGCTGCCTGCCAGTGCTGGGCTAGATGCATTATTGACCTCACCCAGTATGGAATCTCTTATGTTCCTATGTGTGTAGGAAGTGTTCCCTTCACTTGAAGGGAATAAAAAGGCACTCTCCCGCCACTGCCAATTATTTTAATAGGGGTCATGATTTTGAACCAATATCTGGGGGAATGACTCATAATTGTTTAATGCTCGGTGTACACAGTACTCCTAGCAACGAATTCCTAAAGCAGTTGGTGAAATTTTTGATGATCGCTGCTGTATGTTGATTAATACTCGTAAGACGGGTTTTGTTCTTATGTAGGAAGAAAAGAGACTGAAAAAGTAGCTATCCTAGGAACATTCTGGTAGCAATCAATCATCATCATCATCATCATCATCATCTTTCATGGCGATGTAAATATAGTAAGTCCACATGGCATCGCTGTGCAGGAAAGTAGTATTATTACCATTCTGGACTCAGAGGCCCATTTTAAACAGGTCGTGGCTACGGAGGGGATGGGTGTGCATGCCGGCACAGGGGCAGTGTGTGGGTGCCTGCGTACATGGATGCACACCTATCTCCACCCACCTCCATGCACAGAGCAATCGCCATTGTGGCCAATTGCTCCGTGTGTCGGAGATGAGTGGGTTGTGGGAGCACTCACGCACGCCCCCCTGTTGTGGTGGTTACACGGGTGGCATCCACCCATGGCCACGCACCAGACCTGCATGGCCATGTATGGGTCCGTCTCGTGAAAAAAGGGTCTGGACTCTTGCTCTTCTGCAGGAAGGAGTTTCTGATTCATAGGCACAAATTACGGTTCAGAAATATAATTTTAAAACTTTACTGGCCCTTTGGTTTCCTCTTTAGAGGGTGAGAGAAAGGACCAAAACTGGCTCTCTCCAGAGGGAGTTCTGAGAAAGAGAAACTCCATAAATCTTCATGTAAGCTGCACAGCTCCAGGCTTCTTCTGGACAGGTAAAAGGAGAAGAAAATCCAAATACTATGAAAGCAAATCAAAGAAACCTAGACACAAGCACTTTCTTTCTTAGTCTTTTTTTTAGCAGAGGAACCAAAGCTCTCTGATTCAGTACTGAGAGTCTCTGAAGAGGAGGCATAAGGAAATATTTCTTTCTTGGGGAATATTTTTGCAGAATGTTAATTGGATAATTAAAACCCTAGAGCTAGGGGAAGAAAAGGAAACGAAAAACTCAGGTAAACATTTTTTTTCTTCTATCTTCCAGGAAAGGGAAAAAAATAAATAATTAACTTGTGCTGTTAAGTGCTGATGAGGGAACACTATTAGCGCAAAACTGAAATTTTCAAATTAAAGGAGAAAGCTAGCTGAATAGGCATGCTATTCAACTTCATTTTATTAAAACTAACCAAAAAAAAAAAAGGATTAAGTCACTTAGGGAGCAGTCCTCTGCCATTACAATCAATGACTCCAATCGACTTTAATGGAGGAGGATTGTCCTGCCCACTAAATTGTCCTGCCCATAGGAAAACTTAATCCTTGTTATGGTGGAAAATGACTGTAGAATGTTCCTCGGCATGTTTAATTATAGTAAACTTCAGTTAACCCCTTCCTCCCATCCACTCTGGGTATTTTCAGACGTTACGAGATCACAGTGAACCATGGTGAATACCCACCTGTGGTCACTGTGCCTCGAACGTCTGTTTGGCGGCCGCCAGATGTTCGCCACCGTCAATCTGCACAAGGGGTCAATTTGAACCATGCTTCCCGGGCTAGCCGGGGGAATGTCCTGGGAAGCGTGGTTAAACAGACCCCCGGCAGGGACCAAAAAAAAGTAACGTCTGGCTGCTCGCCACGGCCCGGGATCACCAGCGGGATCCCGTGCCGTGGCGCATTCGGCCGGACGCGGTGGCCGCATTGGCCCCGCCGCCCGCCCATCTCCTCAGAGGGCGGGCGGCGGGGTGTGTGGAGGGGGCGGGGCCATGCGGCCGCACGTTGTGCCACGCGGCCCCACCCCCTCCCAGATTCCCCGCCGGGATCCCCCCGGCACATCTGTTATGGCGTGACGGGGTGACCCCGGCGGGGAATGAATGAGTTGATTTCGGTACGGGGCCAACGGTGATTTGTCTGAAATCACCCTCTGTTTAATTGTTAGCCCTGTCCATATTCTGAGAGGAATAAGATCCATACAAGGTTTTTAAAATTTGTTTGTTCATTTAAACTTTTATCTTGCCCTATCCCTAGGGTGAGTCCACATACACACACAAACACACACACACACACACACAAACACACGCTATCCAATTTAAAATCCCCTAGCCCTTTCCCAGATAAGCCCTCCCATTTATTCTTTTGGTCCAATAGATTGGACGACGCAGCCAATGACTGTGCAGAGCTCAGAAAGAAGAGCAGGGAGCAGATCATCTTATTATGACCTATTGCATACTTCTCCAAAGCGACCAAGAGTGACCAGTGGTGGAGACAGAATGCTGAGCTCAATGGACTATTGGTATGACTGACTGTGGCACTTCTAATGCTTTTATATTTGATGCCTGCCAAATGCCTGGCCAAAAAAGAAAAGTCTTACATTGTCTCTGCAAGATGAGCAGGTCAGGGGAAGTGAGTTTCTTAATTGTGGGGTAGTTACCAAGAACACTTAGATTAGGATGATGTTGAATATCAGGAGAAAAAAAAAATGTTATCCAAGTTCACAAAATTCTACGGACTATAAGCTTTATTTAATCTCAGGTCTTGAAAATATTCAAAGTCAAAGAGACTTGTCAAAATCAATTTTACACTTCATTGAAATGTAAGAGGCACAATGGTCTGTTGAACGTAGCATAAAACTGGAAGTCAGGGTGGGAAATGACTTTCCGGGTGTTTTTAAACAAGCAAGGGGGGCAGGGAGGTCCATGGCTGCCAGGTGCCCACAAACGTGACGTGCATGCGGAGTGCGTCACATGGGTGGCTCCTGGCATGGCTACCCGGCCACGGTGGCAATCTCCGCACATGTGGCAGGACCCACATGCAGCACTCCCAGTTTTTCGGAGGTGCTCTGTGCTTGGCCATGAGTGGCTGTTGTGTGGTTCATGGGAGTGTGCTCCCACACAGACCACCTTCACACACGCAGTTGGATGCATGGACAGTGGGGGGGCATGCGTGGATGCATCTTGTTTAAAAACACCCTTACTCTCAGCTCTGGTGCTGCTCATGGTGGCTGCAACTCAATGGAACTCTGCTGGTGCAAACACCCTTCGTATTGCACCTCAGTGAAACTCCACCATCAAAAGTACATTTAGGACTACAGCTTGTGTGATCGTACCCTATCTAAATCTCAATTTCCCTTTATAATATGGGGATATGATAATGCTGTATCAACTCCCGTGGCATTTGGTGAGATTAATTAACAAATGTTTGGACAGTGCCTCCTGCATTCCTTTACTGTAATTTAGTTACTGATGCAAGACAAGGGAATTTGTGACAGTTGGTACAATTGACTGTGAATTCAAGTGTCAAAGAGTTTGATTGGATAGTAATCTAATTGCCAGTCTTACACAAGTTGTTGAGACTAGTTGGAAGACTTGTGAAGTTTTAATTGTTATCTCTAGTCATCTGACTAGTGATAGTCAGATCCCATCAAAGTGGGATAGCTAATTTGATTTGCAGATTGCTCTCTAGTTAGATTATGAAAAATCTATTTTTTGGGAGTACTTTTCTAAATACTTTTCAAAAAGGATTGAAGTTTAACAATTACAAGCAACAAAATTATCATAGGGCCAAAAAGTGTTATATTTCCTCTTTACAAAAATATACTTTACATTGATATGAGTAACAGGTGTATTAAATTGTTGTTATACTATTACAGAAATGCAAGGCATTTTCCTGCTTTTTTCACAGTATCAGTACATTTTGTCCATGATGACATGGTATTTTTGAGTACCACATTTTAAGAAAGAGGTAGACAAATTATAGAAGACTCAGAGGACAGCAACAAATGTGATAAAGGTTTAGAATGAAAGACATAGGATGAAAGATTGAAGCAACTGGATATGTTTGGTCTAAAGAAAAGACTATTAAGGAGGACACAATAACAGCTTTCATGTATCTAAAAGGCTGTTATAAAGAAGATGAAGAATAACTACTAGTCTGTATTATTGCTACAGGTAAGACAAGGGCAATGGTCTTAAGTTGCAGGAACGTAGATTTAGGCGAAATATTTTGAAAATCTTCATAACGGTAGGAACAGGTGAGTATAAAACAAGTTGCCTAGAGAAGCTGTGGAATTGTCTTCATTGAAGGGTTTTTGAGAAGTCAGGATGCTTTTAGAAGTGCGGCTGTGCACACGGATTTAAATAATCTGCTTTTAGAAAAATCGCGCAGGAGGCATTTAGACGCATCGTCGCCATTGCAAACGGTGGCTCTCGCATTGTTTTGAAACTGCATGGGTCAAACCCTGAGGTTTTACCAATGTGGTTTCAAAACAATGCGCTAGCCGTGGTTTGCAATGGCGGTGGAACGACTAAATGCCACCCGTGCGACTTTTCTAAAAGTGGATTATTTAAATCCACGTGCACAGCGGCACATCTAAAAACACACTCAGACATTAGTTTCTCTTAATTCCAAGTGGAACATGAGGCAACAATCAGATCCTTCCATTTTTCCCAATTCAAGGACATTGGGTGATTTCAGACGTTACGTGAACACGGTGAACCACGGTGAATACCCACCTGTGGTCACCGTGTCCCGTACGTCTGTTCGTGGCGCGCCAGATGTTGGCCACGGTCAATCCCCACATGGGGTTCGTTTGAACCACGCTTCCCGGGCTAGCCGGGGGAAGGTCCCGGGAAGCGTGGTCAAACGGACCCCGGGCCGTGACCAAGGAAAAGTAACGTCTGGCCACGTGCCACGGCCCGGGATCCCCGGCGGGATCCCGGGCCGTGGCACGATCGGCCGGATGCGGCGGCCGCATTGGCCCCGCCGCCCGCCCGTCTCCTTGGAGGGTGGGCGGCGGGGTGCGTGGTGGGGGCGGGGCCGTGCGGCCGCACGTTGCGCCGCGCGGCCCTGCCCCCTCCCACTTTCCCCACCGGGATCCCCCCGGCATGTCTGTTGTGCCGTTACGGGGTGACCCCGGCGGGGAACGAAGCCGTTGGTGCCGGTACGGGGCCAACGGCCCACGTATCGTCTGAAAATACCCATTATCTTGGCCTCACTCCATGTAATGCCCACCTGGCATTAAAGAAGATGGATTAGGTATAGTGAATAAAGTTTTAGCGTGTGGGGTTGGACCAAAGAACCCCCATTCTAGGATTTCATAACTCTTGTTTACGTTTAGCCAACTCCAGGTATTATGAAAAGGTGATTTCAATCATTCTTCCAAATGAATGAACATGAAAAGTCATTTGCATTCCCCAAATAATTATTCACTTAGTGTTCAGTCCCACAGCCAGCGCTGCATAGATCTGTTTTCAGTGTCAGATTTAGTTGATATTCTTCCACAATCAATGGCTCATCTTTCTTACATTTGTTGCCTGTAGATCATGCTACTATTTTCAGTGGTAACTCTATTCTCCAAAGCACTAGACAATAGGCCTGAAACAAGCAATCACAGCAAATGCTGTTTCTGCTGGAAACAGGTCGTTCACCTTCATTCACACCATGCAGAAACTTACCGGCTTTTTCAACTGTTTTTTGCTAGTTGAACACAACATGAACTGAACTGATACCAACTATGCTTAGCAGTTTATGCTTTATATATCAGCTAAGTGGCATCAGCTAGGATGCAAAAGTGATGGAAATTGACGCAAAAGGACAGTCCTGAAAAATCCTGAACAGTCCCGGAAAGTGATGGACATGACAGAAAATTGCCAGCACTAATCTCACAATGGTGGAAGCGTGGAATCGCTGACCAGTGGGAAAATACCGACGAATGGTCGCAAGGAATCCAGAAAGGTAAAGATTTCCCAATGAGAAGCAACACTTGCTCTCATCTAGGGTGGCCGTACCTCCCCTTTAAGAAGGACACTTATGAAAAATACATGTTGCAGGGCTGCATTGGTTCCAGGGCATCCCTGAACCATGTATTTTTCATAAGCGTCCTCTTTTAAAGGGGAGGTACGGCCTCCCTACTCTCATCGCAGTACTTCTAGACAAGAGGCTAGTGTCTGGTGTATTGTGATCTCTTCTGATTGAAAGCTGCAGTTCTGGGATAACTTGGAGTGTTCTTGTGTAAATCTGGTAGGACTGGTGTTTGAAGCTTCCGTCTACTTTTCTTCTAGCATTTCTCCAAGGCTTTGTACTTTCTTATGGATTTTTATTGCTTTTGGACTCAAATATTCAAGTTCCCAGAAGAAAATCCTACTGCACACTCTGGGCCTAAGTACCCATTACTCCTTATATATGAGCAAGGTGAACATCAAATCACTGATCAGATTGACAGCATTTTAGATTTTACATTTTTGTTCAAAACCATTTTTAAAGCTGAGAAACCTTTTTTGCTCAGCTTTTCCAACTCCATTGCTGATTGCTTATCGCTCTCCAGTAGCAGAGATATAACTTCACTCTAGTTAACCTCCCTCCCATCTTGCCTGATATGTAGATTTGTTCTCCTGATGTGCTCAGTCAACCAATGACAGTTCTTCCTTCTATACTTTTTAAAATCTCGGCAAGATCTTCACAACTTTAGTAATTTATAATAGGATCTGAAATATCTTCCCAGCCTAGAGCAAGAGTAAACCAATCATATATCTGAACATTGATTAGTCTTATTTTAACTGAAGGTCACTCATGATTAAAGGCACTGAGCGGTTTCCAGGATTCAAAACTGGAAGCAAAGGGATTATTTAGCCTAGACTCCGATCCACGAATTGTGCACCTGGTGTGTGTGCTGTCCACCAGATGTGTGCACACAACACATATGTACTCAGTGCATGCACCACGTGTGTATGGAGCTCAATGAGTGTGCTATGCATGCACCATGCGCATATTGTGTTGATGCAGCATGTGTGGTATGCACAGATGGACCTTGAATCGGGGATTTGGAGATCAGATGAATCATGATTCATGGTAGAATTGATGAATAAATCAGGTTCTTGTATTAATGTTGTTCCATAACAGAAGAAGTTAATGTTCAATGAAACTGGCGCTCAACCCTAAACAAATAAAAGGGAATATCATTGTACACAATGCACAGTTCAACTAGAACTCATTTCTGCAAGATTATATTGAGGTCTAAACTTTAGGATTTTTAAGAAAAGGATTTGAAAATCAATTACGGCTATAAATCCTCATCCTCAGTGGCATGAGATAGGCAGAAGCTTCCCCTGTGGGCAAATTATTTCATAATTATCCAGTTCTTGTTTTCTTATGCTTTCTTCTGAAGCAACTGGACACTGTTGAAGACAGGATAATGGGCAGGATGATTGACTGGGTCTATGTGGTGCCCATGTTTGTCTGTTATACTAAAGTAAAAATGTGGCATAGGAACTTTGCTGGATTTGAATCTTTCCACAAATGCTGGAGGCTATTAAGATTTCAGAGACAAATAGTGAAATCTTTCTTGGCCTCTATATCTCTGTGGAAACTTTTAACCTCCAGTAAATTTGGCAGAGGTTTATCTTTCTATTCTGACGGTACAAAAAAGCCTGGCACAGAGACTTCTGAGATTTACTTCTCTACCAGAACCATTACCGGGATGAAGTACAACACTCTGATGGTGTCAGGAAAACATTCAACCAACGCAGCATGTGCAAGAACTTCAGTGCATGTTGGTTCAGAATGTGCCCCTAATGGGTGCAAGTTGGGTTTTTTATGGCATGATGTCTATAGAAACAACCGCGAACACCTTAAAAGTAAAGGCATCTAACACAGGTAGCTTTATAGATGAGCAATTGGTTTCACCACACACTGACCTAGGTTTTGTAGGCCATTTCTCAAGGGCTAGGGTTGCTATGTCTCCAGGTTTTAGGCAGAAATGCCAGGTTTTGACCCAGAGTCTTTGGGTTCCAGGGGATGTCCTGATTTCTCTGGGTTATCCAGGGGCACCTGTGGCTCTCCTGGAGAATCAAGGCTTCCAGGGGTGGCAGGAGGTGACTAATGGTGGTCCATAGAGACTTTTCCTTCTCCTTTCCAATGTGACCCCACTCCTGTGGAGTGCTGTGATGTTGCAACTTTCCACAAGGAGACAGGAGCCCACCAGGAAAGGTTCATGATAGCCGCTTTACCCTGCTACATTTCCAACATGGCTCCACCCCTGTGGAACATTGTGATGACACTACACTCCGTAAATTATTTAGATTATTTTTATCCCACCCTTTCCCTTAGGCTCAGGGTGGCTTACAATTATTAACGGTAACATTAACAACAAACTAATTATCTCTACTCTTACTCCTCACACCAACCCTGTGAAGTAGGTTAGGCTGAAGGATCTGTGACTGGCGCAAGGCCACCCATGGCTAAGGGGAGACTTGAACTGGGGCCATAAGTGGTGGATTACATCAGAAATGGAAATAGCAACCTCTCTGCCCTGTGGACTTGCCCTCTCCAGGTTTCTTTCTAGAAAAAGGTGGCAATTCTAGTAAGGCCCCATCTTGTTCCTTCTGTACATGAATGCAGTCTTGCAGTGAAGGGGCAAAGGAGTCAGCTGATTCCCCAGTGCCTTAAATCACCTTTCATTGGCTGTTTTCACACAGATGCCCCCCCCCTCGCACAACTGTGTGTGTGGAGGGGGCCTGTGCAAACGCTGCGGCAGGTGCGGGAGCGAGATCAGTGAGCGACCATAGGAATGTCATATGGATTAGTTTTTGGATTAGTTTTCTATTGTGGCTTATCTCCTGTGATGGAAGAGCACTCTCAAGGATGGACGCTCAGTTCTGGGATTTATGTTCCTTCTATTGGTCTCTGAAAGCCAGAATTTTTTTAGGGTAAACTATAAGGTCTAGTTTAGGCTTTTCCTGGTAGGTGAGAAAGTGAGAGGGATATTTCCTGATATGAGAAGGAGGTAATATTTCTATATGCAAAGTCTTACATAACCCCAGGTCAATAGTTGTTTTATATGCATTTTTTATTATGTCTTCCTGCACCTTGACTCGCGGTTAGCACATTTGATAAGTCCAAATAAATAGAAATGCCTGAACATTAACTGAGTGCTAAAAATCATCACCACATCTTCCTTGAGACCTTCATGTTGAAGAAGAAGGGCAGGGGCAATGTGTTTGAGGAGGAGATTTAAAATTTGGAGTTTTATCCATTCCAGAATAAATCTTTCCACTCCAGAAATGTAATTTTGAGAAATACACAGTTTAACTTCATTTCCAATAGTTTCCAGGTCACTGTGCTACCCTCTGTTTTTCTTTTTCTTTTTTTTTTTTGCAAGAAAGGATGTGGTTTTGGAATAATAATAAATGAAACCTAACATTCTTGGCACCCATCTGTCTCCTTGCTCACCTCAAAGGCACCTTGAGGTAGGATACATTGTTGTTTCCTTGTGTCCTGACTGAGCTTCCATTGGGAAGGGGATGAATTAGAGAAGCTTTGTTCAGGAGACCATTCACATGAAACTCCCTCCATGGGAATAACTGAATGAGCCCCCACGGCCACCCACCCGCAAATTTGTGTTCACAGGTTGACACACAACAAAGATAGGTGCAACTTTGATCAGTATGGAACCCCCCCGGCACCTCTCTCTCTCTGCCAGTTTTTAATTTTTTCTCTGGCTTTTGTTTGTTACATGCGGCTGATTTTACTGAGCTCCTGAACCAAGAATTGATTTAATTATTGTTTGAAAGTTCATACAACATTCTAGAAAGGGCATTAGAATTGACATAAAAAGTTCTGAGAATGCAGAAAAAATGTTTTCTTTCACCCTGTCCCACCTGAGGATAACTTTTTTTAAAAATAAAAAAATACCGGACTTCTAAAGCATTGATTGCAACGTGGCTATATGCATGCATAGCGGAATAGAGGTTCCACTCAATAACAGTAGCTTTGTAGATGGAAGAAATCACCTTCTTTGCACAAATGTTTACACACAAATGAAGAAATATTCCAGTACCTAAGTAAGTCTCTCCAGACACATCTTCAGAGTAGAGGAAACTGCAGTTATTATACTGCAATAACACCTACTTGAAATTGGTGAAACTCTTCTGTGTTAGATATGTTCATGAATATATGTGTACACAATGCACATTAACAAAGAGGAAGTCTGGCCAAGATGTTGAACAAGAAGTCAGCTGGTTCCCCAGTGCCTTAAATTTCCTTTCATTGGTCGTTTTCACACAAATTCCCCCCTCCCACACACACACAAATGCTGCGGCAGGTGCGGGGGGAAATGGTGGGCACCTGTGGGAATGCCGTGGTCTGTGGGTGGGTGTGTGTGCATGCTCCCGCACTCCACCCACCTCCACCCATCACCCACGCACAGAGCAACGGGCGCCAATGCCCGATGCTCTGTGCGTGGAGATGGGTAGAGGTGGGTGGGGGTCCATGGGAACACCCCCCCACTCACCGCCCATCCGCCGTGCTTCCCAACCATCCCCCCACACATCCGTGCCCATTAGAAAAGGGCTATTAATGTATCCCCATTCAAATTCTGTTAGCCCAACCAGAAGGAATTTATATACTGAAAACCTTGAGAAGTGTATGCAGATAACAGATGTGAGGCTTTTTAGCTGGGGAGTTTATTTGGAGACAGAGTCTCTCCATACAGATGGCAGAGACAAGGGCCAAGAAATACATTCATGTGCTTCATTGTGAAGAATGGCAGCATTACGAAACACGTACTGTTTCTCAAGAATCAACCTGTCCATAGTGCAGAACATTATCTATTATAAGGACTAATGCATGCACACACTGTACCACTATGGGTGTTTTCAGACAGACAGCAGCCCCGCCTCTGCTCCATCGCACCCCTGGGTGGCCCATCTATGTAAAGGCAGCCACGAGACGTTCAGACAAAGCAGAGGCGGAACAGGCTGTCCCTGCTCCGGAACATCCTGGAGTGGGCCAGCCAAACCTAGGGCACCAGCAGAAGGCAGAACTGCAGTTCATCTGCTCAGTGGTCAGCCACTGCAGCTCCGGTGTCAGCCGGGGGTTGCCCTGGGCAACACCAGGGAGTTGTGGCCCAGAGCATTTGGCCATCCATCCACAACTCTATGGTGTTGGGGAGAAGGGCACCACATGGGTGGATTATGGACTGTGGCAGCTGCCGGGTCCATTTCAAATGGACCCAGGTGGGGTTGGTTTCGGGTGGATGCACCTCTGGGGCAGCTCTATAAGTGACCCGTCCTAGGGTGCTGTCTTACTCTGGATTGATTCACACAACTAGCTGAGAGTATGGGAAGGAACACAGAGTCGAGGCTGTGCTGCCTTCCCCTTCTGACAGCAAGTTGTGTGAAGAGAAGGGGATGTGGTGCCAATGAGCCCATGGAAAGGCTTGCTTTGCACTCAGGGGTGGAGCTAGATTGGGATGGGGCCTGTTGCAGAAAATGGCATGGGGCTCCCGCTCCTGCCCCCACTTAGCAGCAGCCCGGGTGGACAGATTCACCAGAGAGCGTGCTCCTCCCAGTTTCATGGGTACTGTCTGTCCCTATTATTGTTGCGCCCTCACTTGCAGTGGTTTGCTCATGCTGCGCACACACCCTTCACCCAAGCAGTTGAGTGCAGGAGAAGACAGGACAGGCTGCATTCCCAAGTTCCCTTTCCAGCTCTCAGCCGGTTGCATGAATGGGCCCTCAGTAAATCCGCTGCTTTTATGTATTCTGAGTAATAAATGTCTGCTCACTTTCCTGGCAAAATGTGTTTGGAGTGTCTTTTGCTATCGCTAACCCTGCTGCGTCAACACAGCTAAAAGAGTGGGAGATGAGAATTCTCTCTCATTCGGTGCTTTGCCAAATGGAGTTGTTTCCTCTGGTGAGCTCCAATCTGTAACGTCTTTGAAACTCTGCTGGAGACAAAAGGGTTTTGCACAGGTGTCACCCAGAGCACAATTTGAAGTCGGTGGGGTTGCTCTGGTGTAATTGAAGACCTAATTTAGCCTCCAGCACATTTATTAATGTGAGCTGGAAAGGAGTCAGCTTGACTCTCCGAGCCCTGGCTGCATTTGTGGAGCAAGTGGGTCGAAAGCACATCTTCCCCCCTCCTCCCCAGCATGCAGACTGAGCATATTTGATCTGGAGTCACGCTAGACATGAAAACGTTGCAGTGACCATTTCAATTCACTTTTTATATACATTTTCTGTACATACTTTTCTTTGCCTTTCTCAGAGCAGGCTAGTACAGCTGCAAAGTCTGCTACCTGTGCAACGGGTGGGCAGGGGGCATACGATGGTCTCTTTCAGCAGTTTTTAACTTGGTTTTTAAATCTTGTTTTGTGACGTGCTGGTAGACCTGGGAAGAGTGTCGGACGTCTTTGCCAGGGGTTGTCAAAGTACCCAACCCAAGTGCTGCATAAGAAAATCTTCATAAGGCTGAGAGGACAAACTCACACATGCGCGCGCACACATAAACCTTTCCTGCTTTGGGATTGACTGATGGAGCCGCTGCTCCTAGGTTCTGGCTACTGAGATTCTGAGGAGCAGCAGCAATCCAGCTGCTGAGACTTAGGTGCAATGAAATAAGGTGCAGGACTGTTATGGCAGCGTGGAGACCAGCCCAGCCCTGACTGAGAGAGGCACTTGAACTGCCCAAGAGCCAAAATAAAGTCCGTGCTCCAGAACTGGAGGAGCTTCCGTCATAAGAATTCTAGAGGAGTTGTCCTCTCTTAAGTGCATATTGGTCACAGGTTCCCCACCCTCCAGCACTTGCTCAGTGGATAAACTGCACCACTGTGCGGCCCATATCACATGATTTTATTTATTTATTTATTTTATTAATTTTATTTACAAAACATTTATATCCCACACCCTCCTGCAACTTGGCAGCTCGGGACGATGAACAGCATAAAAACATCACAATAAAATCATCTAATTACCATATCAAATATATAAAATCAACACATAAAATAGCAGCTAACAGATAAAATAAAATCCCCTCCCCACCCCCTCCCCGAAGGCCCGGCGGAACAACCAGGTCTTACAATATCTGCAGAAAGAGGGGAGGTCAGGGGACAGACTGACCTCCAATGGGAGAGAGTTGAGTTCCACAGCCGAGGTGCGGCCACCAAGAATGCCCTCCCCGCCGTCGCCACCTGGCATACTCGGGGGAGTTTGAGTTGGGGGCCCCCGACCGACCGCAAGGGCCACGAAATGACCCGAGGCTTGAGGCGGTCTCACAGGTAACCAGGACCCAAGCCCTTTAGGACTTTATAAGTCATAACCAACACCTTGCATTGGGCCCAGAAGACAATAGGCAGCCAGTGCAGAGTCTGGAGCACTGGTGTAATGTACTTGCGGCAGCCCGTTCCCATTAGGAGGCAGGCCGCCGCATTCTGCGCCAGCTGCAGCCTCTGGACCATTGCCAAGGGTAGCCCCACGTACAGCGCGTTGCAGTAATCCAGTCGAGAGGTAATGAAAGCATGGATGACGGTGGCCAGATCCAAGTCCGAGACATACGGCCGCAGCCGTAGCACCAGATGTAGTTGGCAGAATGCATCTCTCGCCACAGCCTCCACCTGACAGTTCAGGCGGAGCTGCGGGTCAAGGAGCACCCCCAGACCTGAATGGCCAGAGGGGGGCAGACCCCACCAATGACGGGAGCCACACACAGTGGTGTAGTGCTAAATTGAGAAGTGCAGGAGCTCTTGAGGTTGGTGGGTCACTAAGACCAGCGAGGATAGGGGCAGAGCCTAGCCTAGGGGCGGAGCCTAGCCTAGGGGCAGAGCCAGGAAAACGGTAGGCGAAGCCAGGGGAACAGTAGGTAGAAAAACCACACAACCAGAAAATCACACATAAACCAGCGACCCCCCACTCCCCCCACCATGTCCCGTGTGCCCCCACCATGTCCCCATGTGCCCCCAGAAAACCACACATAAACCAGAAAACCATGTGCCACCAGAAAACCATGAAAACCACAAAACCATGTGCCCCCAGAAAACCACACGTAAACCAGAAAACCATGTGTCCCCAGAAAACCACACATAAACCAGAAAACCATGTGCCCCTAGAAAACCACACATAATGGCTCCGACTGTGCCACAAGGCAGTCATGTATAGTTTCCTAACCCCACTGTGCTTGAACCCCATGTGATAACATAACTCTCCAAAAGGTGTGGGTGATTAATCTTTTGTTAATCAGCAAGGGCATAAAATGATATGATTATATATGAAATATTCTCCTGTATTTTGCAATACTGACACAACACACCAATGCAACTATTTACAGTATATTTATTCACAGGAACTTTCTTGATTTTTTTGCAGCAGGTTGGAACCTGCCAGGATACATTTCAGGGCTGACCAGGATGCAGACAACAGACTTGACTCTTTATCCATATCCATATTTACAATAATATTCACAAGTAACATATAATCTCCCACACTGGATTCATTTCGATTTCTGGGCTGGCACACAGTCTGGTCTCTGGGTCATCAGCAGAACGGTGCCTTTTTAACCACTTGTCCACATACTTCTCTGGCTTCCACAATTTCAAAGGACAGTCATTTATTTTAATGAACATGAGCAATGATACGTGGTGAACTGTTAGTCTGCATCACGTTCTTGAAATTATTAAGTTCATACTGCTGAAACCTCGTTCACATTCTGCTGTGGTGCTTGTGATTACCTTTGTACATTGCATCAAAGGATTTAAATCCTGTGGAATCTGCCTTCCATTGTTATCCAAGTAGTCTCTGTAGGCTGAGAGCACAGGATGTAATTGAAGACTGAACCATTTACACAGTGATTCTATTTCATCTTCTCTATATCGTGGCTGAATTTCTGTTGGCCACTCATCACTTTCCAGAACTTGGAACTCCTTTATTATATCAGGGATGGACTGTGCAACTCTACAGTTCTCTTTAGAGGCCTTGACTGTTAGGAGGCGCTCTCTCATGCTGTCGGCACACCCCAAAATAATTCACGGAGACAGTGGTTGGGTTCAAAATTCTTTAATTATTCAATCAATAAGGCCGGTGGGTAAATTGCACAGCAATTCGGGTCAGTATACTAGCTCTAACTTATCTTATTAACTTGAGCCTGATCAGGATGTGCCTTCCTTAATCAGGCCACCAACATTACCTGCCCCCCTTCGACAACCCTCAGGCTCTGGCTGAATAGGGGGGCGAACAAGCCCAAATTTTGGGCGCGAGTAAGGAGGTAAATGCCTGCAGAGTCCGAGGACAGCGCATGCCCTTACCACTCTGCTAAGACACCCCTCCCAGGGTCATGACCCCAGTGCCTGCTGTGCCCTGCATGACACTGGGTACCACTTCCCCATCTCTTAAGGAGATGACTCTTGATCTTACCTATTTATCCTATCCTAGCATACTGGACCCCTGCAAGTGCGACAATTAAATATCCCATATCTGTTCCAGATTAAGACATTCTTATCCATCAAATTCGACATTGAAAACAACAATTGCCCTATTTAAAACAAATATGCAAATTGCCAATTGTAAATGCCAATTAAGATTATACACATTGCATCGTATGCATACCCAATCAATGCCAAATAAACCTATGTAACCTGCTCTGCACTGCTGAAGAAGCGAAACCAGCGATCCTTTTTAATCAGGATAATCGCCAAAATTCCTCCTCGGCTCCCTAAAGGCAACCGGGAACAATTCCACAGTGCTAGAGGGTGGGATGGGTGGGGCTGGTGCTTCCCCTCAATCCCGACTCGAATGCCGCCTCACGCGGCTCTGACCAACCCTAACCCCTCCTAAAAGAGGGCGGAGCTGCTCTAATTTGCCCACACTGCGCCTCTGCGTCGGTGCTCCCTGGGGCTGGTTGCCAGGCAACCAAACATTCTCTGGCGGGGAGCATTCTAGAAATGCCTCCCCGCCGCGGCACTCTTCCCCCTGTCTCCTCGTTCCGCTGAGGGGGGTGTGTGTCACGACAAACGCCCGTCGCGTCCATGCGGTGGGCGAAGGGGGCTTGTTTACTATACTAGCTATGAACTGACCTCTGTTTACAGGCACTATCTTATGATTATCTGTCAGGGCTACAGAACGAAATTCATTTTCTGATACAGCAATATTTGCTTCCAAAATGGCCTTCCCTTTTCCCCCCAAGGTCTCCATTATTCTTAGTGATCTCCGAATGTGCCTGTCTGCTTTAACAACAGCAGTGGTTCTCTTCTGCAGATATTCTGATAGTATTGCCAGCTCATTGAGATCATCATATGGAAGTGCAAGGTCCAGAAGAAACTGCTTAGAAGATAAACGTTTGTATAAACCAGTGTATGTGGATCTCTCAGTTTGTGATCTCTCTCTATTTTCACTGGCAGACTTGAAATGATGACAGAGAGAACAATAGTTATTCCAAACTACTGAAACAATCCTATATGAACCTGCGACCCATCTGGTGTCCAAGACTCTGCCTATCTTGTTAAGTTGCTCATTTAGCTGTTCTGAACATTTCTTTAGTTTGCGTTTATTTTGTGGGGACCTGCTGTATAACGAATAAAGCTTGCCTATGAATGAACAGAAGTGATTCACTCCCTGGACTTCAGAAACTGTATCCCCAACAGCAAGCTCTAACCTGTCATTAAGGCAGTGCCATACTATGATGTTAGGATACATTTCAACAAGTTGTTGGGCAACTCTGGTTTTTCTTCCTAACGTTACCCTAGCTCCATCGCTAACAAAAGCTACAAGATTTTGCTGGAGATAAGCGTGATCAAATCCATGTGATTTAAGACAATCAAGGAGAACTTTGGTTATTATTTCTGCTGTTATTCCTGGAAGTTTTATCAGATCCAGGAAAACAAAACATGGGTCTCTCTCTTTGTTAATTTCACATTTCAGATAAACAATCAATGTACTCTTGACACCGAGGCTGGTGGACTCATCAATAAGGACTGATATCTTGCCATTAATTTCCTGAATACTGTTACAAATTTGTGATCGCATTACTGATGCGATATGATCTATAATTGCAGTTGGACTATATCTTGAGCGTAAACCATTGGCAAGGTGTGCAGTTGCACCATTTAGCTCTTGGAGCTCTGGAAGGTCAGAGTGCTCAGTATACAGTTTGTCTTTTTTGGCTATGTAATATGCAGTCCTAAAAACTTGACAGGTTCTTTCATTGTTAGACTCCTGGCAACGAACAAGGCAGCTCTCAAAGTCCTGTCTCTTGGACTGATCAACTATGCCCTGGGCAGATTTATGTGCCAATGAGCTGGAATGCTCACAGATCTTTTTTCGAAGGGATTTGAGTTGGTCTAGTTAATTACACACACCCTGTTACACACAGTCCTAGACACCAGCCCCTTTATAGGTATACATACACATGACCCAGCCCATTACGTGTGCATGCACATACACATGGGGGGGTGGGGGGGAGGCTAGGGAGTTAAAGTAGGGGTGAGGGGGTTGGGAGCCAGGACTCTTGGGTTGTCTGGGAGTGGAGTGGGGGTTAGCTTGGGTTCTCTGGGAGTGGAGTGCCAGTTAGCGAGTTAGAGCTGGGGGGCTTGGAGCTAGGACTCCTAGGTTCTCTGGGAGGGGAGGGGGGTTAGTGGGTTAGAGCAGGGGGGGCTGAGAGCCAAGACTTCTCGGTTCTCTGGGAGGGGGGGTAGAGACTCCTGAGTCCTTGAGAAGGGTATGAAGGTTCCAGCTTGGGGGGTGGGGTTATGTGACTCAGGAGTCCTGGCCGCAGCGGAAGGCGCAAAAAGGGAGAGAGGGATCATTCCATCCACTGCCCTGTGTTAGAGAGACTTGCTCGCTGCGCAGCGAGCGAGTCTCTCTCTAACACAGGGCAACCCCAGACCAGTCACTCTGCTCCAGCCAGCCCACCACAAGCACGGGCTGGCACGGGGACTCACCTGCTGGAGCTGCTCAGGTCGGTCGGTCTGGTCAGGGTTGTTGTTGCCAACAAGGGGGGGGGGAGGATCAGAGCAGCTCTCCTCCAGTGGACCGGCCCCTGACACGCTAGAATTCCCAGTGCCGCTGCTGCCAGCGAGTGCCTGCCTGCACGCCACACTCACTAGCCGGTTCTTCATGCATCTGCCTGCCTCATGTGTCGTGCCGCTGCTGCAGAGAGAATGCTGGCACAGGCGTAGTAGGCAGGCGCATCACGTTTGTGGCGACGGCATCAGGGAGGCGGCGGGGCTTGAGGTGAGGATGGGGCAGGGTTCCTGTTGAAGGGGCGCCGGGCAGCCAGGGGTTTTCCCAGTTGGCGGGGCCAGGAGGTTTTCCAGAGTCGGGCCAGAGTGTAGGCAGCTGGAGCTGTGTGTGTGTGATTGATGGAGGGGTGGGGCCGGCCCCTGGGATCGCTCCAGTGCGCTCCGGATCAGTTGAAAGTCCCAGAGCGGAGCTCCGGTGCGCTCCCCCCCAACGACACCCCTGGCCACACACACCCAGCCCTACCCACCAACATCACCTCCACCTTGTCGGGATTCAGCCTCAGACGGCTCGCCCTCATCCAGTCCCCCACAGCTGCCAAGCATTGGGTAAGCACCGAGACTGCCGGGCCTGGGTCTCCAGAAAACGAGAGGTAGAGTTGTGTATCATCGTCATACTGATGACAATGTATGCTGAACCCTCTCATGACCTCACCCAAAGGTTGCATATACACATTGAACAGGAGAGGGGACAAACTAGAACCCTGCGGGACTCCACACGTGAGATTCCAGGGAGACGATATACATTCCCCAAGAACCACTCGCTGAGTTCTCCCTGCCAGGAATGAGTGGAACCATTCAAGAACAATTCCGCTCACCCCAGCCCGGTCCCGCAGCCTCTCTACAAACATCTCATGGTCAATGGTATCAAACGCAGCCGACAGATCCAGTAAGATCAGAATTGAGGATCTGCTCTGATCCAATTCACGGTGCAGGTCATCGACCAAGGTCACAAGTGCAGTCTCCGTACCAAACCCTGGGCGAAAACCAGACTGCGAGGGATCAAGAAAACCAACCTGGTCCAGATGCTCCTGTAACTGCCAGGCCACCACCCGCTCAATAACCATCCCTAAAAAGGGAAGGTTAGAGACTGGCCGATACCTGGCTTGGGAGTCAACGTCCAAAGATGGCTTTTTGAGAAGAGGCTGCACCATTGCCTTTTTGAGACAGCTTGGCACCCTGCCCTCCCTAAAAGAGGTGTTGACGACCCCCGCCAGCAACGGCCCTAATGTCTTCTGGCTGGCCTTCACCAACCAGGATGGGCACGGATCTAATTCGCAACAGGTGGCCCGAACAGTCCCAAGGACATCCGCCGCGTCAGCAGATGACACCCACTGAAATTAATCCCACAAAAACAGACATGATGGGGCTTCCTGTACCTCTGATACATCCACTGCTGTAAATGCAGCATCGAGATCATGGTGAATCTGGGTGATTTTATCCATAAAAAAATCAGCAAACATGTCACAGCGGGCACTGGAAAATTCCAGTTCCAGGCAGAGAGAGGCCAGAATGACCAGCCTCTGCACCACCTGGAAAAGCTCAGCTGAACATGATTTTGCAGATGCGATGAGGGCAGCAAAGTACTCCTTCTTTGCTGCACACACTGCAACAGCATAAGCTGTTAAACTAGCTTTATGCTTCAATTGGTCAGCTTCAGCACAAGTCCAGCACCACCGCCACTCCAACCGCCGTCCATCCTGCTTCATCCGGCATAGGTCCTCCATAAACCATAGCGACCCCTGCAGTCGGCTCTCCGGAAGCGGACTCTTGGGGCTGTTTGGTCGATAGCCTCAGCCAACAAGCTGTCCCAGAAGGCAATGAGGTCATCGAGTGAACGATCATCAAGATCGGAAGATATTTCCCCCAGAGCATTCCGGAACTTCTCTGGTTCCATAAGTCTCCGGGAGCGAACCCAATGAACCGGCCCTGCACCTTTCTGGGGGCAGACATACGCCAGGAGACTGGTCTGAAGGAGGTACTGATCTGTCCACAACAGGGGTAAAGCTGTTACATCCCCCACCACCAGATCCCCCACCTCAAGGCCGGTGCAGAACATCAGGTCACGGGTATGTCCCCCCTCATGTGTCGAGCCCTTAACCCTCTGAGACAGTCCCATGGTTGTCATGGCGTCCATGAACTCACGCTCTGCTCCCCCTAAATTGGCATCTGCATGGATATTGAAATCACCCAAGACCAAAGTCTTCAGGGATCGCAATACCACCTCTGATACCAATTCCACTAGAGCGTGTAGGGATGCCGCGGTACAGGTAGGTGCACGGTATACCAAAAGCAGCCCCAATCTGTCTCCAGCCAAATCGAACACAAGATGGACCCCCTCCATGGCCAAGATGGTTTGCACAGGATATCGCCTCACAGACCAAGTGTCCTTAAAAACAACCGCTACACCGCCTCCCCGCCCCTCTGATCTAGGCTGGTGCTGCAGTCAAACACGGGGTTTGACTCAAACTGCCCATGTTTTGGTGCTGCTCACCTTGTGGTTTTATGAAGCCAACCTAATCCTGCAGCACCTCCTTGTTCGGCCTCATTTCTTGGTAGTGGGGCTGATTGGGGTGCTCTTTTCATGTTTTTAAAGGATATTGGCAGGTTCCACCTTTTTGAGTTTCTTTTAAGTGGGGTGCTGTGGTCTTTCTTTCTTTCTTTCTTTCTTTCTTTCTTTCTTTCTTTCCCTTCCTGCTTCTAACTCTGTGTTTGGCACAATGCGGCCCTCATTGCCAGTGTGCCATAAACCTACCTGCTTGCCTGCCTTCTGTCCTCAGACAGTCTTTCTGTTTGAAAACAATAATGTATTAGTGGTTCCCCCATTTTCCATATTGCAAAATTTACATACATCTGGTTAATAATATTGCATTGTAACATACATAAATTGTATTCGCCAACAGAGCCAACTGGTTGTGATGTGATAAATATCAGTAACTAGGAGGCAGAGTTGGAAGTGGTGAATAATGACATGCACAAGGATCTCCTAATATGTCCAGTATGCGTGCCAGATTAAATCATCTTCAGACCCACTAAGTGCTACACATTTGCAAACAATATTTGTAATAGTTTATGTAGAGATGGCTAACAGGCAATCTGGTTTAAATAATTGGATCTGTGACGCAGGCTTTTCCACAGGCATACAGTTAGCCATACAGAGTTTAGGACTAGCACAGCACCCATGGGTTTATCTTTCAATATCATTTAAGGTCTGTAATTACATTTATAATAGAATGAGATCACTGATCTTGAGTACATTATCCAAAGAATCTGGGAAGCCAAGTGAAGATATAATCCAGTTCACTACATTGGCGCACGTGCGTGTAAACGCACACGCACACACTCATCATTAGTCCTGTTGTTTCGACTATCAAAATTTACCACAAAAAAATCATCTTCTACAAATAAAAGTAGACAGCACTTGTCTAGACAGCACCTACCTTGTCTAGACAGAGTTTTTCTAAAAATCTAATTTGCAGTTTAAAACAAGCAGGGCTAATCACCAATGCCATCCTTACTAAAAGTTAGTACAACCTATAGCCTACTATCTAAAGCCCTGTACCTTTTTGATTTAGGGCTCTCCAGCATTGTTTAAAATCTGAATATCTATCTATCTATCTATCTATCTATCTATCTATCTATCTGTATTAATTATTAGCAAGCATTTATATAGCGCTAGCAATGTACCTGGTGCTTTACAAAGTAATGGAATAGACACAGTCCCTGCCCTAGGGCTTAAAATTTGAGAGAGGGGTGGTGGGGGGAGACAAAGGAAGGGGAACAGAGGGAGAGACAAGGAGTGTAACATTCACGAGGATGCGAGGTCCCAGGTGCACGTACTTGGCTTGGTTACATCAAGAATGATGGCTGGCTGGTCCGTGTGGTGAGGATATGAGTACCCAGACCTCGTTTTGATGCATGGAAAACAGTTAGCTCATCATAGGCCAGATTCTGTTCCTCTAATCATGCAGAGGAGTAAGGTCTGCTGGAGTGATCAGATTATTTCTGGTGCATGCGATCCACTAGATCCAGGTGTCAGTCTCAGATACCATGAATTTATTTATTTGTAGTGCGGTCATAGACCATGGCATTAGTCTCAGATACCATGACCTCTCCTGATGACTTCCAGCTCTAGAGCACCTCAACATCTGATCTCAGGAGTGGAGAAGTGCACTCCCCCCAGAGAGAGCCTTCCCCATTGCACTGGAGGAACTCTTCTAACTTTCTCCTCCCTTGACACACTGCCTGGGGTGTCATCCCACCCTCCTCGCCAAAGGTGATCTATGAGAGGCTGGTTCCTCCTCCTCACGATAGGTGTGCACCAGGGGACCATGTCATTTTAGTTATTTTTGTTATTTAAATCTGTTGTTTTCATTTTCATAAATATCAAATTGTCGTTTTCATTTTTGCTTTTGTTTTCATTTTCCATTGGTTTCAATGAAAAACACATTTTTGGCTGTAACATTTTTGTTTTTCACTATATTTGGTTGAAATATGGAGTGCTTATACCTCCAATGGAAGGCATTATGTTTACCAAATTCCATAAAGATTTGATAAAGGAATCCAATTTTAGAAGCAGTTGAAATAATTTATTTTGCAAAAATCATCATATACATTCTTAGGTGTAACGTCTTTGACTCTCATTTAATATAGTTGAAACTTGCCAAGGTTATACCCCTTCCAATATGTACTATCTCTGCCAAATTTCAGAAGGAGTGGATAAAGGGTCCTGGTGGTATAAGCAATTAATTTATACATGTACGTCTGACTGTAACATCTTTGTAGTCCAACCAGTGTATATGAAATTTGGCAGAGCTGTATATCACACATTCAAAATCATCTCTGCCAAATATCAGAAAGATGTGATAAAGGGTCCCAATTTTATAAGCCTGCACAGCATATGCAGAAAAGAAGCCTATGCCAGGGATTCTCTTACGTGACAGTGTGGTATAAGATCGGTTTGTGATGCCAGTTGGCCAGAAGAAATGTCAACCAATCCTTATTCTGTGCTGTGGCCATCCCAAACTCTCTCCCCCACTTGTTACTTGGAAGTCAGAAGCATCTGTTTAGGAAAGAACCAATAGAGATTCTCTTATGTCCTCTATAACAGTGCTGCAGGATGTGATTGTGATGATAATTGGCCAGCCTGGATGTGTAAAATATGTCTCCTGATTGCTGGGATGCTATCCCCAAAGTCCCAGTTATGTCCCTTCTATGCCTGCCTGAGGGCCGCCCCCTATGTCCACCTCGAAGCCACTACTGATTGGTCCTGTAAAGCTAGAAGCATGCAGTAATTGGCCAGTGAATGTGTCTGTCAGTCTTGTGGGTTGCTCCACATCCTCTCTCCTACAGCCTCTCTCCCCCTCCCATGCCAGGTGCCTGCCTCTGGCTGGCACTGCATGTGCTTTTATTTATCTGAATAATGGTCTTAAAGGGGACAACCTCAATTGCTTATAAAATTGGGTCCCTTAATCACATTGTCCTGTAGTTTAGAAGAAATGACAGGAAAGGAATGGGATGCATTCCTGCCAAAAGTCCAGTAAACAGGATGGAATATAAAAATGTTACAGCTGAAAATGTATTTTCAAGTTAATGTCTTATACCATCAGGACCCTTCATTCAATCTTTCTGAGAATTGGCAAGTTTGTTAAGATTATGGAGGGACATGATATTTACAGGTTTCATGCAGATTGGATTGAATATAAAGAAGGTGTAGCCATGATTGTGTATGGAGCTTTTTAAAAAATCACAACATTCAATTGCTCCTAAAATCTGTTCCCTTTATCAATTCATTTTGAACATTGGTATACATAATGCCCTCCATTGCGGGTACAAGCATCACAAATTCCATGACAATTGAATAATAAATAAAAATGTTATAGCCAGTAATATGTTTTTCAGTTTTTCCCCTTTCTTTCAAAAACAAAATGTCATTTTCATTTTTATTTTTGTTATTATTGTTTTTATTATTGCAGTAACAATAATGAAAATGACAATTTTCATTATGGTTATTGTAGTAATGAACATGACATGCACACCCCTACTCCTCACACCTTGATCTAGACTAACTTGTAATCCACCAATAGATTGCGATCTATCTCTTGGATGCCCATGTTTAGTGCTGAGGTGAGAGCTAGTGTTCCCGTACCATCTGGAAATACCTACCTTTGGGGAGTGCTTACTGTTCATTGATATTCCCTCACTATTCATTTATTCTGTGTTTCCAATAATGTTGAGATTGGTGCCTGCCAATTTCCAAAAATGTTCATCAGTTTATTTATTTATTTATTTATTTTATTTATTTCATTATATTTATATGCCCCCCCCCCCCCGAACGCCCTCTCCATTGTGGCCCCCTGTCTTACACGGGGGACCTCCAGAAAGGCACCCCTGGTGGACCGAAGGGATCACTTGGAGGGCGAGGTGGTCCCCGAGATATGTTTCTATCAACTTCTGATATTTTCATCATTTTTCATCAATTTCCAGTCTTTTGCATCAGTTTACAGTATTTCCCATCAATTTCTGGTATTTTTTGTCAATTTTCATCATTTTTGTCATTTTCTGTCATTTTGTCAATATTTGTCAATTTCTGTATTTTGTGTCAATTTATTTCATTTCCTGTCATTTTTGGCAGTTTTACATCACTTTCTGGTATTTTCCCATCAATTTTACATCACTCAGCCAGCATAAACCATACTGTTAGCAGTTCAGTTCATTTTGCATTAGAGCAGCCCACTGACAGCCGCACGCTACTGAAGAACTACCAGAAGTACTGAACAGTTGCAAGTCCTGAATGGGAACTAGCAAAAAATAGTGAAAAGTCGGTAACTTGCCCCGTTGCATGAGTGAAAGCGAATAACCTGTTTCCGACGGAATCAGTATTCACTGCGATTGCTCATTTTAGGCCTACCTGTGTTCACTAGTTCTATTAAATTGAACAGGACTACCTGCTGATTGAGGTAGTCAGTGGACAGATGGTGGAACTGGGTCATTTAGTTTAAAATGCAACTATTCTCTGAAAAGTAACAGTACACCTTACATGGTGGGATTCCATGCTAACTCTTTCTCTGACGTCATCTCATATTTGCTTGATTTACAAGGAGAAGGATCATTTTTCCTAACTGACTGCATTGCAAGCTGTTCCTAGGTTTGAAAGTTCAATTAAGCTGCTTCTGGCTTGTGTATGATTTAAAAAATGAATTCATTTGGAACTTAGTAAAGAATTCTGATTATGATACATGTATCAAAGGAAAAAACAACAACACTATCTTATTCTTTCCCAGCTGCATGCCTTCTCCAGTGCTATGAAAAGAAAAGAAAAGAAAAGAAAAGAAAAGAAAAGAAAAAACAACTTTAGTAATTCAAGTTGCTATTTTATAGTTATTTTTATTTTATTTATTCCCACACTACATCTCCTATCTGAATGTGAAACTTTTATTCAATTTAACAATCAGGAAAAACTTCTTAGCAGTAAGAGCAGTTCAGTAGAATTGAAACAGGGACACACAAAATGGGTATACCACCGGTAGAATTCGCGGCACCTGATCTGGCTCGAAAATTTCAGGTACTTTTTGGTACTCAAAATAGTGTCCAATCAGGTACTTGAAATACCAACAAACCAAAATACTGTTTGTCAGAGGTGAACTGTCACTGGGTATAGAACACACACACACTATAAGGTGTTTGCATGGTATTCTTCTTTCTTGCTATGCTTAGAAGGTAGGAAGAATATATACATGCTTATGGTATATGTATAAGCTAGACCCAAAAGGAGTTCATTGGGAGGTTATAGATTGAAACCTATGGAGTTCATTGGGACGCCGTAGATGGGGCAGCTGTAAATGATCTATGACCTAGGGAATCACAGCTGAAGACCCGGGCTCTCCCATTAGGAAAAGGGCAGGACAATGGGACTTGGAGCTGTATCGAGGCGCAGCTGGGCAGGCGTTGACTGGGGAAGTGCAGGAGACCCTGGGCATGATTGGCCTCGGCGACGTCCGAGTTGCCTAGTATAAACAGCCGCGGCCCCCGCCCTTGTGCGCGCGGCCTTAGGCGCCGGAGGGGCACAGGGCCCCCCGGGCTGCTTGACTCAGAGAAATCGGAGAATTCGGGGAAGAGAAGTGTAAGTTGGACGAGGTTGCTCCTTTTTGACAGCAACTAAAAGAGTAAAGAAGGAGCACCCCAGGCTGTTGTAAGACCTTTTGTGGGACTGATCCTGGAGCCTGGGAAAAAGTTAGATGGATTCAGGGCAGATGAAGATTTGAACATTCGCCAACATTCTGTGAAGGAGGGATAGATTTATTTATTATTATTTATTATTATTTTATTATTAACATTTTGTGTTTTATATTTTCTATAAAAATTGTAAGCTGCCCTGAGCCACCGTCAGGCAGGAGGGGGAAGAATAGAAATTATATTAATAAATAAATAAATTTTAGGAATTGCCGAGAATCAAGGTTCTCGATTCCTGTGAGAATTGAGAAAAGCCCTGTTTCTTGATAGTTTCTTGATCGAGATTTTTCCTCAGTTTACTTATTGAAGCCACGTGTGTGCTGCGTCCTGCGCCTAGTATAGCATCCCACGTTTGTCTGTCATCTCTCTCTCTATTTTCTCTTTTCTCCCTTCTTTTCTGCAGCCACCAACTCTAAGCCGGGGGGAAAAAACAAGAAAAACAACTTTGCATGTACAAAATGTCTGCTGGGCAGTTCTGCACATGTGCAACCCTTCTCAAGAATGGCGGCAGTGCTGCCAACACCATTTTGGAAAAGGGCTGTGTTATGTGTAGAATGACCCGATGGCTACTTTGCACATGCACAGTCGGTTTTTTTTCTTTTTTTAAGTGAGATTCTCACAATAGTCTCACACCGTTAGCAAGATCCTCTCGAGATCTCACTAAGGATTCTTGATTCTCGCAAGAATCAGAACAGTTTTTTGTTTCAGCCCTAGTCTGTGTTCAAAGTGTTTAACCGCCTGTATCTAGTTCCACTCACAACCACCCTGTGAGACAGGTCATTGTTAATCCCAGTTTAATGTTGAACAACTAAGGTCACTTTCACACGTTACCAGGGTCGGGTGGGGGAGAAACTTCCATCAGAGCACAATCGCGGCTTTCTTATGATGAGAATTAGCACATGTGAGAAGGCACTATTCCACTTTTATGCTGTGAGAATCCTCGCGCCTGACAGGGTCCCTAAATGGTACTTTTAAAATGACACGTGTTCTCATGGCATGAAAGTGGAATAGTGCATTCACATGTGCGCTAATTCCCATCATAAGAGAGCTGCAATTGTTCTGATGGAAGTCTCCCTCCCCCCCACCCCCAGGTAACATGTGAAAGTGGCCAAAGGCTGAGCAAAAGTGACTTGTCCAAGGTCTGAGGCCACCCATTGACTTTATGACTAGGATGGAACTTGGACTCTGATCTCCCCCAGGTCCAAGTCCACTATCTTATTTGGGAGGCTACAAATGTATTCTCTCTTTCTCTTGGTTTATTCTCCTCTACCATCTTTCTGCTCTTCAGCTAGGAGAAGAAGGGGAGGGAAGCAGAGTTTTAACTCGGACTCCCAAAGCTTGAGGCCAGAGTTTTTACATCTTGAATTGTCCGTACAGTTTTAGTGGACCTAGTTCTTAGACATTAATAAACAAACATACAGTACCAACTACATCTCCTTAGTGGTGCTAGCAATAAAATTGGAGTAATTAATACACATTCGAGATTAGAACACAGTTATATCAAGCATTATATTTGATTTAGTAGGGTTTCAAAGTGAACTTTCTCTTTCTGCTAAAGACTTAATTACTTGAAAAGCAATGCTCTTAGGTTATGGCTATGGAAGTTGGTAGAGAATGTTTTAGCCTCTAAACAGGATTAGCCAGCACTTCTCATAAGGCTTTTTACAGGCTTGGAAATCCCTTATCAAGGTTAGGCAAGAAGGTTTTTGCTCAGCAGACAAATTCTTTCGAAAGATGCCTGACTGTGATTAACGCCCTTCACCTTCCTTGTCATGATTAAAAAATGACTATTCTATTTCTCCTAGGAGTACATGTACTAAATTTGTTGAGGCTTATCAGGGGAGTGGATTTTTAGACCAGCTTCCACATAAAGATCTGTTTCTTCAGAGAAGGAAACAATTATGCTAAGTATTGACTCTTAGATTCTTCAAAAGACTTGGCAAAGCTGCACTGAATTTCTTGGAAATTGTTCAGGGAGAATACCTGAAAAGTAACAAAGTTTCTAAATCCAGTGTGCAATAAGGTTTTGACCTCAGTGATTTGAACCCACAAGCAGATGTGAGCTTCATTAAGCCTATGGACCACACAAGTGAATGTGACAAAAGTTCTGATTTTTTGCCAAACTTTTGTATCATTTCATGTCTATTGAAAGAAAGGAGTTCTTCAGTGTTGTGTTCAGGGCTGATTGGCTGAAGAGAACATCCTATCTCAGGTGTCAAAGGTAATCAATATAAAATTGATCTTTTGTCCCTAAATTCAACCACTCTCAAGTGTCCAGTAGATGGTGTCCTTGATTTGAGAAGGAAAATCTTTTAGGCTTTGAATTTAAAAGAGGTTCAAATCTCAGGTATCAAGTATCAAAAGTAATCCAAGGGTAATCACCACAAAACTGATCTTTTGTCCTAAATTATTGTTCTATTGTGCCAGCAACATACCAGAGACAAATCCCTGTCCCAAGGGGATTTACAATCTAGGAGTGACACAGAGAGGGGAATATAGGGAGAGACAGGAATGCATTCTCAATGAAGTGGAGAAGTTGGATGGGGGCCCTGAATGAATCAGTGCGTAATCTGAGGGGATGAGGAGCTAAGAAAATCCTGATGGAAGAGAGATGTTTTTGGGAGGGATTTGAAGGTTAAGAGGAAGGGAACAGAATTGATGTGTTGAGAGAGGGAGTTCTAGGGATAGTGGGAAACACAAAAGAACGTTTTGAGGAGCAGGAGACTCAAGGACGGGTGAGGGTGGTGCTGGTGGCAGAGGAGGAGCAAAGCTTCCAGGCAGGAATGTAGTGGGAAACCAGTGCAGAGGGAAGGCTATGAAGAACCTTGAAGGTAAAGACAAGAAGCATGTGGTTGATACAAAAGGGAGAGAGGAAGCCAGTAGAGGCAGGAGAGGAGGTGAACATAATCAAAGTGGCAGGTGAGGTGGATGACCTTGGAAGTGGAGGGTGGAAAAGAGGTGAGAGGGTCAGGGTAAGAGCAGGGAAGGGCAGTAAGAAGGGGCCAAATCATAATTCTTTCACACTGTAAGTGCATAGGCATATTTCATCTCCTTGGATTTCTCATTGTAAGGTACTTTAATTAATTAATTAATTAATTAATTAATTAAAAAACCTATTACCCCACCCACCAAAGGCAGCCCAGGGTGGCTTACAATATAAAATACATAATATATAAAATATATAACAAAATAACAACAAAAAGGGTCAAGAACAAAAGAGGGAACCCCCTCCCACACACACAGTGGGGAGAGGGATGGCAATTAAACACATTAAAAAAACCCACCCCAACCCCCCATCCAAAAAAATAACACCCCACCCCCCCTTCACCCATTTCCCTCGCCCAAAGCCTGGCAGAACAGCCCAGTTGTGCATTGACAACGGTCTGAAGGAAGGACGGTCCGGGGTCGATGGTATCATCGGAGGTTAGGGTGGCCAGATATGCACATTGTAGAGGACACTTATGAGAAACACAGGTTGCACTGGAGCCAATGCAACCCTGCAACCTGTATTTCTCATAAGTATCCTCTACAATGTACACATCTGGCCGCCCTATCAGGGGTGCAGCATTACACAATCAGCAACCGCGAGTTCTGTTGCTATTCCGTGTTGCATTTTGTTACCTCACAGGGAATAAAACTAACGCACGCTTTGTTTATTAAAATAGGCTGGTGAAAATGGTCATTTCTATTCAGTACACATAAAAGCATTTGGGGCTCTTAACAGCCAGATGGATATTCCTGCCTCTTCTCATAGCCACAGTGATTTAGCATGCTACTGCCTTAGTAAAGTATCACCTAGAATACTCTCTCTACCTACAGTCACATTTTCAGATAGTTGGAGAATGTGATTGCCTCCATGCTATCTTATAAAATGGCATAGCTGGAAACGGAATTTCTTACTGTCAAAAAGTCTTAAGAATTAGTCTCTCCCTTTCCTTTTGTGGTATCTTGCTTTGGATGCTGGCAAGGTTTTGAAACTCTGAAAAAGGCCTAATTTCTCCATCCTATTATTATTAGGATTTAATAAAACATTGGAAGTCATCAGCAACATTCCACGAGGCGAGCACTCTCTCTAATCAGCTTGATCTTTTAGACGAAGCCACCCTAGGTTTAATGGAAAGCACAATGACATTTAAGTAATGCAACTCTTAATTGGCTTGTCATTAATATGACTATTATAGGATTTTAGGTTTGCTTCCTGGTGTCTGCTTATATTAGGGATGCATGTGAATAATATGAATATCGTGGAAACCTGAACTTTGCTTTTCAGGGAGAATGTCAAAGTGATTAATTATTAACATATGAACCTAGTCATGGATGGATGTAAATGATAATTGTTGACAGAGTGCGATTATGGAGAACCAATTGGTGGGGACATGGTGAAAGGTTGTCTTAACTTAATGCTGCTGATTAACATCTTAATTGGACTGAGTGTAGGTGAAAGATATATGTAAAGAAAATCTACCCAGCTAATCTGTGTTAGCAGAAATATACCTGTTTTCACTTGGTGCTATGCATGTGACTTCCTGGGACTCAGCACCAAGTAATTGCTAAACGTTGGGGGAAACAGATAGAAATTTTTTTAAAAAAACCAAACAAGCCCTGTAGTTCCACACACCAAGTACCTAACCGAATGAAGCCTGATTTCCTTAAAGGGGAGGGGGATGATGAATATAAGTCAGTGTAATTTTTTTTATTACAAAAGAAGTATAAGTCACAGGTGACCAGTGACAGAGTGCTAGCTGCTAGCCATGAACATGGTCCTGTACGGATTTCAACACGGCTCTGTCTGAATTCTTTTGTTCATGAATCATCAATTTGGAAAATCTTCCTGTTCTTGCTCTGTTTGCACTGGTAGAGCTGGGGAGTAGCCATTGCTTGGGGTAACCCTTGATTTGCACCAGAGTAGCTGTAAACAGTTGGAGATAGTTGAGGAATCCATTTTCTTTTTTTAACATAGCCTACCTGCCCTCAACAAGGGTCAGAGTTTAACGCCTCAAGCACTTCAGGTGGTTGCAGGTTCATAGATTGGATATCCCCTGAGCTGGTAGGTGTCCCTTCTTGCCGTGGTTTGATAACAAAAAATAAAAGACAGGTGTTTCTATGATCATAGTGGACTACTTGCTCTGATTCAGAGATGAAGTGGAATAATACACTGTAGCTTCTCCAGAAAGGCACTAGAAAGCTGGCCAGAAATGTGTCTTTCCACTTTGTATGTATGCAGATTGACCTATCCCAGTGGAACGGTTAGCACTCAGAAACATTATACAAATTTGAGAAACTCCCTAGAGGATTTAGTTTTATACAAAAGAATATAGAGAGTATTATCTGGAATTAATCCATCACAGAACAATCTTCGGATAAAACTGTTGCAATCTTGATCTCCCAGAACAAACACAAATGTCTGTTATTTAATGCTCTTCTAATTTTGGGGAGATATAGTTTATCCGTTTTCAGGAAAGAAAGGCTTTTATGTAATTGGCAGCCAAAATAAAACAACATGAAGGAACAACACATTTTTCATTGTAGCTCTAGATTTTGGTTTTGCTGTGATATGAGACTGGATCATGTTGTTGATCAGTGTTCTTGTACCCTTTACAAAGTAAGTCTGATTGAAGAAGAGGTAGCGTTTGCTTTGAGGTTTTACTGGAACCACCAGGGAATCAGAGCTCTCTAGCCAGAGCAAAGAAAAGATGCTTTCCCCAAGACTATATATATATTAACATTAGATATTTTGTAAGAAAAAGCAACTCTTTTTGAACATTGCAGAAACTATAAAGAAGCCTATGAAGTTTTGGTCTTACTGTTTTGTGAAAATTTAATTGCCCTTTCCATGGAATGGTCCCTTGTCCAAGCCAAGGGACGCACACCTGAGACTTCGTAACTGCTTGCATGTTTGTTTGCTTCTCCCTTGTCTTCCCTTTGTCCCCTCTCCTTGTCTCCCCCTCCTTGTCTTTTTAGATTGTAAGCCGTAGGCAGGGACCGCGTCTTTTTCTTTGTTCTGTAAAGCACCAGGTACACGGCTCGTGCTCTACAAATGTTTATAATAATAATAATAATAATAATTGTCCGCTTTTAGATGTGTGCAACGCACACATGGCGTGGAATCACGCTGCATGTAAAAATCCCACAGGTGGGTTTAGATGCGACATTTTGTGCATTAAAGCCGGTTGCGCATTCTTTTAAAACTGCAAACTTAATACCTCGATATCTTTCTTTAAAAGAATGTGTGACCAGCTTTAATACACAAAATGTTGCGCCAACCCCACCCATGGTTTTTTTACATGTGCCATAATTTCATACCACGTTTGCGCCACACATGTGTAAAAGCAGCCAATTGCCACCATAGGATCAGAACACATGGGTAGAATGCATGCTTTGCATGTATATGATCGCAAATTCAATCCCCGACATCTCAGATACAGGATCTCTGGTAATATGCCTGGGTGAGGCCTCTGTTGGGGATCCTGGAGGGTCTCAGGTAGCATTTCTGGGTGAGGCCTCTGCCAGAGACCCTGGAGAGCTGGATTTGAAATCCTGCTGCTGTGTCCGGTTGTGACAATACTGGGCTAAGATGGACCATTGGTCTGACTCAGTTAGGCAGCTCCTCATACCCTATCCTTATCTCATCTAAATCACCTGAAGTTAGCTACAGGGTGAAAGAACAGGGCATTTTAGCTACTGGATGAATCAGAGTGGTTGAGAGGTGATGAAAGGAAGGAAGATGATACTACTTAATGATACTGACAGCTGTATGCGGAGCAGACACAGATGTGGCTACTGTGTGACTATTGGAAGGAAAGAAAGCTATAACGTCAGTGGAACAACTCCAGAGAAAGTGGTTTTAGGACTATAGCCTACATGTTTGTGAGTCGTGGTAACAATTTTGTTCTTATAGGTTTAGTGCTAACTTATTTCCAAGAGAGTTCTTATTGATTTGCAAATATATTTCTTTTCATCTCTATTTTTCTACCAAAATTTCATCCCTCATTTTTTTCTGCCAACAGACATGCTGGCAACCCTCTCCTGACTAGCCATGGATTTGTATTTTAGGTATGCCGTGCAACATTGTTTTCTTGCAAAATAAGATCATATGCGCATACCTAACTCCCCTTGGTATCTTCAGCAGGTTCCTAAACTGATCTTGTCCAGCTGCTGCGCATGCATCATGCCACTAAGGCAGCTTTAAAAAAAATCATGTTTTATTCAAAAATACCCTGTGTCAGCTGGATTAATTACTTTGGAGAGCAAGAAAGGGGCTGTCTGCTGTTGATAGTGTTTGCCCACTGGAAAGTCTAGAGACCATAACATATGTTAGGCTGGCGCAACACAGTTTCTCATGGAGCTCTGCCCGTTCTTGCAAGGCCTGTCACTAACACTCTATTCAAATGAAATTAGTATCTGCTGTTAGGTGCTAATCAAAACTAGCTGGCCCAGCATTTAGTCCAGTTTCCCTTCTGACTTTTATTTTTGCCAGAGGAAATGTTTGTGAAGCTCAGGAGCTTGCATACCCTCCCCCACAAACATTGGTCCAATAAAAGTCATCATTTAAACTGCTTTGTGTCTCATCTCATTCTGTGAAAAACTCCTTTTCGAAAGAGTAGCTTTAAAGAAACAACAAAAACCATCTACATTTAATGGCTATCAACATTGGGCTTAATTCTAGTACCTTATAGCTTTTCACATCTGAATAAGGTGGATGTAAAATATGACTCAACTCACAGCTGTAAAGGAACATGTAATATTAATTGTATTAGCAGTTAAGTGAAATGGAAATGTACAATGTGTTTGTCACGGGTTGGAGGGTCCGCACCCCCCACTTTACCGGGTTTGAGTGACTCAGTTTCCCTTGCGCACAGCCCGCTTGAATTAGTTTCTCTCTCTGGCTAATTCAAGTCTGCCACAGGGACAACTCCTTTGTCACTCAAGGGCCTGATCCTTCCCATTTACAGACTCTTTACTCTCTGGGTTCGCAAGAGCTTGTGGGCTCTTGTTGCTCACTTGTGTTCCAATGTTTGACACAGACACTTCTTCATAAAGATAAGAAGTAAGTTTATTAATTACATAAGCAAGATAGTTGATACAGAGTGGTTACTAGAAATCAAAGGTAAATATAACGTATTCCTGATCTATACTGGTTGAGTTCCTAAATCAGCATCTTACCCTATAAAGGTCCATAAGTTTCTCTCAGTCCTTTGGTGTAAGCGACTGGGTCTCCAGACTTAGAGTAGAAAGCAAAATCATCTCTCCCCATTCATGGTCTCCAGCCTGACTGGCTGCAAGATGGTGAGTGAGTTCCTGAAAGTCACAGAAAGCCCCCTCCCCCTCTGGGGTACAACTCCTTATATCCTCAGGAGGAAACTCCTCGTATCTTCTCGAGGCTTCTAGAATTCCCTTTGTTCTCGTTATCAGCTTTCTCTGTTTCTGCACGTAGGCAATGGCTGCCTGCATTAGCATATAAATGTCTCTGGCCACCTTGTCTGGCCCCCCTGTCTGGGCAATCAACAAAACTGTCTTTCCATTTCCTGGAGGTTGGTGACGTGTCACAGCTGTGATTTGGGTTTTACAGTTCTCAATTGTAACATTACATACATGTGGAACCTTTTGCTTTACATATTTACCAGACTTGTAGTCTACATGTAGGCCCGTGTTACACGTGTGTGACCCTATGT
>QEPC01015598.1:3266073-3276090 GCA_003113815.1 Sphenodon punctatus
TAATAATAATAATAATAATAATAATAATAATAATAACATAAATTGTATTAGCAGTTAAATGAAATGGAAATGTATGATGTGTTTCCCCTTGCATGGCTCCAAGTTTGTACCAAGACAAAACTATTGCCCTAAGTATTAATTATTGATTTAATTCAAAGGTCAAATACCATCCTCTCTTTGTCCGTGCACTCCGGAAGAAGACGTGTGTACACAAGTGTGGGATTTAAAAGCTGCACTCTTTATTCAAATCAATTAGCAGTCGGGGGAGGGGCATTCCACCTCCCAGGTCCATTTGATAACTTCAGCGATCTAGCTGGGCAGCCTGATGTCCACCCATGTAGAATCCTTACTTAATAACCGAATGCTAGGACACTCTCACCCCAGCTGCCTGCCCCATCTTGCCTCTGGTGACTGGAAGCAGGATGGGAGATGATGACCCACCTGGGACTGCCCCTGGGTTTGGTTTGGAAACTGGCCACCCCTGCTGTAGCTTCCCCCATGGCCTATCTCGTAATGGGATGCCTCACAAACAGCTAACTCTCAAACAACATTAAACAACTCCCTGGACCCCTGCAAGAGTGCGACAGTAACTACAATTGTAACCCAGCCCAACTCGGGTCAACTCAGCCAATTCAATTTGTCATGCACTGGGGGAAAGGCAAAAATAGGGATGTGCGAACAGAACCAAGTTCGGAAATTCGGTTCGGTTCGAAAATCAAGTTTGGTTCGAAAGTTCAGTTCGGTCGACCGAACTATTTGAGTTCGGTCCGAACTTCCGAACCGCGTTCGCACATCCCTAGGCGAAAAACCACTAAGCCCATGACCAATCAGGGTTTGATGGAAACAGTTCCTTCACAGCCCCTGTAAAGGACAACCAACAGACCGCCCACAGTGTCGTCTAGGGAGGGTGTGTGGGTGCTTCCTGCCTCTACCGCTCATGGTGGTGAAGGATGCTGATCGACCCAGACCCCAAGATGGCACCCTCAGTCACCTGGAGCCAGATCCTGCCCTGCATCACTTGGGGGTGGAGGGATTGCCATGGCAATCTGTAGTTAGGCTGTATTTGTGCCAGCCAATCCAATCCCGCCTGTTCTCTTCCTTTCAGTGGGTGGTGGGACAAATCCCTCCACCCCATAGCCCACCTGAGCAGGGATGGGGGAAGGGAATTTCCCTCAGAGAGTGGGGACAGGACACTGTAAGAAACACACACAAATAAAGGCTGCTGTCTTAGAATTGTTTCTCATTTTGCCAACTCTGGCTTTGGGGATTGGCTTTCAGGATGCTGATCTGACGGGAACTGCTGCTTTCTCTGGCTGAACCCATTGCTACTTCTGTCAAAGTAGAGGCACCTTCAATAGCCGTTAGCTCAATGGGCCCGATTCGCTGCTGTTCTACATCTGGCAAAGGGAGTGATCCTCCCACAAATGCAGCGATGCTAGTCTCATTTCCATAAATGAGGCTAGTATATCTGCCCAGCAGTGCAAGGATCACACTGTTTAAATAAGTTTAACAATAACTCTATTGTAAATGGTGCAAGGCAACTGAGAAATTCATCTTGGTTTTTTTAGATGGGAATGAGCTTCATAGAGAAGAATGTGACCATTGGTAAAAGAAAAAAAAAAGAAATCAGAGTTAGTATTGGACATTTAGTGAACAGTGGCCAGATCTGAATTACGTCTGAAGGTACATGACTGCACACAAGAAAACATGGTAAAGGAAAGGTTGATGGAAATGTAACACAAATGTGGAAATAAAACTTTGCCCACAGCTCTCTCTTCCTCTTCCGCATAGTGTTGTTTTGTGTTCAGGCTATCATAGAATCAGGCAATGTAGAAAACAAATGCAGCCAGCTTTATTTTGTTTTTAAAAAGCTAATTTCCAAAGTTTTGCAGGTCACAGTATCAAAATCAGCCTCTGTGTGGTGTCGCTGCTAGGAATTAAGTGAAGTTATTGCAAAAATCATCTATGGCGTTGCCAATGTAAAAGACATTCTTGCTGGCCAGATATTCATTCCTAATGAATTAGTAGTTTCCAGTCCCACCTGTTTTCCAGCTAGCCTACACCAGCATTATAGTGCAGTTTCTTGTCTGTTGATTCAGTCTGAAGACTCACGTGTGTTGTCTCTTGGACATTCATAACAGGTGCCTATGTCATATGTAATAGGCTTCTAACAGATGCCATTCTGTTGTGTTGAAGTGCATTCTGAGCGTCTAATAATTATTATTCAGTCTAGGGTTCAGATGTGATATATTCTAAATACGTTATCAGATTTCAATCCGCATTAGTGAACCACAGCTTCCAGAGCCAGTGCTACTGGATTATTATTTTTTTCGTTACATGCCAGAAAACTGCTCTATAATGTGCAGCTTAGGGTAAAAGCAGACAGGATGATGGAAAGACACCTCCCTGGCCTGACCCAGGGCGGGAAACTGCAGCCGCCATGCCCGGGGTTGGGGGAGGGGTGCTAAAAAGACACGCTCGTGACCCTTGGTGGCCGGAGAACCATCCCACCACCCTCATGAGTCACACCCTGGGTAGGGTGGGGAACCACAACAAATATGTGAGCCGCCAGCCCTGGCCCTACGTCACTCCTAGCGCCCCTCCCACCATGATGGGCATCCATGGCGACCAGCCGTAGTGAATGGCCATGGCAGCCCCAGCCCCATGGTGAGGATAGGTGGGGGCCGAACAAACGTGTGGTCCTGCATTGGCAGCCCTTGGCCCAGGATTGTAGCTTGGACTCAGACCCAGGGCACATCCCTGGCAAGTTGCCTACCTGCCAATTAATTGCACATCGTGGGCCAGCATGTAGCGGGAGGCCAACAGATGAGTGGGCGAGTCCCGCGCTATTGAAGGCCACAGCAGGCCAACACAGGCTACCATCTTGTCTGATTTTACCCTTAGTTACTATTGCGGCCTTTGATTTTAAAACATTTTGCATTATGTTGGAACTGATGTACATGACCCATAACTTACTATCTTCATCCCTCTGTAGACTGTTTCCTTGACAGCTGAAAAAAACATCTTCCGTTCATCATATGTTAGCGTTGCTTACTTCTAAACCCAGCTCTTAGTTTTATCTTTCCCATTTAAGGACTACTAGAAAACATATTGCAAGGGAGAGAAATCCTGTTGAATTCTGTTTCCAACCTTAAACTAGTGTATCATTTCATTTGTAGCAAAGACTGCTGACTGTTGACTGCTATGCAGGTTCTGAAATAGTCCCTTTAGATGACCTGGGATTTTGATGTCTTCATATTCCATCAGTGCTTTGCAATCTGCCACCTTGATGACATCATGTTTGGGAGTGATTGATGGTTTGGGTGAGTTCTTCTAGCAGTTGAAAAAGAAATCTCTTTGCTTTTTCTCTCTTGCAGTAATACTCTGATTCTGCACTCTATTGACATATTCCTGCTTATTGTCTCTCATTGTATCTCTTGATCAGGAATCTGATTTTCTACTTCTGCAGTCTCTTTGTGATGTCTTCTTAATGTAAGTAGTCATACGCTCTCCAATTAATTGCTTTCTCATCCATCCTCATCTATTGCTTTTATGTCATCTCTTTCCTCCAGACAATTCACAAAATGTTTTATGAGTGTCGTCTTTTAACACTTCAGAATATATTTGGTCTCTTCTTCTACTCAGGCTAAGAGCATTTGAGGCTGGTTGTTTACTTGCACACTGGAATCATCCCTGATCCCTGACTTTTTCCTTGATTGGATCAGCTTTGTAAAAAGTTTTCTACCGCAGCATGAAATGTAACTATCACCTCAAAGCGTAACTTGGGAGTCTTTACTTGCGTCGGAGTGGCTTGTTGAACTAATGAACTTTCAAGGCTACAGAATAGTATTGAACACCATTTCTCTTGTACGTTCAGTAGGTCTTTTCAGTCTTTCACACTTTGTATTGAGCACTTTGGTTGCTTTTCTTTAGGAACGACTTTATTATTATACGTGTTATGTGTGAACTGAGTCAATCTGAAAGCTTGACTTTTGCAATGAGTAAAAGACAGTTTTTAAAATCACTGACCTAAAAAACCATGCTCCTTGAAGTTGCTACTGATTTTTGTCTTTGTGACAGACCTGCCTGCAACAGCATTTTGTATGCAAACAAAAGCCACCTTACCTTTTCATTTCTGGTTATCTTGTTTCTAGAATTGTTTACCATGATTCCCTCTCTGTGGTTGATAGATGAGATCAGGGCACAAGGGCCTTTCTGAAATCGTCAGCTAGAGGTTTAGGACTAACTAGCTATTTCCATAAAGACATTGGTTTGGTCAATTAACTGGAAATAAGGTTTTTATCCAAAATCAGTAAGAGCTGGTGTGGATAGAGGCTGAGGGGTCACATTCATTTTACATAACTGGTCCTGCAAAGTAGTGGCTTCCTTAAGATCTATTATTTTTCAGATAATAAGAAACTGTACAGGACTTACATTCATGCTAGGAAAAAAATCAGCTTCCATCAAAGCAGTAGCACAGATTTTATTGAGTTTAGGGGCTTATGTGTTTGAATATATGTATGTGTAAAAAGCACAAAATCTACCTTTATGTTATTGCACCTCTAAAAGGTGCATGGGATTCCTTAAGGCATTGTTTTCAGCTATCCTGGAGGATATGCATGGGTCTAAGCAGAGCTCAAGCTATATGAATGGCATGTTTTTAAACAAGCAAGGCAATGGGGGGGGGAGGGGGCAAAGGGTCCGTGGCCGCTGAATGGCACTGTCATGGAGCACCCGGTCAGGTGGATTGAGTGCGGAGGCTCTGAGGCAGCCACCATACATTTGGCTGGCACCACATGGAGCACTCCGGATTTCCTGACAGTGCTCCATGAATGGTTGCTCCGAGGCTTACGGGAGTACACATCTGTCGCGCTCCACCTTCAGATCGGCGGTCAGATGCGTGGCTCCTGAGGGTCCACGCATGGTAGCATCACAGTGGCTATCCCAGAAAAGTTTCCTTGTGGACCTGATGAATTCCAAAGATGCAGATAGCATGAGCCGCTTTTGGGGTGTAACCATTTCAATCAAAATGTACATAGTTAGTTACTCAGTGTTTCAAATTAATGAGAAATATGAATTCTGATTCATTTTTGAACTTTAAAAGGTAGCAGTTCTTTCCACCCAAAAAGTTAGCTACTGTTTTTAGAGAAAAAGAAGGAATGCAGAAAATTAACCCTTGATTTTGGGCAGACAAAAAATATTGAAAAAAATAAATCAGGTTTATAAAATCAGTCAATCAAATGGAGTAGGAATGTTTTCTGTTTCTGACAACAACAAAACCCCATTTCTTTTAGGCTAGTAGGAGGGAAAAAGTTAAAATACCTTTTCAAGCAATGTGAGATGAAAATCTTACTCAGGAATTTTGAAACTTTTCCCAGAAAAGAGCAAATGCTAGATCTAGATGAGAATGGAACAGTGAGGGAAGGGACCACGACCAGCCAGCGGAGATGGGTAACATTTTCTTTTCTCATCTATAAAACTGGGATAACAAAACTGAAAGTCTGTTCTCACGAAATGGTGCCTTATCCAATATAAGCAGGGACCCGAGTTGACTGTTGCTGCAATTTGCAGTGATTTTTGCAGAATCAGCCAATCCTCACAGAATTCTGGGGTGCTGACATTCCAGAGGATTTGAGTTGTGTTTGATTACTTAGCAATGTTGTGAGTCTATGTCAAACCTGTTGCAAATTTGATTCCCAGCATGCATAGTTATGCAAATCAAGTTAATTATGCAAATATTCATGCTTGCGGTGAATTTGCAGAATTTGGCTTCACTGGTTGCAGAATTTAAGATTTTTTGGTGCAGTGAACTCGGGTCCCTGAGTATAAGCTATCCCGATATATCTGGGCTAGTTTATCCAGGGCTAAAGCCATTTGGTTGGCTGCTCTGCCTCTACCCTCATCTCAGACAGTTTGTAAATAACTTACCTCCCTGACTTAAGTTGTAATTTATTTAGTTATATTTATTATTTATTATATTATATTATTATTATTATTATTATTATTATTATTCCAGCAATGTGTCTGGCACTGAACAATCAAATAGAGGCAGCAGGTTCCCCTCCATGGGACACATAGTACAGCTCTTTTGTCAGGATGATTGTGACTTATGCAAAGTCAGAAAGGAAATAATCAACCAAGTGGGGAATAGAGCCAACTCGTCTCTACCAGCTCCAAGCTCTCATTAGCTCTTAGTATCAGTCCAATTTAGACTATTTGGACTAAACATTGAATATTGTTATTTTAGCCAATTGCAGCATTGGAGGACGGCTTTGGATAAATTGCCCCAATAGGAGGAGAGTTTGTGTACTGGGGGCTGCGTTAATGGTGTCTGGAGCCAGTGGGTCTGTCATTCATTCCTCTTTATGTATTTCATGTATATTGTTCGGGGCAGGGTTAATAAAGCTAACAAAACAAGATCAAGAAACAGTGCCAGTGGCAGCGTGTGATTAAATTTCTTGGGTGAGGCTAAGTAAATTGGAGATGGGAGCAACAGGGAAGCACCCGATAATTTATTCTTATATTTAGGTGCAGCTGTGTACCTGTTGATGAGCTGCTACTGCTGCTGGGGTGTGTCCTGTTAAGAGTGCAAACTCCTTTCCTGGGGGCAGAGCCCTGGGGCTGCCAGCTGAGTTAGCTCACTCACTCCTGGAACCCTTCTCCTTTCAAGGCTCCCTTTCTCTCTCTTTCCATCTTCCTGCACAGGCACAGAAGGGCTCCTTTGACGGGCGATGCGGGTTCTAAGGATATAAGGAGCTGCCTATAACTGAGTCAGACCAATGGTCCATCTTAGCCCACTATTGTCACAACCGGACACGGCAGCAGGGTTTCAGATCCGGCTCTCCAGGGTTTCCGGCAGAGGTCTCGCCCAGGCCTGCTACCAGAGATCCTGAATTGGAGATACTGGGGCGCTCTACCACCTGAGCCACGGCCCACCCAATGGGGAGAGAGAGTCTCACAGATCCTTTCCCACTTCCTCTCTTCCTTGGGAAGGGGTTTCTACTCTTAAAAGGTGGGAGCCCCAGCAAACCACGTGCATTGATAGGGCTATGAATTTGTGGCAGAGGGTGAACCCCTCGGTTCTTATTGTTCAGCCACTATTGAGAGGCCACCACTGAATGAACTGTGTTTTTTCTGCTCCCTATTGCATCATGATTTCAAAAGTTGCTATCAGTCTTTTAGCTATATTGTCCATTGGGCTCAATATAGGGGTTTAGCTGATTCAGTGTATTTATTTTCCAAGAATTGCAATCTGGACATGCCTTAAAGGCACATATAGTGCAAGCAATGTTTAGCAGCATGGATTCGAGTGACCTTTTCAATGTCCCATTTATGCAATGGAATCATATAAGTCCTGAAGCTGTGTGTGTGTGTGTGTGTGTGTGTGTGTGTGTGTGTGTGTTTAGGTGGTTCTCTGGTGTCATTTGAATCCTTTGGGATGCACAGAGGGAGCTGTCTCTCCTCCTTGTGCCCTTTCTCATGTTCATCTGCCCAAAGACTAGGGACAATTCTCCATTTATCTCTGACGTTTTGTGTTTGTTTCCATGTAGCAGGATATTCATTGACTTCAGAATCTTTGTGTTAGCCCTCCTGATACCATGCTGTTGCTTATTAAATTAATTAACGGATTTCCCAGGCATCTCCAGTGGGTCCATTGAGGGCACAACTTTGTTAAACCTGCCCTGAGGAAGAATATGGCCATCCAAAACTTGAGGCTGGGCTACAACCTGGGGCTAGGGTCAAAAGAAGGAAGTACAAAATTATTCTAATCTCTTTCAGGTACTTGTTAGTTTTGGTGAAATCATGTGATGGGGTTGGTTGCAAAGTGCATCCTGCTGTTGTGGTTTCCCTTTCGAGCTCCCCCAACGGAGTCTCCAGTAGCACATGGTATTTGTTTGGATTGAAATGAGATTTTGCAAAAATGCGAATTCCTGTTGAAATCCTGGTTCCCAATTCCATCTTGGTCAAATTGAGAGTCTCTCGGTACTAAAAAATGTCTTGATTGACATTTCGTTTCTTGATTTACTGACTTTCCACTTGCTGGGATCCTGATTACCGCTTTACCGTTAATCACTTCGTTGTCAATGTCAAATCCCAAGAAGTAATACTGATGTGATGCCACATTTCTTCTATCTTCTCTGCACTCCATTTCCCCTTGTTGTCACTCATTGGTTGGTACGCAGATTCCTTTACTAATCTGCAATCCAGTTGCAGATTGGTCAAAGCAAAGGGAACAGCATACAATAACAATTCTTATTGGAGGCACTGGAGTGGAGGCACTATTTTTTTTAATGGTGTTTGAGCAGGCAAGGGGGTTAATGGGTGGGCTGTTTGCACAGTGGTTGGTTCAGAAATGTGGAAACAACAAACCCAGAAGTAAAACAGTACCCTTGGCAATGCAGTAAAATCAAATCCCTCCTGAAAACCTACCTCTTCTATCAAGCCTTCCCTAACTCCTCATCCCCTTGGTTCCCTTCCCGATTCTTCCAACATCACATTCCCCTATATAACTAAGCTAAGCATGTGTACCTGCAACCTTACGCCTTCATGAATGTATCCCCATCTCTCCCTCTATTGCCTCCACCTCTCATCTCCCCTCCGTTGTCTCTCTTAGATTGTAAGCTCCTGGGGCAGGAACCCTGTCTACTTCCAACAGTTGGAGAGCGCCAGGTACATTGTTGGCACTACTACTACTACTACTACTACTACTACTACTAATAATAATAATAATAGTAGTAAATGGATGGTGTGCAGTAAATGGAAAGTCAGTAAATCGGGACGGTATCTGGCAACAATGGAGAAATCATAATGGTATTGGGAAATTGTCAGAAAATTGATCCCAGTTCCCGATATGCTGAAATTACTTGCGAGTAAAGTTTTTGCTGCTCATTTCAGCCCTAGTATTTTAGGACTAGCAGCTAAGAAAACATAAAAGTGGTAAATAAGGATTACTGCTGGAATCCTTAGCTTCCTTTTTTTTTTTTTTTTGTTCTGTACCAATGGCCATTTTGTTGATTTTCAAACCCCAGAAGGTCAATGCTCATGGAGGTCTGAGGCAAAGGATGTTGCCTCCATCTTTCACTAGATAGGTAGATAGGTAGATTCCATCAGCTCATCTGTAATTTACAAATAGTTTGAATCTACCTCATTACAAAATTAATATGCAGTTTCCTTTAGCAAGAACTATTTTCTAGGGTGGGGCCAGTGCTAAGTGTAAACCAATGGGGTTTGGGGAGATAAAGAAAAGACCATATCTCTTCTCCAGGAACAAGTCTTGTGATGAATTTTGTTCCCTTACATACCTTTGGGTCATATACCAACTTTGGAAGAATGAGCGTGGAAGATCAAAAGCGATTAAAGCAGAGACCGAGCAAGAAAGAGAGATTACAACCTTTTTTCCACTGTAATCTGTGGCATGGATAAAATCCAGCACAACGGTGCTGTGTAACTTTCCCCTTTGGCAGAAATGTTATATGAATGAAGTGTCAATGGCCATGATAAGTTAATGGTGGATGAAAACCCCCACTCAGCCTCCACTCAGAGGTTTAGCATGTAGCCTAATAAATGGGCAGCCCACAGTGTGATTTTCATGCACTTTCATACTCTTGTGGGCAGCCCCCACTGGCAACACCAGTGAGAGCGAGAGCAGAGAGAGGGGCAGGAAGCAGTCGTGTATTGGACGCTCTAGGATTTCTGCCTGAGACTCTATGGTGGTGGTGGGCCAGGATTTGTGGAGGTGCTGCACTCAGCCTAACTGATGGGCTGCGGACACGTGGGCACACATTTATTATTATTTTTATTATTATTATTAACAGACATTTATATAGCACCAGCAGTGTACCTCGCACTTTACAAAGTAACAAAATAGACACAGTCCCTGCCCCTAAAGATTACAATCTGAGAGACAGAAGCTGGGGGAGAGACATAGGAAGGGGAACAGAGGGAGAGACAAGGGGTCTAACATTCATGAAGATGCGAGGTCTCAAGTGCACGTACTTGGCTTGGTTACGATGAGAA
>QEPC01015598.1:3278389-3301677 GCA_003113815.1 Sphenodon punctatus
AGGCAGGATGGTGACTCCATCAATAGTTATTGACAGTGAGGAAGGAGAGGAAGGATGAGGGGGGAAGATAAGGAGTTCAGTTTTAGCCATGTTGAGTTTGAGTTGACGTTGAGACATCCAGGTAGAGATGTCAGAGAGACAGTTGATGAGACGAGCTTGAACAGAGGGAGAGAGAGAGGGAGTAGAGAGATAGAGTTGAGTGTCATCAGCATAGAGGTGGTATTGGAAGCCATGGGAGGCAATGAATTTGCCTAAGGATGAGGTGTAGATAGAGAAGAGAAGAGGAGAGGGCCAAGAACAGAGCCTTGAGGAATACCAACTGAGAGGGGAAAGGAGGACGAGTTGGTGTTGGAGAGAGACACATTAAATTTATTTATTTATTTTATAAATATTAAAGGAGCAGTCAGAGAGGTAGGAGGAGAACCAGTTAAGAACACAGCTCCAAAAGCCGAGGGAGTGAAGGGAATCCAGCAAGAGTGAGTGGTCAACAGTATCGAAGGCAGCAGAGAGGTCAAGAAGGACAAGAATGGAATAGAGACGTTTAGATTTAGCCACCAGAAGATCATTGGTGTTCTTAACGAGAGCAGTAGAATGAAGGGGGCGGAAGTGAGATTGGAGGGGGTCTAGGGGGGAGTTGGAAGATAGAAAGTCGAGGCAGCGGGAGTAGACAACATGTTCAAGCAGCTTGGAAGCAAAAGGAAGGAGTGAGACAGGACAATAGCTAGAAGGGTCAGAGGGGTCAAGGGTGGACTTTTTGAGAAGCTAACCCACATCACCTGCATGGCAGGCTCCGCATTCTCCAAGACCCCGCCATGAGGGGGGCAGGGGACTGAGGGTCTGGTGGGTGGAGGCCATGTGGCCAGTGTGGTGGGGTGGACACTTACCTGGCGTGAGCTATTGTGGGATAATGTCTAGTTTGTTTACACCTGGTGACTCTGTTATACTTCAGTCAGTAAAATTATCTGATGATGAGCTATTGAGAGTGAACTATTCGATTTTTGTATGTTTTGTTCTTAGAACCAGGTTCTACCTCTCTAAGTTTGTGCTGAATAGGAATTTGAGGAGAATCCCAGAATTTTAGCATTGGAAGGGAGCTCAAGGGTCACCCTAGTCCAGCCCCTGCATGGATGCAGGTTGACTACAGCTACAACACCCCCAACAGATGGCTGTCCAGACACTCCCTCCCCCTCACATTCTCACTCTCATTTTTTAAAAATGCGACTTCCTCCTTTTGCATTAGGAAGCAAATTTCACAGCAGTGTTACAACTAGATTATAAACTTATGGGTAGTTAAATTCAGTGTGGAACAATTACGCCCAGAATATATGAAATAAACTATATATTTGGTGGAGTATTAGCTAATTTTGTAGTCTGAGAGGCAGTGCAGCCTACTGGGTAAAGTGTTGGATTTGGATCCCAGTGACAAGGGTTCAAATCCTGCCTTACCAATGAGCTTGTTGGGTGGCTTTGGAAAAGGCACCCCCTCTCAGCCTTCAGTTTCCTATCTGTAAAAAGGAAGTAATAATGACTCCCTTTACTGGCTGTTTTTACGTAGACGCGCCCGCCCCCCCCCCCTCGGTGTTTGGGCAGGTGTGCAGTGGGTGGGCGTCCATGTAAACGGCTGGCAGTGGGTGGGAGGATGGATGTCCGTATGAACACTGAACAGGATGGGTGGGGGTGCGTGTGTTTTCCCGCACAACACCCACCTCCACCTATCCTCCACCCACTGACCCCTCTGGAAAACCGGAGGAGGCTCCATGGGTGGAGGAGGGTGTGTGTCCATGTAAAGACACACCCACCCACCATGCCAAAACACCCATCCCCCCACCCGCCCCCATCCGTGTGAAAAGGGCCATTGAAGGAAGTTCTGCAAACGTCTTATGGGCAGTGTTGAAAGTTTAACATCCTTCAAACCTATGAAAATGGTATCAGTCTGTTTGTCTCTAGCGTATGGTCCTCTACTCCTCGTTGTTGACTTGAGGTGTTGAGTTTTAGATAATGACCACTGACAAGGTTAGCAAAACCATCATTTTACATGGTGGTTGCGAGGGTGAACTAGATGAGGATTGTAAAGCACTTTGATCACTGAAAGTGCTCAAATGATGGCAAATAATAACTATATAATTGTGTATAAAATGTGCTGTGGTCTCAGATATCATACCAGAGTGAAATAATTTAAAAGCACACATGTGGAAGGGTATATGGGTATTTCTGGTCTTAGCTTCTACCATATCTATTTTTATTTTTATTTTTTTGCTTAGCTGTTCATGAAGGAAAACTGCCTCCTTTGTTTTCTAAGAATTGGCCACTCGGGGCATGATCCAAAGATAATTACAGACAGTGGGAGTCATTTTGTCAAACTCACTGACTTTCAAATCAGGCCCTGAGTTCTTTAGAACCAGTAACCTATTAAGGCTTCAAAAAACCCTTAGCAGCAACAAATAAACCTCAGCTTCCAGTTGCATTAAAGCAGCTACTTTACTGGAGGAAGTCCTGCAAACCTCTTATGGGCATTGTTTAATATCCTTCAAGCCTGTGGAAAGAGTATCGGTTTGTCTGTCTAGCGTATCGTCCTCCTCGTTGTTGAGGTGTTGAGATTTAGGTAATGACCACTGACAAGGTTAGAAAAAAAGAACACAATTCTTAGACCACCATACCTCCCCAAAATATTAGCAGCCAATGAGGGAAAAGCCCTGCCCCTCAGCCAGTAGGCTCCAACCTCCACAAATAAGTTCTGCTCCTCATGCAGTTAAACACACACACACACTCATTATATTCCAAATACATTAAGGGAGAGAAGCGCTCTGGCTTACCCGTCCATCATCTCTCCATTGTCCTATCCCCAAGTGCTTTTCCTGGGAAGCAACAAGGAAGGAGGTACCCGAGGCTTGAATGCCAGTCTTTTGGTCTCTTTTTCTGGAAAGACGGGATTTGACACCCTGAAAGAGGAACAGTGGGATTTAGCACCCAAAGAGGGACTCTCCTTCCTAAATTGGAACTGTTGGGAGGTATATGCCATGATTTATGCAGGCTTTAATTATAACAAATAATGTGGGCAGCTGCTTTGCTAATATGCAATTCTGAATCTTTTTTCTTCATACATTAATGAGACGTTTACCTTCTGCCAGATCAAGTAACATTCGTGTGTAGGTAGATGGAGTATTTATAGAACAATGGTTAATCATATGCTATGAAAATATTTTTTTCCTGTCATGTTATGATAATTGTACAAGGAGATTCATAGTTAGTTGGTGAGAGAATCACAGAATTGTAAGGTAGGACTGAAACGAAATTTCTGCCCTGGTTTTGATTCCGCTGGAACTGGGCGTTTTGGTCAGTCCAATAACAAATTGGAATGGATGAAATTCTGTTCTGATTTCCAGTTGTAATGATTGAAAAACCATTTTTTAATTGGAATTCTGATCAGAATTTCTCCAGCCATTCCGTATTTGCAAACATGGAACAGCTGATTCAGGCCAGCCCTATTGTAAGTCTAGAGGGGACTTCAAAGTCCTCTGGTCCAACTGTCTGCTCCAAGTCAGATTTATTTTATTTATTTATTTATTTATTACTTCAATTTCTTGTCCGCCCCCTCCTGCCAAGGCAGCTCGGGGCAGCTCACAACATATAAAGAAATGTGAAATATAAAACACAATCAATAACAACAAGCAATAAGTAACAGATTATAAAAAACAGTATAAAACAACAATTTAATATCCCAGGGCAGAGCTAAAAAAAACCCTACCCCCCCTTCCCGAACTCCCCACCCATCACCCGTCTCCCTCGGCGAAGGTTTGGCGGAACAGCCAGGTCTTACACTGTCTTTGGAAAGAGGGACAGTCAGGGGCTAAGCGGACCTGTTTCGGGAGGGACTTCCACAGCCTCGGTGTGGTCACCGAGAATGCCCTCCTCATCATCCCCACCTGTGAAGCTTGGGGGACCCTGAGGAGGGTGCTCCTAGCCGACTGCAGGGGCCTTGCCAGGACCCGGGGGATGAGACAATCCCACAGATAAGAACATGCTGCCTGCAGCATTGCAGACAGATGCTTGTCCAGCCGGGTTTTAAAAACTTCCAAGGAGGAAGATTCCACACAACCTCCATGGGCTGCTTAGTCAATTGCTGAACTTTATTCCATTGCCATTGACCCAATCACAGGACAGGAAACAGAGAATTTCTTGGTCCCCGCAATAACAGTGGACACTTAGACAAGTTGTCTGGCCTCTTTGGCCCTTTTTAAATGGGTGTGAGTGTGTGTGTGTGTGTGACAGTGTGTGTGTGCTGGTGCAGGGTGTGGGTGGCGTTACATGGGCGCAAACCCATTTCCACCCAACTCCACGCACAGAACAACCTGCCTTTTAGCTGGTTGCTCCATGTGTCGGCTATGTGTGGAGATGGATGTACTGCGGGAGCGCGGGGAGTGTGGAGGGGGCGGGGCCGTGCGGCTGCACGTTGCACCACGCGGCCCTGCCCCCTCCCCGATTCCCCACCGGAATCCCCTGGCACATCTGGTAGGGCGTGACGGGGTCATCCCAGTGGGGGATCAACTGGCCCCGTCATGTCTGAAAACACCCAATGTCTCTGTTTTCCTCTTCATTAAAATCAGATTAATTATATTTGCCTACCTATCCAGGAGTGTGAGCCCGGTTAACATTAGTGAAAGGTTTTGAGGATAAGTGCTGACCTGACTGGTATTACTGCTATATACTGGTATTAATATATTTTTACCAGAAAAAAATAATTAACAGTCCAAAGTGCTTTGGTGGGCCATGCCTCTTGACCAATATATAGGTCTATTAGCATGAAATTTCTCAATGTGTGAATGCATGTAATTTGCATTTTGTTGTCCTTGTAGTAAATAATGATTTGCCAACGTGAATATGTCTCATGGGGCAATCTTGGTGTTCTCTAGCTAATTTACATGCTTTTGCTCATCTAAAGAACTGGTAGCCTAGTGGATAAAATTTCTGCTGTTGGCGTGAATGATTTTTCCAGCTGCATTTGGGGAAAAACCCCCACCAACTACTGACTTTTCTGGGTTTGTTTGAGTCTAAGAGCAGCGACTTGTGCACTGCAAATTATACTGGTTATTCCTGCAATGTTCTTGTTTAAAACTCTATTAATATATGTTCTCTGGATGAAATGGATGGATACACTTTCATTAATAATTATCCTAAACAAAATAATTAATATCTTATCAACATTTATAGAGCAGCACATGCAAAATATAAAAGCGGAGTATTTATAAATAAATGTGCTCATCTTAAATTATCACTGACTTATTCTGAAGACTCTCTTGTTGCTGAGCGATAATAGGTGGCCGTGCAAAGCTTTGGGCCTGTGAAGTAGGGAGCAGTGGGTGGAAGCATAAAGCATGTTAAGACAGAATATGCACAGTTATTCCCCAGCGAAGTTTTCCCATGGAATTCAGTGGAATCAGGATTTCACCCCACTACCTCAGTGGGTTTTGAAATAAATGTGTAGAAATAGTTTGAAACAGATAACCAAAAATGCGTAAACCCATCCAATCTGCACCCACCGGAACTGAAAACAATGGTTTGGCTGTCTGCTTGCTTTCTGTCAGGTACCCATGTCCATTATTCTGTCTTTGGCTTTTATCATCTTTCTGTTTTGTTCGACTTGGTTATTTCAATATTTCACTAATTTTGGTATTTTCCCTATATCCAACTTCTCAGGTGTCCTGGATTCTTCCAGGATGTCCCTGATTTGACACCTCTTTTGTTGTTGTCTTGCAGTCCTGGAAAACTGCGGTAATGACTCTTCTCCTTTCATGGAGAAGAATAGGGTTTTACAATATCTGAGACAAAATGGCCATACTTTGGAATGTAAAAAAACCTCCATTTGGGACAATGTAAAACTATGATTTTAAAGCATTTCTCCTAAAAAAAAAAAAAAAATCAACTGGCTAGGGGTTCAAACCTGGCTCTTGTAAGGGGCTAATGTTGCAATGACTTAAGTTTCTTCTTTAAACTAAAAAAATAATTTAAAATAATAAGAAAAAAAATCTAACCAGCCTCTCAGATAGGTAATGGGATATTGCTAATACTTGCTCATGAGAAATCCTCACCACATCTCATCTGTTAAAGAATCCACACAGGCGAAATGGCTGGAGTGAGGGAAAAGCTTTATTGTCAGAAGGGCTGTGTAAATGGTAAAGATCACGGGCCATGAGGGTGTGGCGAAAAAGGGTAATTTCAGATGTGACGGGCCCAGAGGCCCGCCACGCTGAACCCTGGACCGGGATCCATCTCGGATCCCGGTCCGTGATCAGGCCGACCGGCCTTTAGACGTGCTGGCCTGATTCTGGAGGGGGATCAGGGCGGGGGTAGGACTGCACGGTGTGACGTGCGGTGGCTCAACCCCGCCCCCCATGCTCCCTCGGCCGCCCGCCCACAGGGCAATGGCTGGGCTCAGTGGCCAATGAGGCCTGAAGTCGGGGCCTGATTCCGGGACGGGGCTGGCGAGCAGACATGCAGCGCCGCCATTGCCGGCCCCATCCCGGATCGTGGCCACTCTAAAATCATGGTTCTCGACCTCCGGCCAGCCAGAGGTCGAGAAACGTGATCAAATTTGATCCCAGCCATGGGTTCACCATGGTGAACATCTGACTGGGACCAAACAGACATTCCCGGAAATGCCACCACCACAGGGAATCCACTGGGGTTCACTGTGGTGAAAGGCGTTTTTGTAACATCTGAAATTACCCTAAGTAGTAAGGGAAGTGCTGTGATAGAGCTTGGGCATAAAGACTGGCAGCCCAGGGGTTTAGGTCTGATTTATTGGTGAGGTCGTTGCATGGATATGCAAGTCCGTTAACGGTTTAAGGTTGCTTTCTTTAAAAGTGTGTTGCTTTTTTACCCAGCCTCATAGTTAAGTAGTAGACTACTCTGAATTTGCACATATATGCAAATGTGATGCAAATTATGTCCTGCATTGTCCTGCATTTTGAGAGTCATTGTCCCTCATTTCAGAGTCCAGGGGTTGAAAGGTATGTCTATATCATTTTGACAATCTCTTCACGATTGTGTAAGTAGAACTTCTAGAAATGATTCAAGTAAAAAACAGAAACGGCTGAAAAACTGAAATAACCAAGCCAAAAAACCTGAACTGGAACCTGCCCCCCCCCCCCCCCCCNCCCCCCCCAAATATCAGATATACGAGCACACATTTCTGGTCACAAATATTGTTCTAGTACTCAAAAGGCTACCCAAAAATGAGCGGCTCCTTCGGTCTGCCGGGGGTGCCTTCTTGGATGTCCCCCGTGTTAAGCGTGGCACCACAATGGAGAGGGCATTCTCGGTGGCCGGGCCGCGTCTTTGGAACGCCCTACCGGAGGAAGCTCGCCTGGCCCAAGCCTTTTGATATTCTGGCGAAGGTGTAAAACCTGGCTGTTCGCCCAGGTCTTTGGGGAGGGCGGGGTTTAGTGGATTTTTTATTGCCCCTACTCTATTTATTTTTTAATGTATCCTGGGCCCTGTTCTTAATGTTGAGATTGTATTTGATATGTTTTAAATTGTTTTATATTCATTGTTTTTATTGTTGGAAGCCGCCCCGAGCTGTGTTCAGAAGGGGCGGGGTATAAATTGAATGAATAAATAAATAAATAAATACTAAACCCTCCTGCCCATTTCACCTCTAGCAGAAAATTATCTTTACGTCTCATTTTTTTTTTTAGTTTAGTCACAGTTTAGTGAACAGGTGTGACCAGGGAAATGACCCTACCCTCACCTTACTCGGCCCTATGCCCGTTCAATTGCGAAGCACCATTAACTAAAAGTTAATGGTGGGTGGCACGGGATATCACCAAAAGAATGGTGAACATTTTTTCCTCCTCTGTCACTGGCTGTTTTTAAATGAGCCTGCCTGAGGGGGTAGGTCTGTGTGGACTGGGCTGAGCAATCACACACGTCCGGTGAGTGGAGGGGAATCATACAGGCAGGGATGGGTGTGTGACAGTTGTGTGTCCCCCTACCCACGCATGGTTTGGCCTGCCCCCGCACGGAGCACCCCAGATTTCCCCCCAATGCTCAGTGGGTGGGCATGAGTCGGTGGTGTGTGGATCACGGGAATTCATGCCCCCCACTACGCCGCCTTAAGATGGGTGCGCAGGTGGGTGGGAGATGGGTGGACCTGTATGGGCGCATCTCATTTAAAAACAGCCACAGAACGTATAATAAAAGGGAATTGGCTTAGATTACATCAAAATAGATTTTGTTTAGATGTTAGGAAAAACTTCCTAACGGTAAGAACTAAATGGAATAGGTTGCCAGGAAGGGTGTAGAATTTCCTGCATTGGATGTTTTCAAAATCCTCCTAGAGCATCGTTTGTCTGCGATACTGTTGGCAGAGGAAGTCAGACTAAATGTCCCTTCTGACCCTACTCTTCTATGTTCTTATTCCTTTTGTTATTCTCCGGACCTTTCACTGTAACCAGCATTTCCACAGCTGATGGTATGGCTTACTTAGCAGAATTTCACGTAGCTTTTCCTCAGCACATTTGTCATTAAAAAGTCCCCACAGGGTACTTGTTAGATTCTCTCCAAAGCCCCCACTGCCTAATCAATTAGATCTTACACAAACATTGTCCCTTTTTAATATTTAACAAAATCAGCTGATTAGCTCATTGTACTGCCTCCAGCACTGTTGATGGCCCAAGAGACAGATATTTAAATACATTAATTTCTTCATTTGACTAAGGTTAAAATGTTAACAGAGGCTTTAATGTAGCACTGAACCGTAATTTTATTGGAAAAGTCAAACTTTATTAATAATCGTCTGAAAGGCATGATTCTGTGGGCATGCATGGCTGTGTCTTGTGTAAAAAGGGTCTAAATGACTTACCCAAAATCCAGCAGAAGGCCCTCCAGTGCTCGCTGTGACATTTTAAAATGTATTTATTTATACAAATTTTTTATCCCGCCCCTCCTGCCCACAGGGCAGCCCAGGGCAGCGAACAACAATATAAAACAATAAAACAATTTTAAACAATTAACAATTCACAATTATGAAGGGAAAAGGAACCCTCCCCCCCTCCCCCTCTCCAAAGGCCTGGCGGAACAAGCAGGTCTTACATAAATGCCGAAATATCAGGAGAGTGGGGGCCAACTGAGCCTCCTCCGGGAGCGAATTCCACAGCACAGGGGCTGCCACCGAAAAAGATCTAGCATCGGTGGCCACCTTCCTCGCCCTGGGAACTTCCAAAAAGGCTCCCATGGACGATCGCAAGGGTCGCACAGGTACATGGGGAGTGAGGCGGTCCCGCAGATAAGTAGGGCCCAGACCATGAAGGGCTTTAAAGGTTAAAACCAGCACCTTGAACCTGGCCCTGAGCTTTATAGGCAGCCAGTGCAGAGCCCAGAGCACTGGTGTCATGTGCTCCCTGCGGCCCACCTCCGTAAGGAGACAGGTCGCGGCATTCTGCACCAGCTGCAGCCTCCGGACCAGCTTCTCGGTCAGCCCCACGTAGAGCGCGTTTTAGTAATCCAGCCTCAAGGTGATGAAGGCATGGATGACAGTGGCGAGGTCGGAGTCTGAAAGATACGGCCAAAACCACTGGACAAGATGTAACTGCCGAAATGCACTCCCCGCCACAGCTACAACCTGAGATTCCAGGCTGAGCCGTGAATCGTCGAGGAACACACCCAGACTCCGCACTTGAGAGACCATGGGAGGGCAAACTCCCTGCCCCCAACAAATGGAGATTCAACCACCACCAGGGCCCCAAGCCCTCACCCACCAACATCACCTCCATCTTGTCAGGATTCAATTGCAGATGGCTCAACCTCATCCAAGCCCCCACAGCTGAACCCTCTCACGATCTCCCCTAACAGCTGCATATAGATGTTAAACAAGAGGGGGGACAGAATGGCACCCTGCGGGACTCTACACGTAAGGTCCCAGGGGGAGGATGTACACTCCCCTAAGTCCACCCCGTGAGTTCTCCCGGCCAGGAACGAACGAAACCAGTCCAAGACCGTTCCATCAATCCCGGCACGGTCCCGCAGGCGAGTCACCAACACCTTGTGATCGACTGTGTCGAACGCAGCCGAAAGGTCTAGCAGGACCAGTAAGGTCTGGTGACCCTGGTCCAATGCCAGACGGAGATCGTCAACCAAGGTCGCCAATGCAGTCTCCGTACCATACCCAGGCCAAAAACCAGACTGAAAGGGGTCAAGGAAACCAGTGCGGTCCAGATGTTCCTGGAGCTGCCATGCCACAGCTCGTTCAATAACTTTCCCTAAAAAGGGAAGGTTAGAGACCGGCCAGTAACTGGCAGGAGCATCAGCATCAAGAGATGGTTTCTTGAGCAGGGGTCTAACCACAGCCTCCACATGTTTGTGGAGTATTTTGCGAATAAAATTGCTTGTATTCACCATGACTTTGACACCGCACTTCTTACACTAGGGGAGCCAGAGGTTATGGAAGCCCCGCCTTGTCCAGTTTTGTGGGATCAATAACACGGGGTGACACCTCCTGATGCGGGGGAAGTTCTTGGGGCAGTCAAAGTCTCCTCTTGTGAACTGGACACGTGCCCGTCCTGGCTGGTCAAGGCCAGCTGGGAGACACTGGCGCCATTGCGGTGGGTGGCCCCCATCATTAATGGGGTTTACCCCCCTTTAGCCACTCAGGTCCGTAGTGTGGGGGTGCTCCTCGATTCGCAGCTCCACCTGGATTCTCAGGTGTCAGCTGTGGCAAGGTGCGCCTTTCACCAGTTACATCTGGTGCGACGGCTGCGGCCGTATGTCTCGGACTCTGACCTGGCCACCATCATCCATGCCTTCATCACCTCTAGACTCTCCTACTGCAATGCACTCTACGTTGGGCTACCCCTGGTGACAGTTCGGAGACTGCAGCTGGTGCAGAATGCTGCAGCTCGCTTCTTACAGGGATGGGCCATCGCGAGCACATTACACCAGTGCTCCGCTCTCTGCATTGACTGCCTATTGTCTTACGGGCCCAATTCAAGGTGTTGGTGTTGACCTATAAATCCCTAAATGGCCTGGACGCTACCAACCTGTGGGACCGTCTCATGCCCCGGGCCATGGTGCGGCGGTGCAGTCAGCTGGGGACCCCTGTCTTTTCTGGGTGGCCCTCATGGGGAGTCCCCTGTCTTTTCTGGGTGGCCCTCATGGGGAGGGCGTTCTCGATGGCTACGCCTAGACTGTGGAATTCCCTCCCGGTGGAGGCCCACATAGCACCAGACCTCCCCAATTTCCGGAGACAGTGTAAGACCTGATTGTTCCACCAGGCCTTTGGGGAGGGAGATGGGGAGGGTGGGAGGGTGGGTGGGAGGTTTGGTTTCTGCTCTTTTAAATGAATTTTATGAATTTTATGTATTAGATTTTAAATTTTAATTGTTTTATATTTGAATCTTATTGTGAGCCGCCCTGAGCTGCCAGTGTGAGCAGGAGGGAGTGGGCTACAGATGCTCCAAAATAAATAAATAAATAAATTGCTGACTGGGGTGGTCATGCCTCCCTCCATAAGGGCAGAGTGCCGAGCTGCCATAAAGAGGTGGTGGTGCGGCCTCTGCTCAAAAAACCAGCACTCGACATTGACTCCCTCGCCAGTTATTGGCCTGTCTTTAACCTTCCCTTTTTAGGGAAGGTTACTGAACGGCTTGTGGCTCGACAGCTACAGGAACATCTGGACCATGATAGTTTTCTAGATCCCTCGCAGTCTGGCTTTCATCCGGGTTATGGCACTGAGACTGCGCTTGTGACTTTGGTTGACGAACTCCGCCGTGAGCTGGATCAGGGTCACTCGACTCTGCTGATTCTATTAGATCTGTTGGCTGCTTTTGATACCATTGACGATGAGATGTTGGTGACTCACCTTCAGGACTGCTGGAGTGGGCGGGACTGTTCTTGAATGGTTCTGCTTTTTTCTGGCTGGAAGAACTCAGCGAGTGGTGCTTGGGGACCATTTTTCATCACCCTGAGACCTCTGGTGTGGAGTTCCACAAGGTTCTGTTTTGTACCCTCTCCTGTTCAACGTGTATATGCAGCCGCTTGTTGAGGTCATGAGGAGGTTTGGTGTACGGTGTCATAAATATCTAATACATAAAATTTGTCTGGCCCCAAGTCTGTTGGCTTTCCGCCGAGCCTGTAAGACTTGGCTGTTCTCCCAGACCTTCGGAGGAGGGGAGGGGTGGGTGGGTTAATTGTGGGGGAGGGGTGGTGGGTTTTTAGGTGTTTTTTAGATGTTTTTAAATTGTGTTGATGTTTTTATTGGTGTTGTAAGCTGCCCCAAGATTCCATGGGCATGAGAGAGTGGCAAATAAATGTAATGTAATAAATAAATAAAATAATATGCTGATGACACCCAGATTTACCTCTCTTTTTCATCTGACCCAGACCCGGCAGTCTTGGTGCTTACCTGGTGTCTGGCAGCTGCGGGGAACTGAATGAGAGTTAACTGACTAAAGTTGAATCCTGACAAGATGGAGGTGATATTAGTGGGGAATGTGGTGGGGTTGGCATCCGCCATTATTGATGCGGTTCACCCCCCGCTGGCTACGCACATTCAAAAACTGGAGGTGCTCCTCGATTTGCAGCTCTGCCAGAATGTTCCGGTGGGGGCTGTGGTGAGGAGTGCATTTTGCCAATTATATCTGGTATGGCAACTTCGGCCGTATGTCTCAGACTCCAACCTGACCACTATCATCCATGCTTTCATCACCTCTAGGCTGGAATATTGTAATGTGCTCTACGTGGGGCTACCCATGGTGATGGTTCAGAGACTGCAGCTGGTGCAGAATGAGGCAGCCCGCCTTCTAAAAGGGCTATGCTGCCGGGAGCACATTACACTGGTGCTCCGATGTCTTCACTGGCTGCCTTACTTCCAGGCCTGATTCACGGTGTTCAAGGTGTTGGTGTTTACCTATAAAGCCCTAAATGACCTGGCCCCTGCATACCTGTGGGGCTTGCCTCACCCCCTGGACCCTGGATCGACCCCTGTGTTCGTCTGGGGGTACCTTTCTTGAGGTCGCCGGGGGCCACGATGGAGAGGGCATTCTCGGTGGCCGCACCTAGGCTGTAGAACTCCCGCCCGGTAGAGACCCGGTTAGCCCCGGACCTTCCCTCTTTTTGGTGAAACTCTAAGACCTGTAAGACCTGGCTGTTCTGCCAGGTGTTTGGCGGGGGAGGTATGTGATGTGGGGGGGGGGGAGTGGGTTAGGGTGGATGTTGTTTTTTTTTAACAACCTCCTTTTTTGTATTTTAGCTAGTTTTAATGTTTTTATTATGATTCTAAGTCACCCCGAGCTGCTGAGACAGGAGGGGTGGGGTGGGGTATTAAGTTTCTTAAATAAATACATAAACAAATAAATTACTATTACTATAATTATATATTTACTATGTACAAATATTAAATAAAATTAATATTTTTACTATTTTATACTATATTTACTATTTATAAATAGTAAATTATAATGATTTACTATTATAAATTACATTAGCGTCTTCCTTATGAGGATTCACTCTTTCTTCTTGATTAGGTTGCTTGCTTGAACTTCATTTGGCTTCTCACAGCTTATGCCCCCCAGGATTAATTATCTTTGCCAGGCGCTTCAGAATGGCAATATACTCTCGCATTTTAAAAGCCCCCAAAGTTTCTTTCCAACAATTCACATTTGACCTCGTGTTTAATAATGTAAATGTTTGGGATGGGGAGGGGAAATTTCTTTACAGTCAGAATGTACTATTCTGTTATATCTGCTCAGGGCTTTTGAGAGAAATGTGGAGCCCAGTACACTTTCTTGACTAGGGCTGCCCCATCTCGACCCAACCCCGCTGGTCACCATTGTTCAGCCACAGGGCCTTTTCCATACTAATATCTAGAAAAACGGATACTTTTTCTCCATACTCCCTCCATACTCCAGCCCGTGAACTTCGCTCCTCCTCTGTCCCTTCTCTCACCCTTCCACGCCTTCCCTGCTCCCCTAAGCGCCTTCGTCCCTTCTCACTTGCTGCCCCCCATGCCTGGAACTCCCTCCCTGTCCACATCCGCCTTGCCCCCTCCCTTCATACCTTCAAATCTCTCCTTAAAACTCACCTCTTTCGCTCTGCTCTGTCTGACTCTTTATCCTGCTGAGCCACTATTCCTATACCTACGATCGGTTTACCCTTATCCTTGCAACATGGACCTGCCTGCTGTCATTCTCATCGTAACCAAGCCAAGTACGTGCACTTGAGACCTCGCATCTTCATGAATGTTAGACCCCTTGTCTCTCCCTCTGTTCCCCTTCCTAAGTCTCTCCCCCAGCTCCTGTCTCTCAGATTGTAAGCCCTAGGGGCAGGGACCGTGTCTATTTTATTACTTTGTAAAGTGCCAGGTACACTGCTGGCGCTATATAAATGTTTGTTAATAATAATAATAATAATAATAATAATAAATGAATGAATAAGGCCAGAAGCCCTGAGTGAGTGAGGGTGTTTCATAGGATATGCATTAGGCCTCTATGATCTTCTCAGTTGCCCTTCAACTATATCCACTCGGGAAGCAAAATACAAGATCCTGGTCTGTTTGCTGTAGTTCCTTCCTGGCATGGCCCAAGCATGGGTGTTGGAAATTGGTGCACTTTACTGGGGCCCAGGCTGCAATCCTATCACCATGAGAACAAAACTGAGGCTTAATTGCAGATGGTTGAGGACATTTATTATGCAAACTTATCTCCCTGTATCTATGGGGTGTCCAGATCTTGTGAGAGTTGCTGGAGCCAATCAGAAGCACTAGGATTAGAGCAGAATACGCAGCATTCTGAACAGTGAGCTTTTCAGAAATAAAATAGATTTTTTTCTTTCATTACTCATGTGTTTGTGTGTATGGGATGGATTTGTGGCAGGGATCCCATGTTACAAGTTTCTACTGGGCCCAGAGAAATGATGCTTGGACCCTGGTTCCTGGTCTTCCCTAGAGGTTTTCTCTACATTGAGGAAGAGGAAGATTAGGAGTTATCAAGAAAAGTACAATGCTAATAGGTAACAATGTTATGAACTAAGAAGCCAAAAGCCCATTGTAAATATAGAGTTATTTATAGCACTAGGTGATCTTTCATGCTAATATGATGTTACTTTATGTCCTATTATGTTTTCACCTATACTTTTTCACTGGTGTTCCAGAGCATGTTATTTTTAGCTTTACACTTGGACTAGCTGGCCATACTGTCAGTCCCTGTTCCAGTTCAACCTGCCATCCTAAATGTAATGAGTTTAGTGGTTTCACTGTAGCCTCCAGTGAACAGTCCTCTGCTGAATAAACCAGCTCACATAATTCTGCTAAATTTGGACTGCAAGGGGGCCCTGGTACTGTGTTACTATGGAAACGAGAATTCTTTTTTTCTTTAGAAAGATTCCCTCTAGGTCGAGTAGTGTGAAAAAAATCCCCACTATTTGGGCTTTGCAGCATCTCCTGTCTTGCTCTTGCCCTCAGGTTCATGCCTCAGGAAATGGGTGTAAAAACAACTTTTAGCCTTAACCCACTCATTTTGTCATGGAAGTTTTCATTTTTGCCATAGTGAAAAACAATCAATTCCCAAGCCTGCTTAACACAGTTGTATTAGTTGTGTGTGGGTGGGTGGGGGGAATTATTATTACTTATTTACAGACTGTGATGCTGGTACATAGTGGTGAGTAGAGCTGTAACTGGATACCCAGAAAGTCAGGCACTCTGTCAAATATGAGATGCCCAACTTGCCCTGGTTGCCTTCCGGCATCTATTGATACCTGAACATGACCCAAAAGGCTACCTGACTCACCTCACTGCCACACTGCTGCTCCTCCAGTTCACTGCTCCCTGCTCGTCCCCAGCCTGTGCGCTGCTCAGCTGAGCTAGGACTTCACCGCTAGGATTTTTCTGAGTGGGGCGGGAGGTAGGAGGCACCTCCCACCTGTGTGCATCTTTCTGAGTCCCCCGTTCGCAGGGGCACCCAAAATGGGGGTGCACACAGGACCCATGTGCCCCCCTGCTAGGGGTCCCCCTGGGAACCGAAACCCCTGGAAACCCAAACCCCAGAGTTTCATACCAAAATCTTCATATGACTGGGAACCACAAGATGTGCATGCTCACCTATAAGCTCCGCCTCTCCTGTTTCATGATTGATTGGGAGAGCCAGTGCTCTGCTGTCTTAGCTGCTGAAATTCGGAGAAGCAGAGAATTGGGTGCAATGAGGCGAGACTCAGGACCGTTGCTTCTGTGCAGGGCTGAGAGCCACACTTGAATTGCCTGAGAGCTGCACATGAATCCATTCCTGAGCTATGGCTTGTCCATGCCTAGCATAGAATCATAGGTCTCTTAGTCTGGAAGATCATCTAGTCCCCTGACTCTTCATCAAGACCAACCAAACTGTCCCCCACCACAAGTGTTTTGACACTTCCAATGATGGATAGTCCAGTGCCGTTGCTTAACTACTCTTATGGTTACAGAATTCTTCTTGATATTTAACCTAAATCTTTCATTGTAGAGTTCAAACCCATTTCCCTTGTCTTATCTTTAAGGACCCTTCAAATGTATGGCTGGAAGGAACCTTTAAACCTAATAGAGGATGAGCTAATCCAAGCATACCAAGAGGCATAGAAGGCAGCATAAAGCAGAGATTGGAAAAACTAAGCTAAGGCTACCGCAATTGGAGTTGATTTTATTGTAGGATTTGGGGACAGGGCCCATCTTTTGTACGCTGAAGCCCTTGCCCATAATTGAGGTTCCTAGGCACTACAACAGTAATCTGAATAAACAATGAAGATAGATAAACAGCTTGATATCTGGCAGGCAATGCATGTGCTAGCAGATAGGCCTGAAACAAAAAATCTAGGCGAGTGCTGTTTCCATCAGAAGCAGGGCATTTGTCGAAATTCATACGATGCAAAAACTTACCGGCTTTCCTGCTGTTTTTACCTTTTTTTTTTTTTTTGCAAGTTGAACGGGGCTGTTACAGGGTCGGTTCCAAGCTCTGTGTGTGCCCCGTGTGCTCCCCTAGGGGCTGTGTAGATGAAAACCTGCTAGCTAAGCGCCAGCGGGACTGCTGGAAATTGCCATAAAACTGCCGTAAAATTCCCGGAAAGTGATGAAAAGTCCCGGAAAGTGACGAAAATGACAAAACAAATTGGCAGAAGCACGGAATCACTGAAAACGGATGATGTAGCCGTGGACACTCGCAAGCAGCCTCGAAAGGCCAGCATATCCCTTTGGAATGGGAACACTTGCTCTCTTCTCAGCCCTAGTAGCAGGCGTGTTATGGCGGTTATGGAAGAGCACGGGGAGAGTATGGGCAGGTGGGAGATAATAGCAGAAATGTTGGCAGAAGTTGCGCAGAGGTTTGATGGAGATTTCTGGGGGTCTGAGTGTAATGATGAAGAAGAGAAACAGTAGCTGGGAAAACTGGCTCCCAGAGGCTGAGTTTAATTTAATTTGGAAACTAACAGTGAGTCCATGAATAGACTGGAGAGAGAGAGTTTGGAATAATATTGGCTTAACCCCAGAAAAGGATGCTGAAAACTGATAGCTTGGGAGAACCTCGCCTTGAAAGCCTTGCTCACAAGAGTGGAGACATGTGATGCTCCCATTTTGACAAAGTTGCAGTTTAACCACTGGCTGACTAGATGTTATTTTAGAAAATCTCAAACAAGGCACAACTTTAAATGTTGATTCAAATATCAGTCTATCCATTCCTCACACATTCTTTCAGTATCCATTTACTCCTATTGATAATTGTCATGGATCCTGCAGTTCCATAAGCTCCCACCCAACCGTACAGACCGGTAGGGATCAGGGAGTTTGTTTGCCCCGGGGCCTACCGGAAATGACTACCAATGCACAGATCCTGGGGTAAAGTATCAGGGCCATCTAGGGCAAGGGTCCCCACTAGTGCCATGCACTGGTGGGAAGCCTGCTACCTTAGCCTGGGGCCAGCTACAGGCTCTTTCCTCCTTCCCTTGGCTTATCTCCCCTTCTCTGTCAGAGTCACCTCCCTTGCTGGGCAAGCCCCAGGGTTGAGGGTCTGCATGGAGAAGCATCCCTTTAAGGCACTGGGCACTGACTGAGAGCAAGAGATCATTCTTTCCCTGGGCATATACACCTGCACAAATAATAGAGACCAGGGTGTCTGCTTAAACAAAACAAACTTGAGTAACGGAAGGGGGTAGCGGTGGGAGATCAGGTGAATGTAAAGAGCAACACAAAGCCAGCCAGTTACAGTCTAAGGCCTTTTTTAATACAAGACGCACTCATGTATGCCCATGCAGGTCCACTGTGTTGGCATGCGTGGGTGCCTCCCATGTGAATGCCACGGTGGGTGGGTGTGCGTGCTCCCGTGAAACACACATGCCCACCCACCTTCACCCATCACCCACGCATAGAGCAATTGATGAAAATGCTGGTTGCTCCATGCATATGGGGGGATGGGTGTGCACCAGTGTGAGCCCATGTACACACACACCCCTCGCCACCCCCATGCACACTGACCGCCCCCTCAACTGCGGCCTGTTTAAAAAGGGCCTTACCATTGGGATCGTAGTGGGCAACTCCTTTTCCTTAGCACTTCTCAGCTGGCCAGAGAAGGGTCCATTCTGATGCGGGACTGGCTATTCTATGTGGTACTTCAGCCAACCTTTCTTCATGTAAGTCCCGAGGAAGTTCCCGCAGCTGTCTCTGCTTCGGATGCCATCCAAGTCTCTCCTCGGCCTTACCAGGCCTTGTGATCGAAAATCTCTTGAATCCCACCCCCCCCATCCCATTTATTTTGTGGATAAAATTGCTCGTATTCACCATGATTTCGACGCCGTATTTATTACACTAGGGGAACCAGAGTTTATGGAAGCTCCACTGTGTCTGAATTTATGGGGTCAATTCCAGTCGGTGACATCCACCGATGCGGTGGATGCTCTTGGGGCAGTCAGGGCCACCTCTTGTGAATTAGATCCATGCCTGTCCTGGCTGTTAAGGCCTGCCAGGAGATAATGAGGCCATTGCTGGCTGGGGTGGTCAGTTGCCTCCCTTCGGGAGGCAGTGATGTGACCTCTTCTCAAGAAACCATTGCTTCACGTTGACTCCCTCGCCAGCTATCAGCCTTTCTCTAACCTTCCCTTTTTAGGAAAGGTTATTGAAGGGGTAGTGGCTTGATAGCTGCAGGGGCATCTTGATCATATGGCTTCCTTGATCCCTCTCAGTCAGGATTTCATCTGGGATATGGCACCGAGACTCTGCTTGTGGCATTGGCTGATGATCTACGCCGGAAATTGGATCAGAGTCATTCAACCCTGCTGATTCTATTAGATCTGTTGGCTGCGCTTGATACCATTGATCATGAGATGTTGGTGACAGGCCTGATTTAAGGTGTTAGTCTTGGCCTATAAAGCCTTAAACGGCCTAGGCCCTACCTATCTGCGGGACTGCCTCACCACCACCACCACCACGGATTCTGGATTGGCCCCTGCGGTCGGCCAGGGGGTGCCCTGCTCGAGATCCCCCAAGTGTTCTGGGGGCCTGGGAGGGCATTCTCAGTGGCTGCACCATGACTGTGGAACTCCCTTCCGGTAGAGGCCCAGCTGGCCCCGGATCTCCCCTCCTTTTGAAGAAGTTGTAAGACCTGGCTGTTCTGCCAGGCATTTGGCAGGGGAGATGGGTGATTGGGTGGGGGGAGTGGGTTAGGATGGTAGGTGGGGCAGGAAATTTTTATCCTCCTTTTATGAGTTGTTTTTAGCTTTATTATTGTTTTATTTTTGTTGTGATTGTAAGCCGCCCTGAGCAGCCTTTGGTAGGAGGGGTGGGGTAGCATATTTTTAAAAATAAATCCCAGGATATAGTCTACCTCTAGACCATGCTCAGAAAGACCCAAGCCAAACCCAAGAGCAGACTTAGTCCTACCAGACTAAGTCTGCCAGGACTTGGGTTTAACCCAAGCCAAACCCAAAAGCAGTCCTGCGTCTTGCCATACGCTTTTTTTATCCCCAAACAGTCTTCCGGGATGGATTTGGGTGAGGCCGGTCAGAGTCAGCTTCAAGCAAGAAAAGTAAGAGTTGGGAATGGTTCTTCATCCACTAGCCAGCTGGACTGACTGGTTTCTAGGGGTTCATCCAGGCGTATGAAGCGACCTCTTTTTCATCAAAAATAATCACTGTGTTATAAAAACCATTTTCTTCAAGAGAAGATGAAAAGCATTTACATTCTGTGTGTGTATATTCCAACAAGTATTTAACAACAAATTGCCCTTGTGTTGAAATGTTTGGGATCTTAAAACCATGCAGGGAAAAAGGAATTGAGGTTACTGCAGACGTATACTCTATGAATAATTTCCATTCATTTTAGCAAACACAAATGTAGAATTCCTCCATGACATTACTTTAAAGCTTTCGTGGCATAAAGCTGTGCCGCAGCCTTGAAAGAATACTGGCTTATATGATGCACTTAATTTTGAATGTTTCAGGCTACAGGGATCCTTTTGCCCTTCCTAGGTTGATGAAGGGTCATATTTTCGGGTCTTCTGTTTGTGCCAAAAAGAGCATTCCACGGCTCTGAGATCGCAAAATGTTATACAGATCAAATTGGAGGCCTTTGATCCTAGACAAGTACAAGACATTTAAATACCTAGGGAATTTGAATGACCTTCCTTGAAGAGTTTAGGGCAAATGATTTCCAAACTGTGGGTCATAAACACTGATTGTGGCTATAACTATCAGTGGCTGGGGTCGTCACGATCCTGCTTGATATTTGAGGCCTTGCTGTCTGAATTTGCAGGATTATCTTTCAGTCTCAAAATAGGGTCACTCAGGGTCATATTCATGTCATGAATGATTTGCAGGGCTTGGCCCTATAACTGAGAAGGACCCTGCCGCCGCAGATTTGTTTATTTCAATAACCGCATTGTTATGGTTGCTTACAAATCTCATGTATGACAAATTGAATGTTGAAATTAATTTCAGGGATGTTAACTTCAGCTAAGTGCATAATTTAATTTTCATTCATGTTATATTGGCGTCACTGGGAACTAACTAAGAAAGAGAAAGGTAGAAATAGTTTCATACAACTTCATGAGGCTCCTTAGAGCTCTCAAAAGAGTTTTGCACCCACACCCAGAGAAATTTAGGACTCAACAATTCAAGCTTTGCAACCATAGAATTGTTTAAGTATAATAATCACACCATCATTTCCTTGGGGTTTCTTTCACTCTTCCTCTAAAACAGGGATGGGGAACCTCAAGCCTGGGGACCAAATGTGGCCCCTCTTTCCAGTTCATACATCTGGACCAACTGCCTATCCAGTCCATGCATCTGAAGAAGTCAGCTTGTGCTGATGAAAGCTCATGCACTAACAAGTATTTGTTAGTCTTAAAGTGCCACTGGACTCTCTGTTCTTGTTATAAATATTGTACAAATATTTACAACAAGATTTGTATAAGTTACACATATTTTATTTAGTCCACCCATTTCCCATTTCTTTCTGTTTACCTGTCCTTCTCTGTTGCTGCTAAAACAAAATCGTTAATTATTTTATTGATAAAAATGGGCAGGTATGTAAAAGCAGCAACGCAGAAATTGGCCAAAACCTGCTGTCTGCATGCCAGTTTTGATAAACTGAGAGACCCAGTCCAAGAAAGCTTGTTAAACAAGAACCCATTTTTACCTAGCAGTTGCCCAATAACTGAGAAGAAGCATGAAACATTTTATGTCTAGAGAAACCTGTGCTCTTTTAAAGATGTGAAGTTCACACTGCATTTGTATTCTCATTCCTTAGAAGAAAGAGACTGATCTGAACTTTCTTTAGCATAAAGTTCTACATTTTGGGGATACGAGGGCAAAGGCATTTGAGAATGGATTGGGAAAGCTTTGTTGAAACACCTTAGCTCATGAAGGCAAAGTGCCTCTAAGGTGGAATGTTTCTTCACACTTAATGTTTTGAAAGAGTGGAAACATTGTAGACACCCAAAATGCCCATTTGAAGTGATCTTTAAAATGAAAAGCCCCACTGTTCATGAAAACCAGCCTTGTGGACACTGAAGGACTTTTTATTTTCATTGTTTGAGATTGAGAAATGTTTCATGTTGTGGTTACAATTATGCTGTTCTTTGCTAAGACTAAAACTGACTACATATTCTGCTGGTTTTGCTTTTATAAGAGGCAGTATATATAAAATATATATATGTGGAAAGCCAGAAGGCTTCAGTTCTTTGTAGGTTCAAGATTAGCTTTCCTGAGCAGAGACTGTGTCCTTCCGTTTGAAGTACTTTAACACAGAAATTCCCTAACTGGTTTGCAGAGCTTGAGGGCTCTTGATGCTCACTTGTGTTCCAATATTAGACAGACACTTCTTTGTAAAGATAAGAAGTCAGTTTATTGATTACATAAACAAGATAGTTAAACAGAGTGTTATTAGAAATCAAAGGTAAATATAACGCATTCCTAACTTATACTGTTGAATTCCTAAGCTATTCATCTTACCCTAAAACAAGGTCCAGAAGTTCTGGTTTTCTCAGCCATGAAGGTGAATGGCTGGGCACTTGACTTTATAGATCAAAATCCTTCTCTCACTTCATGCTTCTCCCAGCCTGTTGCTGGCTGGCTTTTCGTATGTAGATGTTCAAGATGGCTTTTGCAAGAAGTTCCCCCCTCTCCTATCTTCCTCCCATTTAAATAGGAATTCAGTTCCTTTGTTTCAGATTTCCCGCCTCGGGGAGCATGATTCAGGTCACGTCCGCAACCCAGGTAAACATGGAAGTTCATTAACATCTCCACAGGCTCGTCTAGCAAGCCCGCTTTCAATACACGTTGTTATCTGTTTGCACTTCCTACAGGCTGATGACGTAGGAGAACCCCCAATTTGAGTTCTACAATTCTCAGAGTCAACATTACCAACATGTGGAACTTTTCACATTACATAGTGTACATTTATAGTAACATTACATCCATGTGAAACCCTTGGCACCACACATTTACCAAACATGTAGTCCCGTGTTACACGTGTGCGACCCCATGTTTCTCCATGACACACGCACCTCTCTTTTAAACCTTACCTTGACTCTGTTGCCAAATCCTACCGATTCGCCCTCCATAACATTGCTCGGATCCGCCCCTTTCTCTCTACCTCCTCGGCCAAAACCCTTGTTCATGCCATGGTTATTTCTCACCTCGATTACTGCAACCTCCTCCTTGCTGACCTCCCTCGCTCTCACCTGTCCCCCCTTATCGCAATCCAAAACTCTGCTGCCAAGGTCATTCACTCTGCCCGACGCTTCGACCACGTGCAGCCTCTCCTCTTCTCTCTTCACTGGCTCCTCCTT
>QEPC01015598.1:3309808-3368300 GCA_003113815.1 Sphenodon punctatus
GTGCACTCCTCCAGCCTCCCCCCCTCCCCCCAATCAGCTGTTTGGCAGCCAGGATGAGTGCACTCCTCCAGCCTCCCCCCCTCCCCCCAATCAGCTGTTTGGTGGGCTGGGTGAGCATGTTCTCCCCTAGCCTCCCACCCCACACCCAGTCAGCTGTTTGGCAGCCAGGATGAGTGCACTCCTCCAGCCTCTCCCCCCAATCAGCTGTTTGGTGGGCTAGGTGAGCATGCTCTTCCAGGCCCTCCCAATCAGTTATTTGGCAGCCAGGGTGAGTGTGTTCCTCCAGGCCCTGCTTGATCCACTGTTTGGCAGCTGGGGTGAGCACTCTCCTCTGGGCCCAGTCCTCTTGGGCCTCACTCTTGAAAAGGCAGTTTCTCTATTTTCAATTAAGTCATTTTGGGGAAAAGAAAAGAAAAAACCCCACAACAATGTGAATTTAGAATTCATTTCTTACACTGCATTAGAAGCTGCAAAATAGCTCCCAGCTCAGCACCTCAAAGATTTATAGTTGATACATGGGTTGAAAATGGTAGTGGTGGTTTCTGTGCGAACTCCTAATATTACTGTGATCCTGTTACTGTGAACCTTAACAGCTCTGGGAGCGTGAATTTGACTCTTCTCTGCCTCATGGATCATCAAAGAATTGTTGTTTCAACTGCATCAACTTTTATTCCTGGCAATAATACTTATGCTCAGAAGAACAGAACTTGGCTTCTTCATTCTAGGTTCAACTTTCAGGGCTGGCAGTTAAAAAACAAACCAAAGCAAAACCTAGATGCCTTCTCACTTGTAAGCTAAACACATTTTGTATGAAACTCAGTGAGAAATGGAAGATTCCACTGTTAGATTTATTTTTCAAAGTGCAGCCAGACTTTAAGGTTATGCTGCAATGCTGCTTTAAAATGTGTCGCAAGATAATAGCAATGTAATAATCCCAAAACATAAAACCATCTTCTTGTAGAGACTCGCTCTCAATAATTATAGCGCTCGGAGACAAGGATGATAAGCAGAAGAGAAATCAAAGGACGAATGCCTGTCTTGTTGGCAAACCAATATTTATCTCTCACGTCACTGGCTGGCTGTATTAATTTATTTTCGTTTGTTTGGTACTTTTTAAAATATCCAATTGTCTCTTTAAGTGAGGAAAAGTGCTTAAACCAGTATTATTCAGATGAATTTATTGCATGATGATATCAGGATGTTCTTGGATGTTGAACTGGCTAGGGTTTGTTATAATTTAGTTTCATGAACTGAATCTTATCTGTTAAAATAAAGACATTGATTAGAAAATATGGAGAGGATATGCATATATAAATGAAAAACTATGACAGATATAGAGGGTTTTTCTTGTTGTTGTTGCATACTTTATTTTTGGAGATAGAATCATAGAATTATAAGACTGGAAGGGGCCTCAAGGGTCATCCATTCCAAAACTCTGCTCCAAGGCAGAATATCATCTGCTTACAGCATTGCAGACAGATGCTTGTCCAGCTGGATTTTGAAAACATCTTAGGAGAGAGATTCTACAATCTCCCAGGGCAACATATTCTGTTGTCCAACAGTTCTTATCATTAGAAAATTTTTCCTGATGTCTAACCGAAATCTAGATTGCTGTAATATAAGCATATTACACCCTTGGAAAAAGTCAGAAAAGGATGCTTTGCATCCTCGGAAAAAGTCAGAAGACGCGAAGTGTAGCAACCTTACCCCAAATTGGGTCAGGCTGCCCAAGGCGGGTCAAGTTGTGTGATGGGGTGCACTTGCCCCACCGTGCTCAGTGCAACGCTGTGGGGCCGTGAGTGATGGGTGCTAGTGCCCATCGCACACGGCCATGTCAGGGCTGCGGGCCGGGTCTCAGTCTGGCCAGGGGTGGAGGCAGGGCAGGGCCTGGTGCAGGCTCCCCTTCCCCTGATCCACCAAACTGACAGCTGATTGGGGGGCGGGGGAGCCCAGAGGAGCGTGCACGTGTCCTTCTCCCACCCTGACAAAGAGATGATTGAGGGAGATCGCGGGAGGGGGGCCCCAGAAGAATGCATGTGCATGCTCCTCTGGGCCTCTTCTTCCCCAAGCAGCTGTTTGTCAGGGTGTGGAGAAGGGAGCATATGCTCCTTTGGGCTCACCTGAACAGCTGTTTGCCAGGATGGGGAGAGGGGCATTCACATTTCTCTGGGTTCTCCCTCCCCCCTGATCTGATGTCAGTCAGATGGGCCAGGGAGAGGGGAGCCTGTGCTCTTTCCAGGCTTCTCTGTCCCCCAGTCAACCCAACTGACAAGTGTTCACAGGAGACGGGGGCCTTGGAAGGGGGATGCACACTCTTCCCAGGCTTCCATTCCCCACCAGCTGTTAGACAGGGCGGGGAGGAGTGCACACGCTCCTCCACCCCCTCCCCAATGGCAGCAGGCCTGATCCAGCACTGCAGCAAGAGTCAGTCTCCAGCCCCTGGCTGTGGCAACGGCTCTGACAAGGGCCAGTCTGCCCAGCATCCCTGCAACCATGTGGCTGTCTCCCCGCACTTGCCACACAGTGTGGCAGCTGTGCTTTCCTGCCATGGGCCCGTGTGGGGATTGGGCCCCTGCAGCTCGTGTGGCTGCACCCCTAGTGTATGGGCAGTATGGGGGTGGGGTTGGGGGGAGGGGATGAATATGATCATTCCAGAAAAACCTGGACTCGATGGTATTCCAGACCACGTTAGCCAACAGTTACGCTATTGGCTGGGGTGGCATGCATTGTAATGGGATGCTGCAGTAGAGGGTGCTGTCGTAGGGCAGTGTGCGTGTGGTGTGGGGAGGAATAAATCTGATTGTTCCACCAAAACATGGACCAGATGAAATTCCAGCCCATGTTAGTTACATGTTGCAAAATCAGCTGGGGTTGACATGGTGAACAGGACACTGCAGGCGGGGTCCTTACCTGTATGGCAACAGGAGTGGTGGTGGTTAGTGGCAGCCGGCCTCCCAGGGGATGTTGCGGTCCAAATTAGCAGCCACAGACTCATGCAAACAGGAAGTAACAGAAGTGTACTTCTGCATGCTTACATGGTTGTTGGCTTGGGCCATGATGGGCTTGGGCTTGCCCCTGAGAGAGTTGATGGGAAGCCACTGTCTGCTTTATAATATGGGGTAAGCACCTCCTGCCCCCTTCCTGCTGCCAGATATCTGCACGGATATCACTCGGATGAATGTACACCAACACTTGATACTGGCCTAAATGGTTTCTAGCTAGAGGAGGTAAAGGGGCTACTCGGTGTCACCCACATAATGTTCTGGGCAGAACAAGGGTTTGGTAGGGAATTAACTTTTTGTAGGGCTGAGTGACAACGCACCTGCAGAGGAGCTTGCCAAGGAGGCAGCTCCATCAGCCCCAGAAAGAACCTTGCTGCTGCCGCTTCTCAGCCCCAGGGCCCTCTACCCACACTGCGGGAGGCCGGTGATATCATCAGGTGGCGCCTGATCAGGAGGGGGCTCCTGGATGAGCAAGGGGCAGGGTCAAGAGCTGGCCCCTACAAGAACGGAGACCGGCAACTACCCAGGGTGGAGGAGGAAGGAAGAGTGTCCGCTACGGACCCTGACCCTAGTCTTCCCCACCACGAGGACGCCTAGAGGCAGAGGAGGTAAACCTGGCCCCGGTCCCAGACTGGCCTCCATGCCTGGAGCCTTCGGTGTCAGGAAGATTCAGCAGAGCACCTGGCTACTTAGCCCCTACTAAGAGCCAGATTGGACCTGCCAGCCTGGGACCCTCCAGGGTACCTATCCTGTGGCCCGGCTTTGCACGCACACATCTTTTGCTATAGTCTAAGGGGAGGGAGTAGGGCAAGCCTGAAGATCAAAGGGACTCGGGATGAGCCATCTTCGTGGTGCCCATGCCCTAGCGTTGTCTTCCCAGAGCAACTGGGACACACCTCAATTCCCTAACGAGGTGCACGACAGGCTGATTTTGTGGAACTTTCCAAAATGGCTGCCAGAATTCCAACTGGAATTACAATCCATCAGTTTGCACATGCACAAAATGGCTGCAGATGTTCTGTGCATGTGCAAAGTGAAAAAAATATTGATTGGCCTGACTGGAATTTTGTCTGATCCAAATTCTGATTGGACCAATTAAAATGCCCAGCTCTGTCAAAAATGGAAACTGGCCAGAATTCTGATTTCAGTCCTACAGCCAAGGCAGTTGCCTATGTGGGTCACTTACACACAAACATCAGGAATGACTCCTGGTTAGGTAGGAGGTTGGTCCTACTGCTACATCCCAGAAAGATCCCTGGTATTTACAACCCCAAGCGTTCAACTATCATGGACCAGATCTCTGAAATCCTGAGACAGGTTTAAAAAGGCTGAGATTTTAAATGCTGAGATTTTAAAAATTAATATAATTTGTGTTTGTTTTTTAAAATTAATTATTTTGGTTTCTGGCCTTTAGGTAAGATCAATCACATTTTCATTTCAACCATGAGCACTAGAAATTTAATTGTTGTAAAATGAAATAGAAAAGTTGCCTGCTAGTCTTCCATAGGGTCCATAAAGTGCATTTTGTGCACTGCTGCATTAGCGACTGTAAGGTGCTCAGGTATTCTAGTAATGGGGACCAGATAAACATGCCTTGGTAGTCCCAGATCTATGTTTTCTCAACTCTTGCACACTGTTCCTCATGATTAAATCCATGAATAGAACTAAAATTGGTTTTCTTCTCTCCAGTTATCATTGATAACATCTGGCCTATTTGTATTCTGATCTTCCTTGAAAATATCAAATTTTGATGTGTTGTTTGTAAAAATGGCCAGTAGTTAATCCTCATTCATATTAACCAGCTTACCAAGGAACTGTTGGCAGAGATTTTGTGTCTTGGAACGATGGAGGGTGTACTTTATTTCCTCTGTTCAACCAATGCCAGGCTGCTATTTAAAAAACAATCTCTTGATTTTGTTTCTCCCAGTTGCTTTTAAAGTGGCAAGATCAGTTTGAGAAAACTTACTTATATTACAAAATGTGGTATCTTCTTGTTACAAACTGCAATGTAGTAACAACTGCAGGTGTTAAAAACAGAAAAAGTTGGCAAAAAACCCCACCTTCCAATCTCCTGCAAAGGCCCTTTTTGCATGGACCCCTCCCCGCCCTCGCCCATGTGTATGGTGGTGGTGGGCATTTGTGCGATCACTGTGGCGGGTGAGTGGGGGTGCATGCGTACTCCTGCGTTCCACCCATTACCCATTACCCATGCACGGAGCAATGGGCGCCAATGGCGGATGCTCTGTACATGGAGATGGGTGAAGGTGGGTGGAGGTGGGTGGGCGTCCGTGCAATGGGACACCCACACACCGCCCACTCACTGTGGCCTCCACCCATCCCCTCCGCACCACCAGTCCATGTGAAAAGGGCCAAACTCATGCAAATTCTTTCCCTCGTACATAAACACAAATGACTAGGGATGGGCAAACAGAACGCGGTTCGGATGTTCGGTCGTTCAGTTTGAAACCCGAGTTCGGGTTCAATGGTTCGGTTCAGCCAAGTTTGGTTTGGCCGAACATTCAAAAATAGCGAAACTGAAATGAAATTGAAACCTAATTTTTGGCCCTGGAAAGACATTTTTCCTGCCCCATAACTCATCGGAACTCATCCGAACACGACCGAACTGTTTGGTCGCTCAAGAGTTCGGTTCGAACATCCAAACAGACCGAGTTCGGTCCGAATTCTGAACATCCAAAACGCGTTCGCCCATCCCTACAAATGACAGCTGAACGTAGTGTAGCCCCAAGAGGGTTGGCACAGAGGCCCCCTTTAGTGGTGTGATTGGTGACTAACCACTCACCAGTTCATGAGCCTGCTATTTCCAGAGCTGAATGAGTTGGGTCTTCTGGCTTAGAGGATAGAGGCTCATTTATTTTATTTATTTATTTATAAATATTTGTTAGCTGCCCCCTCATGCCTACGGCATCTCATGCAGATAAAAGCAGAGAACTCCAGTTCTAAAACTCCACCCTGCCAGAGCTGACAGGGTTACATATGGTGCCCAAACAGGGACTTGAACTGGGTGAACCTATGAAGCTGGGGGTTGCGCTTCCTCTGCTGGGGGGAATGTGTAGCCTGAGAGAGGGTTGGCGCAGAGGCCCCCTCTAGTGGTGTGAGTGGTGACTAACCACACACAGATTCATGAGCCTGCTATTCTCAGAGCTGAATGACACAGGTCTTTTGGCTTAGAGGATAGAGGCTCATGTAGCTAAGAGCTGAGATCTCCAGTTCTAAAACCCCACACTGCCAGAGTTGACAGGGTTACAGTAGTAATTGTGATTTTAAAAAAATATATTTTACAGCTAAATTTATTTCCAAATTGAAAATTTCTGCATCCACTGCAGTTATGAGTTAGAGCCTTATTTCACTGTGTGGATGTGTCCAAATATTGCAGTTGCTCTTTGAGTGTAGCAAATGTTTACAGTTTGGAGGTCAGATGAGATCTTCAGTACCAAAAAGAATAAAAATTCCTTCTTTTTGCAGTGTGACTCAGCAGTGGATGAACACCAAGGTTTCCTCCAGGATCAAAAAAATATTCATCTTTTTACTCGTAAACCATTGCCACCAGTGAGCCCTGATGTGGTATTACTGAAATCCTTTGTTATGTACCAGATCATTGCTTCATTTCTGAGTGTTGCTTTCAAGTTTTTCCACTGAGAAATTGTATAACAGAAGTACTGCCTGGTTTAGATGTACTTTGGAGATGTTATGTTTCCTTGCATGCTAGGACTGGAGACTCTATTCTTATACTGTCTGATGACAGCTTTCTTATTAGCTGAGAGTCCAACAGCTGATGGACCCACAAGGTAATACTGAGAATGGAAAACATAAAACTTTTTAGAACTGGCATTTATTTCTGTCTTCTTTGCCAATCAGAGATAGAAGAAAAAGATCACATAGACTAGGGCCGCTTTTAGACGATCGCGGTGGCACCCGCGCTTGTTTTTCAAAACTACCGGGAGGCGGGTTTACACGTGACACCGCCACTGATTATGCGCATGTGTGGGCGCCGCGCATCCATTTCCGGCCGTGAGCTGACAGGGTCGCCGATCGAGGGTGGACATACGCGGCCGGAAATGGATGCGCGTCGCCCACATATGCGCATAATCGGCGGCGGTGTCACGTGTAAACCCGCCTCCCAGTAGTTTTGAAAAACAAGCGCGGGCGCCGCCGCGATCGTCTAAAAGCGGCCAGAGTGACCATGATGACTGAATAGCATAATATACATTATAGTTGAAATTAATATTTAGTGTTTTTAATAACCTGTGTGTCAAATTATATTTTCCCAAACAATTCTGGATAATGAAGAAACACACAGAATGAAAAAGTCATGCCTGGATTATTTGCAAACGGAAGAGAAGCATTAAGTCTGCAAGTAAGCAATTGGTCATGAATAATGTGCCCAATGTCGAGCTTAGGCCTATAGTAGAATATCAATTCTAGTGAAGTTGTGAAAAATGACCACAACATTTCCATTAGTCTAACTCCATGGATAGAATTAATTTGACAGGGAAATGTGCTACACTTTTAAAGAAATTGTGTTCTTAACAGTGGGGTATTAATTCAATTAAAGCCCATAGAGCAGGTTTTAGTAATTCCTGATTTAATTCTTAATTATTTAATTATTTTCAAGGGCTTGCAAACAGATCCCTTACCATTGTTCCTCAATCTTTTAAAGACATGCAGGCAGTATGTTCCTGCTTTGGATTTTACTTATCTATAAGCAATTTCCAGGTTTGGTGTACCTGTGTACCCTGTGCTTGTGAAGTGTTAAGAGTTTCATAAAAGTTATTTAATCATTCATTGCTTAAGTTTTCATACTAGTCAGTCGGAAAACTGCTCCACGGCGTCCAATGCAAATAACTAAAATACAAAGCTCCTAGGTGGAAAATCCAAACCATCTTTAGATAGTATACTCTGGATTCAGAAATTAAGCCCAGTTCCCAAGGAAACATAGTCTAAGTCTGTTTTACAGATATTCTTGAAATGATTAGTGATTGCATGAAGGACACTTGAAATCTTCACTTTGGGCTTTCCTATTAAATTAGCACTCTGTTGCCTTAATACGTTTCATACTGTGTAGTAATAGTAGATAGATGCATGGTTTGCAGCTGAAGTGGAAACAGCAGGCTTGACGATAACGGGTCTTCTTAAAATTTGTCATCAGAAGCCGGTCGTCAAAAATGGAAGAATGAGGCATTTTGATTTAATTCCCTTTTTGGCTATTACCTCCTCCGACAGGAAATGTGGATTTGTTGAAATCCACCAATTCTCTCGGTAGTTGGTGAATTTATTTGTATTGCTCTCTGGAAAATGGAAGCAGGAGGAAGCTTTCTTGGATCAGCCTTCTGGATCAGTAACAAGGGTATTAACAGGGCTGGGCTCTGAAGAGCAGAGCTGCACTTTTAGAGGGGGAAATGGCTCCTTTGGACCAGTGTGAAAATTCACCCTAATTGGATTACTGCAGAAGCTGAACAACATTCAGCAGCCCTAGTCTGAAGTGCAAATGACTCTGCTTTAGCATTGAAAATGGTAGCTGGCAGCATGCTCACATTTCTTTGCTGCTGTGTCTAACATCCATGCTGAGCTTTCCATTAAAATGGCACGCTTTAGTTTTTTAAAAAAAAACACAAAAAACTGGCACCTTTAGTTTAAGTGTGACTTGGCCGTTGAGTTCAGTCATCTGGTTGATGGTCCTTAACTCTCACATTCAGAAAAAAAAAAATGATTATAGTGCATTAGTGATGTATTTTGTGGTGTTTATCCCCATGTCCAAACTCAGACAGCATCTGGATATCCCAGTAGAAGCAGATGGACTGTAGCAACAATCTCATCTTTGTTGAATAGCAACTGGAACAGTTTTTTGTGATCCAGAGACAAAGAAAATGTCTCAAGAAATCTGGTGCCAAGGATGGGAGAGACTAGAGCTGGATAGATGGGCATTCTTAGATTTGTGCAGTTGTGAAATTCAACATCAGTATTTCGGTATTTGGTAGTTCATTCATTCTGGTTCTTTGGCCCTTCAACACTTGGTATTTGGTTCGTAGTTTGCGTTCTTTATTTCATTCATGTCATTATTCAATACTTTTCATGACTTCCTCCTGCATTACATCGTACAGATGGACCAGTCCAATCCTCCCAAGACACAAAGGTCTGAATAACGAAGTGAATGAAATAAACTGAAGGGAAGTCTAGCGTAGCATCATTATTACATGGCGTCTGAGAGACGTGATTCACACTGCGGCTCTTTTGAAACAGACCGTGGTGGGTGGGGGGATGGGTGTGCGGCCGTGGTGCATCGAGGTGGGTGTGCGCCCATTCCCACGGGCACACACCCATCTCCACCCATAGAGCATTGGAGCCCATCACTCCATGGTTGGGTGATGGGTGGAGGTGGATGTAGCGCAGGAGCACAAATTTTAAAATTTTTATTTATTTATTTAAAATGTATATCCTGCCCCTTCTGCCCACAGGGCACATGCTTCCCCACCCATCCCCTGTGGCATTCACACGGGCACCTCTACCCATCTTCACACAGCGAAACTGCGTGGAGATGGGCAGGGGCGTCTCATGTGAAAAGGGCCTGTGTTAGGTCGTTTTTACGTGGACGGCCCCACCCACCGCTGGCAAATGTGTGGTGGGGCGGGCGTCCATGCAAATGGTCCAGAAGTAAGGGGTGGGGAGTGATTGCGCTAGGTGTGCACCCATGGAAACAGCACAGGTGGTGGGTGTTTGTGCGTGTGCGCTCTCGGCACCCACCCATCTCCACACGGGGTCATTCGGAAAACCGGAGAAGGCCCCGTGGGTGGAGATGGGTGTGTGTCCATGTGAAAGGACACACATACACACTTCCACCCACCGTGCGAGCACACCCATCCCCGTCCGTGTAAAAACGGCCATACAATCAAATTTCCATTATAACAAGGTTCACTGTGTAATTTTTATTGGAAAACAAAAGTACTGTATTTTTTTAATTAAACCTGTTGGGAGCCGTGCCTCACCACCACCTTATAGCCAAATTTGTGCCATAATAACAGAGCATTTTATAACAAGATTGCAGTGTGTTGAAGAGTTTGTATTTGCACAAATATTCATTTCAGATGTAGTAGTGATGTACACAAGGAAATTATCCGTTTAAATGATTTATAAACACCTAAATGTACAAGATGTTTTACAGATAGAGCCTAAAACAGAGGCCCCCCCCCCCCAAAGCTTATAATCTATCAGTTTTTCTTTATCATCTGGGACCAGTAAACCATGGTTGAACTTCAGAAGTTTTCATGGCACACCAGGATGCAGATGGCCACAGCCGAGAATGTGCTCATTGCAGTTTGGCAATGTCTGTACAATGTGACCTGCTGGTGCCACAACCATCTCCAGGAGATGTGGGATGGCCATAATGTGTATAAATTAGTTGTGGGGATGTGACAGGGACCAAAGTCTGCTTTACTGTAGTCTCAGCCTGTTCCATGAACCAGCTGCAACAGTTTCTTATGGTCTCGCAGACCACTGATCTAAATGACTCTATTTGTTGCTCTTCTGAGACAAGAAAGACATCCGTGCATTGCTGTAGAGTGAGTGAATTCAAATTTCAAAGTTGTCTAAAAGAAGGTCACGTCCTACCCCATCCTCTTGCTCATCACAAAAATCCCACTGCATGAGAATCTTCATGAGAGACAAGAAAATGTTGCGTTTATTCAGCTAAACACTCTGTCATAGAAAATGGTGTACAGAAACCTTGAAACAGACAGGTATAAGACAGATTTTTCCAGGGAAGATGGGGAAATATTTAGGTATTCTGTCTTGTGTTCCTGGACAGAGTAAAATAAATACAATTATTTTAAGAATGAAATACATCAGGCATCTTGGTAAGAATGTTTCACCCACTTAGTTATTCTTTCAACTTCCCTACATGGTGCATATGGAGGAACAGGTTTAAATGGAAATACACAGTATAGGCAAGCTTATAGCTTGAGAAGAAATTTAAATAGATCATCCCCTAACATGTTGCCTTATCGATTAAAGGCTCTTTTCAAACCGTCATTTGATTGCTGTAGTTGTAGCCTCGGGGCTTTCCTATCCCAGGCCACTTCCAATGGAGCTTAATACTTCATGCATAGGTTATCTGGCACTCACCCAAGGAACTCACACATTGGGCTTTGCCAAAACTAGAACTGCTCAGGAGGAAGAACAGTTATCTTTCCACATATATGTATCTGGATGATTGCCCACCCTGAGGGAGTGAGACTGACTAATCTGAGTTTGCACAGAGGACATTTGACAATGGGAATGTCTCATTTCCCAACAGTTTGAGCTGATTGGCCTTAAAAGGAAACTGGAATTGTTCTGAGTTTCCTGATTGATAGGGCTATAGTATGGTCTTTCGACGAAGGTCCTTTTTATTGTGGTATCTGTTTAGTCTCTCGTATATTCTTTCTCTCTGGATTGTATCCTCTTGTGACAGTGGATTTGATGATCCAATAAACTTTATTGAACATCGTGATTCTCAGCATTCAACAGTTTGGGTGTTTTATGCATAATTTGTTTCCCCTTTTTATTCAGCTGATGGGCTAGAGCTCTTTTCACACAGACACTATAACACTGAAAAAATGGGTGTTACATTTTATTATACATGTTGCAGGGCTGCAGTTGTGCTCTATAGGTGCCCTGCAACATGTATAACAAAATGTAACACCCATTTTCTTTCAGTGTTAGAGTGTCTGTGCGAAAAAAAGGCCTACACAAATGCTTTTGTTAACAGAAGGCTTGGTTTTCTGAGATTTCCATACTCTTGTTGCTTTAGGAATATGTAGATACCCATCAGCTGTTCATGAAAATGCTTGTTTGTCCTGAAATTTCCAATACAATACAATTTCATACTACATTTTGTCATTCATTATTCTCTGGTTTATCCAGTATCCAGTCAAGAAGCAAAAGGCATACAATGTTGTGACATAAGTGACCCCCATAAGATATGAACTGGTACGGACCAATACATTCCATGACTGAGGGTGTTAATAAATGTGACGGTGGCTTGCTTTGGCCTGCACGTTTGTTGCTGCGCTTCCAGATGTTGGCTCGGGATTGCTCTCAGGCATGTCAGAAGCGATTTTGGCTGCAATCCCAGAGACGTCCAGTGTCACAGTCTGGGCTACAGTCTGCCTGATCAGGCCAAAGCAGGCCACAGAGAGCTATCATGTGTGTTTTAGCCTGCTGTAACCCTGATTGGGTCTGCCGTGGGTAGCTGCCATAATGGCCATCATTACCCGCCCGCCATAGCTACCCATCCTGGCAGGGGGTGGGACTCTGGGTACAGCATGGTGGTGGAGCTGCCAAGCACCGAGTAAGCACCAAGACTGTAGGGTCTGGATCGGATGAAAAAGAGAGGCATAGTTGGGTGTTATCACCATACTGATGACACAGTACATCGTACCCTCTCATGACCTTGCCCAGCGTCTGCATATACATGTTGAACAGGAGAGGGGACAGAATGGAACTTCGTGGGACCCCCACATGAGGCCCTGGGGAGAAGATGAATGCTCCCCTAGCACCACACGTTGAGTCCTCCCGGACAGGAAAGAGCAGAACCATTCAAGAACACTGCCACCCACCCCCGCAAGCGGGCTACCAACATCTCATGCTCAACCGTGTCACAAGGCACCGATAGATCTAACAGGATCAGTAAAGTTGAATGACCCTGATCCAACTCCCGGTGTAGGTCATCGACCAAGGCCAGAAGTGCAGTCTCTGTTCCATAGCCTGGATGAAAGCCAGACTGCAAAGGGTCTAGAAGACTGGTGTGGTCCAAGTGCCCCTGGAGCTGCTGGGCTACCACTTGTTCAATAACCTTCCCTAAAAAGAGAAGGTTAGAGTCAGGCTGATAGCTGACAAGAAAGTCAATGTCAAGAGATGGCTTCTTGAGCAGAGGGAATACCACCCCCTCCTTCAAACACCTTGACACTCTGTCTTCCCAAAGAGAGGAATTGACCACCCCCTCCAGCAATGGTCCCAGCGTCTCCTGGCTGCCCTTGACCAACCAGGACGGGCAGGGATTCAATTCACAAGATGTGGCTCTCACAGCCCCCAGGACCTCCCCTGCATCAGTGGATGACACTGTCTGGAACTGGTCCCACACCACTAGATGAGATGGGACCTCCACAGCCTCTGGTTCTCCAACTGCAATGAGCACGGTCTTGAAGTCGTGGTGAATGCAAGCAATTTTATCCACAAAATAGTCAATAAATAGGTCACAGCAAGCACTGGAAGACTCTAGCTCCAGGCAGAGAGAGGCTGGACTGACCAGCCCCTTCACCACCTGGAAAAGCTCAGCTGGACAAGACTTTGAGGAAGCTATGAGAGCAGCAAAGCCCTTCTTTGCTGCCCACACAGCCACAGCATAGGCTTTTAAACTAGCTTTATGCTGCTATCTATCATCTTCAGCATGCGTACGGCGCCACCGTCACTCTAACCGCCTCCCCACCTACTTCAACCATTGCATATCCTCTGTATACCACAGGGACCTGTGATGCCAATGCCCAGGAAGCAGACATCTAGGAGCTGTCCTGTCGATGGTCTCGGTCAACAAGGTGTTCCACAAAGTTACAAGGTCATTGAGTGAGCAGTGGTCAAAGTCTGAAGGTAATTCACAGAGAGCATTCTGGAACCTTACCAGTTCCATCTGCCTCTGGGAGTGGGCCATCCGAACTGGTCCCACACCCTTCCGGGGACTGACGTGCGCCAGCCCGTAGGAGGTAATGATCCGTCTCTGTGACAAATCTGTGGCCCTTTTCACACGAGACACACCTCGCCCAAGTGGGCAACTGGGTGAGGGCGGGCGTCCATGTGACCGCCAGTGGGGATGGGTGCAAGTGCGGGTACGCTCCTGCACTTCACCCATCTCCACCCATGCACGGAGGCACTGGGAAAAATGGAGGTGCCTCCATGAGTGGAGATGGGTGGAGGTGGGTGTGCATCTATGAGATGGGCTGCACACCCGCTGCCGCCTCCACCTATCCATACCATGTTGCCTCCCGGGTCCATTTGAAAAGGGCCTGTGTTGACTACAGTAGAGCCAGAATGTTACTTGTATATTTCTAAGCTTCAGGGTTATGAAGAAAACCTTCCAACCCCATAAAAATGGAGGATATGTTCACATGAAACAAGCTTTGCACTGGAAAGAGCATTTGAGATATTTGCCACTTGCGACAAAGTAACTGCACAGTTCTGAAGCTTAGTGCCAGCCTGTGCTATCCCTCAGCCCTGATGTGAGTTCCATTCACTCCATTGGGAATTGTGGAAGTGTTAAAGGATAGGGTTGGACTTGGTACTGAACAGCTTGAGGATCGTGTTATAAGCATGTTCCCAGGGCCAGCCTCAAGGCAAGATGGCTGCTGCTTTGCCCAAGTTACTGTAGCCACATGTTGTATGCCACCCTCAGCCAATTAATTGCCCATGCTCCTGCCCTGCTTCTTTCACCTCCTCCACTTAAGAGGGAATAAGAACATAATTGGTGCCATACTGGGTCAGACCAATGGTCCATCGAGCCCAGGACCTGTCTCTGACAGCGGCCAATCTCGGTCGCTTGGAAGAAGTACCCAACAGGTCACAAGGATGCGATCCATTCCCTGTTGTTCACTCTCAGATCCCGACAGTAAGAGGTTACATTCCCCAAACCTACCTGGCTAATAGCTGCTAATGAACCAATCCTCCAGAAACTTGTCCGACCTTTTCTTAAACCCAGTTATACTACTGGCCTTGACCACGTCTTCTGACAATAAATTACACAACTTACTTGTGTGTTGAGTAAAAAATACACTTTATTTTATTTATTTTAAATCTGCTACTAACTCTAGTTTCATGGGGTGTCCCCTAGAGCTAGTACTGTTTCAGAGGGTAAATAGCTGTTTCCTATTAACGTTTTCCACACCTCCAATGATTTTATAAATTTCTATCCTATCCCTTCTCAGTCATCTCTGCTCCAAGCTGAAGATCCCCAGCCTACCCAGTCTCTCTTCATAGCGGAGCCATTCCGTACTCATCATTTTTGGTTGCCTTCTCTGTACCTTTTCTGTTTTGATTATATTGTTTTTGAGATGGGGTCACCAGAACTGCACACAATATTCAAGGTGCAGTCGCACCATACATTTATATAGTGGCATTATGATATTTTCAGTTTTATTGTCTATCCCTTTATGAACAATTCCTGACATTCGGCTTGCTTTTTTGATGGCTACTGCACACTGAGCCGAAGATTTCAATGTATTGTCCGCAATGACTCCAAGGTCATTGGAGTCATTGCGAACAAAAATCCAATAGATTAGTGAGGCACAACTTCCCTTTGCTAAATCCATGTTGACTCTTCCCCCTTAAACCATGTTTATCAATATACCCTGTAATTCAGTTTTGCTTGGCACAGATTTCAGGCTCACCAGTCTATAGTTTCCAGGATCACCTCTGGAGCCCATTTTAAATATTGGCATTACATTCACTACCCTCCAGTCCACAGGTACAGTGGCAGATTTTAGCAGTAGGTTACACATTACCACTAGTAGTTCTGCAATTTCATATTTGAGTTCCTTCAGAATTCTGGGGTGTAAACCATCTGGTCTTGGTGAGTTGTTACTATTTAGCTTGTCAATTTCTTCTAGAACCTCTTCCAGAGTAACAATTATCTGTGATAGCTCTTCTGATTCATCACCTACAAAAAACAGTACCAGCATGGGTATCTGCGCACATCATCTGCTGCAAAGCAAAGAATTAATTTCACTTCTCTGCAATGGCCTTATCTTCCTTGAGTGCCCCCTTTTGCCTCCTAGTTATCTAATGGCCCAACTCTCTAGCCATCTTATTCTGATGAACTTTAAGTTTTTATTATTCGTTTTTGCCTCTTTCGTGAGTCTCTCTTCAAATTCTCTCTTGGTCTACCTTATTAACTTGTTACATCTAATTTCCCAGTGCTTACGCTCATCAGAACTAGCTTTCCATTTTTTTTAATGACACATTTTTGGCTCTAATAGCCTCCTTCACCTCACCATTTAGCCATGCAGGCAGGCATGGGATATATTGGGTGAGTGGACAGCTGGGTGAGAGGCAGGGACCTGTGTTCACTGTGTTTTCCTAATCACTAATGGGGGAAATGCAGCTGGTGGCCTTATACGGCATGAGCACCCTTAACCACTATCCTGTTTACTAGTTCTCTTTGAAACAAGGCGCTAGGTAGTGCCAACAAGGGGCACCTAGTAAAGGAAGACTGCACCACAGTTGGCACTAATTGACACTTAGGTGCCTAAGAGAGCACAAGTGATAGCCACTGGAAGCTGGTAGACTAGGTGGCTAAGTGGGAAATAACGTGTGGCCAGTCCTGCTCCTGCACTGTGGCTGGCGCCCCTCCTCCTGTCATAATGGGCAGCTATGGCTGCCAATAAGACGCAGACGTGGCTGGCGGTCATGGCAACCCCCCCCCCATGTTGGGCTGGGTTGGCATGGAAACAGATGTGCTTGTCTGGTTCAGCCTGCTATGGCCTATTTGGGCAGCCCTTGGGCCCGGTTCCTTCTGGGCCCATGTTTCTGGGCCAGCAACCTACTCTACCCGAGTCGGTACTGGGCTCACATCTGACAGCCCAGAAAGAGATTCATGAGTGAGGCGTTGGCCTATGCTGGCTGTAACAGGCAAACAAGGCCAGTGACATGTTTATTAAAACCCTTTGTTGAGAGGCACCCAGAGATATAAGGGATATATATATAGACACACACACACACACACACACACACACACACTTGTGTGAACTATTAGTGATGGGCTGAACCCACCGTAAATAAAGTACACACTTTGTCAAAGATTCCACTTGGACTGGGTCATTGGGGTGCAGATCCTGCAGACTCGCTGCTCAGGGCCTGGCCCAGTTACACTCTCCCCAAACACCATGTTGGAGTGGAGGGGGTTGGGAGGATCAATGGATGGCTGAAGACCTTCTGCAGTATGGGACCCTCCACCAGCCAGCCAACCCACCCACCCCCAGCTCCTTCTGCATCCCTCCAACCATGCTGGAGCACAGGGCACCTCTCTCCATTCCCCTCTCTCCCTATGCATCAGTGGTGGTGGCAGTGAGGAGCCCTACTGCCAGCACCGGAGACTCCTGTCCATCATTCATCATCCCCCGCCACTAGTGCTACACAGGATGAAATGGAGGAGGCAAAGAGATGCCCTATGCCACTATGGGGGCTGCAAAAGTGACTAGGGTGGGGCCCAGTCTTGCCCCCACCTTCTCCCAAGGCGCTGCCTTGGAGCCCTGTTTTTCTGAGTCAGTCCATCTAACCCAGATAAATCGGGGCTTCGCCTGGAGACTGCGTCTAAACCTGGAGAGACCTGGGGTAACCCAGAGAGATGGTAACCCTACCTGTGACAACCCTGAAAGTGTAGCCCTGAAAAGTAGGATTATGTATAGTCAGATCATTTCAATGATGTGTTGACTTTGAAATCCATTTCATGCCAACGCCAAAGTCCTTCTGTTTCCGATAGTTTCACTGCTGATCGTGTAAACATTCTATTATTGTGCTTGTCCTGCAAACACATATGGGGCATTTTTACACATACCTTAAAGCGCTGGTCTTTCAATCTTCTGGGTTTACAAGTCCACAAGTAAGTTCCAGATGCAGTCTTCTCTCTCACACACACACTCCTCTGAGGCAGTTCCTGGATGCATTCTTCACACACACACTGCTCTGAGACAGCCTAAAGTAGCCACAGCTGTAGACATGACAGGCTGCCATGGAAACCAAGTGACCACAGCTGCCTGGAGCAAAGCAGTTTACCAGGAGAACTTTTCACACACAAAAGTTCTGGGAGAAGTTCTATGCAGAAGTTTGAAGAGCCAGAAGTTTAAGATCTGGGTGAGTGATTTAGACACACAGAATGTAACAGCAAACATGCAGGAGAAATGTGTGTGTAAAAACACCCATTGTTTCTCACAACTTCTCAGACACCTAACTCCTCTAATGTCCTCTTCCTAATTGTTTCAAATTCTGCGTGGTAACTTCTATGACTGTGTTATATGTGTTTAATGCCAGCATACAGGAGAGTTTAAGGGCAAACACCAGTTACACTGAATTTCACATAAAATTAAATTCCAAGATCTTTTTTTCCATAGTTAAGAAAAGCCACTTGTTTAAAACATGTATCTGATGCTGCCATGCAATCTCTCATTTACTTTGTTGCAGTTTGTTGTTGGGGTTATTAGTACCCTAGCACCTTAAACAGGGACCACTCTACTGCAGCTTAGGAACTGCAGGCGGCTCTCGGGCAGTTCAGCTGCAGCTTTTGGCTGTGGCTGGGCCCTCGCTCCACGGTGCCTTAATGGTCCTGTGTCTTATTTTATTGCATCTGACTCTCAGCAGCTGAATTTCAGCTGCTTCTCAGAATCTAAGCTGTCAGAATCTCAGAGTGCTGTCTCTGCCAGCCAATCATGAAGCAGGAGGTGGTTTTGTGTGTATGTATGTGTGTGTGTGTGTGTGTGTGCACGTACGCATGTGTTTGTGTCTTGGGGCCTTCGGCCATTTGAAAATTTTAGCACGTGACTCTTGGTGTTGAGAATTTGACCTAGAGATCTCGGCAGATATCAGGGTCTGTTTTGCTTGACATTGCACAGAGATGCAGTACAGGAGTGTAGCTATAGTAGGTGGTCTGCTGCCCTGGAGCCCACAAGAGGCATTTTCACCCACCACCCATGTTACAGGGAACCCATAGGGCAACACTACAACCCTGCAACATGTATAGTGGGTGGGCGGAGAGCGTCTTGTGTGAAAGTGCCCAAGGTGTAGAGTGCATATGCAAATTGGAGATGCTAATAGGCTCTGCATACGCCCACCCCTTCATGCAATGTTGCATATTGTCTCCCAATACCCAGAGTCCCTGCCTTCTCTCTGATCCCGCCTGTGGATTGTTCTATGAGCTGTTTGGGGGTGTGTGTGTGCAAAGCAGGGATGTTTTTAAACGAGCAAGGCGATTGTGTGTGTGACTGAGGGGAGGGGTGGTTGTGACGGCTGAGGGGCACTTCCGAAGAGCACCCACTCAGGTGGAGTGCATGGGGAGGGATTCGAACGGGTGGCTCCCAGCATGGCTACCCCAGCCACAGAGGCAGGCCCCCCCCCCACTCCTTCTGTCACCGACCATGGGGGAGGGGGAAGCGCGCCAGACTGGTCTTTGCAATTGACATGTCCCTGGTGCGAGCACTGAGGAACCCAGACTCCCTAGTGCTCCCGGCTAGTTCCTGTGACTTGCAAAGGCCGTGTCCCCCGCTCACAGTGCCTATGAGTGGCGGACTGATCTGCTGGCATGGCTAGCCACCCCAGTGCATATGGGCAGGGGCTCCATGGCCCCCCGTTGCCACAGAACTAATTTAATTGCCCCGCACAGAGCACTCCAGGTGCTCTGTGATTCATGGGAGCGCACGTCCCCCCGCTCCACCTTCAACGGTCAGTCAGATGCAAGGCTCCGCGGTGGCCATGCAGGGTAGCATCTTGTAGCACCCCAGATGTGCTCTGCAAGACATGGGTTACTCCCTACTGCTGTACAAAATAATAATTTTTAAAATGGCTCCCGCCCCAAGGGTACAGAAAGAAACAATGAATGGATGCCATAAATATTGGGGAAGGTAGATCACAAAGTAGGGGGGAAAAATCAGATTAGTTCACAAATGATTAACTCTCTGAGCATTCTGATAATTTCCCCATTCTGACCTACATTTTAGAAAGCATTATCAATGGGTATAAACCTTTCTCTGTACCTAATATACCAACATCTCGCTTGCATCATTGTTGGGCACAGACTGTCCCACTAGTTGACTGCTTACGGAATTCTAGTTGTGGGCTTGCGGATCATGCACAGCAGGTTGGCCGTGATTTACTGCACGGTTTTGGAAATCCTTAATTAGCCTCAATGAAGCCAGCTTCTTCAGGCAGCTGAATTGGATGGCCCACAAGAAATTCCTTCCCATCCATCTAATCTGCTGTAATCAGTGTCCCAGTTCATGCTTGTCATTACACCATGTCTCTTCCCTTTTGCTGTAATGAGCATGCCTGTGTATGCCGACGTGAAACTTCAGTGCTGACAGATATAGTTACTGTCCTGTACTGATGAGAGCCTAGTTAAAACAAACAAGAGATGGCATTTATTTATTTATTTAACTTTATAATCTGCCCTATCCCCAGGGCTCAGTGGGTAGCAACAAAATAGTCAATAAAAATTAAAAGTAATAAAAAGTGAACTACAAAGCCCCGTTTTACACAACATGCATAGTTAGTGATCTCATTCCTCCTTTCCCCTTTTGCTTCCTGTGGCTGAAAAAAGAATCCCACGAGAATCAAGAACGCTTAGCGAGATCTTGAGAAGATCTTGTCAACAGTGCGATAATCCCACTTAAAAGGAACAAAATAAGAACAGGGCAGCTAGGCCGCTGCTGGAAATCCGGCCATGGCTGGGGCAAACGGGGGCTTCAGTCACACAGGTGGGTGCCTGGCCCTGCCCCACCTCCCTTCCTTGGCCCAACCAAATTCCTGCCATCGCCATGACATTACAGCATGTGACAGGTGCCGCTCAAAGCCCCGCCGTGGAGCTCGCCATGCAGCAGGGGAGAAGGGGCCCTGGCACACAGGTTCCTTGGGCAGCCTTACCCCATGTGAGGTAAGGCTGCTACGCAGTGCATCCTTGGACTTTTCCCTCGAGGACTCAGTGCATAGAAGGCAGCTGCTCTCCCCACCCCAGTGGGGGTAACATCTGGTGACAGCCGGTTACATGATGCACTGCATCGCGTGATCCGACTGCCCAGACTGAGTTAAGGCTGTGTTACTTCTTCTGCATGGATCTGCCTTTTAATATAATTTAAATTTTATTGTTTAACAAATAGCCATAACAAATTAAAAATGGTACAGTATACATCAAAAAATGAGCTTTCCATTCCACTGCACAAAACTGTATATTTAAAAACTATAACACACCTCTCAGCATTACTAATGTCAAATAGTTGGATAAGAAAGATTTAATACCATTTTGGCTTCCCTTACCCTGCCCAGGGTGAAGCGATGGCCCAAGGTTCCTGGGCCCTGCATAACTTATAAGTGCTCATTACCAATTCTTAAATAGGGCACATATGAGCGATCGATCACTTAATATATGGGACGACTAAAGAGGCCCTTGCTGGCAACACCCCTTAGATTTGAATAGTCCGCCCACACATATTCCAGTAGGTGAATACATAGATTTGCTACAATACCCCGTAGACGTTACTATTTTGTCATTCTCTTACTTCTGCTGTTTTTTTGGGGGGGGGGGTTTCAAGCTGTTGCTTCCTATGTAGTTCCATATTGAAAATCCCTAAGGCATCCCACCGCACAATTGCCTTGTCCTGATTTGCCAATATAAAGGTGATCTGCGACTAAACATCCCAGTGCTCTTTACCCTCAAACCAAGGGCTCAAAATTTGCTACGGATCTCTGATGACCTAGAGCAAAACAAAAGATAATGCAGCAAATCCTCTACAGATAATTGTCCACAATGGCAGAGTCTTTACTCAGATGGGATGCCCGCATATCTGCCGTCTGTGACCTTGGTAGACATCATATTGAATCTCCCCAACGTCATGGCTCTTCTAACTTTGAAATTCATGATGTCAGTAAGGTAGGTCTCATATCCAAGGCCGTGTTTAAATAATGGGTACCAAGAAGCAATCCTTTGTTCTTGCATTGCTGCCCTATCATTCTGCAGTCTTATGTCCCAAATTCTCATTTTAATTTGTAATTTAGCCCGAGTTGGAGTACAACTCCGCAGAATGGAAGGCGAAAAGCCCAAATAGGCCAGATTGGAGACTACTGATTTGTACCACCTAACAGATACCATAGGATTCTCCTGTTCCTGTAAACACAAGTTGGGGAGGCGATTACATGCCATTGTGGATATTCTCAGCCAATACCCCAAATGGGCCAACCTTATTTTGTCCATAGAGGAGCTATCCCACACTCTACCCTCAGCAGAACAGTTGGAGTTCCACGGGGGATGCCTAGCACAGTTCGCAGGATTTTATTCTGCAGGGGTTCCAAGGTATTCTGACTTCCTATTCCCCAAATTTCTGCTCCAAACAGAAGCTGGGGGGTCAGTTTACCCTATAACAACTTAAGCATTGATCTCGTTTTCTTCCCACCTCTTTAAACACCAGAATTTCAATAGACCCTCAATAGACTGAGCACCTTTCAATTTTGATGCCTTCAGCTGAGTTAACCAGCTGCCACTGTTCCTGTACCAGATTCCCAGATATTTATAAGAGGTCACTTGTTTGATAATATCTGAATCCATGGTCCAAAAATATTTCTTGGATTATTTTGAAAAAACCACAACCTTGTTTTTATCCCAGTTGATGATCAAGTGGTTTTCCTTGTAATACTGCTTTACTTTAACTATTTGGCGCCTCATACCCACCCTCGCTGTCGAGAGGATGATCATGTCATCCACGTACAGCAGTATGGAGACCGGGTGGCCGGGTGATTATTGGAGGGTGGCCTTCCTGTCCTGCAAGCTTAGAAACAATATCATTAATAAATAAATTCAAAAGCAGAGGGGCCAAAACACACCCTTGCTTTACTCCGTTAGCTGCTGCTATTGATTCCATCATATCCCCCTGCACATTCACCCTAACCCTGAGAGAAGTGTCCATGTATAATAAGCAAATTAAATAAAGTAACTGGGGGGGGGGGTCTATATTATAATCTATCAGTTTCCGCCACGAAAGAGGGCAGATCGTGAGAGGGTTTGGTGTGCGTTGCCACCAATAAGCTGATGACACCCAGCTTTACCTCTCTTTTTCAGCCGACCCAGGCCCTGCCGTCTCCATGCTATCTCAGTGTTTGGAGGCCATGGAGAGTTGGTTATGGAAGAGCAGACTGAAGCTCAATCCCGATAAGATGGAGGTGATGGTGGTAGACTGGGCGGGGGAGGTGTTGCCCCCTCTTGTGGAGGGGGTGCGCCCCTCCGTGGCCCAGCAGGTTCGGAGTCTGGGGGGGTTATTGGATGCGGGTCTTCATGTAGATCAGCAGGTGGATAGGTGGCGAAGGCGGCGTTCCGCCAGTTGTATCTGGTACGGAGGCTGCGCCCGTACATCTCCAGACCCGACCTGGCCACTTTGATCCATTCCTTCATCACCTTGAGGCTGGAGTACTGTAACGCACTCTACGTGGGGCTTCCCCGGACGCTGACCCGGAGGTTGCAGCTAGTGCAGAATGCGGCAGCCCGTCTCTTAACAGGGATGGGCCGACGAGAGCACATAACACCAGTGCTCCGTGCACTGCACTGGCTGCCTGTAACATGCCAAGCCAGATTCAAGGTTTTGACTTTGATCTATAAGGCCCTACACGGTCTTGGACCTGGATACCTCAGGGACCGCCTCACCCTCCGTGACTCAGGACGGACCCTCTGGTCCACCGGGGGTGCCCTCCTGGAGGTCCCCCACGTAAAACGGGGTACTAAATTGGAGAGGGCATTCTCAGTGGCTGGGGCCCAGCTGTGGAACTCCCTCCCAGAGGAAGCACGGCTAGCCCCGAGTCTGTTGGCCTTCTGTCAGGTCTGCAAGACATGGCTGTTCTCCCAGGCCTTCAGAGGCAGGGAGGGGAGGGTGTGCTAAATTAAATTTGTGTGGGGGTGTTTTAAATGGGTTTTAATGATGATATTGTAGATGTTAATGTTTTAATGTATTGTTTTATATTGTGTTGGAAGCCGCCGCGAGATGCCGTAGGCATGGGGGGCGGCATATAAATACAATACAATAAAATAAATAAATAAAATGACTCTGTCTGTACTGTCAAATGCGGCTTTTAAATCTACAAAAAGGGCGTATACCTCACCTTTCCTTAACTGGGCATATTTGACTGTAATATGTTCCAGTACAAAACAATGATCCATGACAGACCTAGCGGACCTGAAGCCGGCCTGCTCTTCCGCAAGGAGAGCATTCTCCTCCACCCAGGACTCTAATCTGTTTAGCAAGAATCTCACAAACACTTTGGCTACAACATCTATTAAACTTACGGGCCTATAGTTGGCAGGATCTGACTTTTCCCTTTTTAAAAAAATAGGAACTACAATACTTGTATTCCAGCCAGAAGGAAAATCGCCGTGACTGATTATATAATTAAAAAGGCAAGAACTGGAGCCCACCAATGCTTATGAGTCTGCAGCAAGTTGGGGGGGGGGGGGAATTCCATCCTCCCCAGCTGACTTTTTCAGTGGGAGGGACCCAAGTAATAGCTCAACCTCTGCCTCTGTCACCACTATCCCACTGGAGCTGGAAAGAGACAGTAGAGGAGGCATACTTTCCTCTGAATATCTATTAAAGATACCCTCAAAATACTCCTGCCATACTATACTGTCAACCGGGGGGGGTCCGTGGGAACAAAGTTACCCTCGGGTCCTCCGTTGATTAGGGCCCAAAAGGATACATAGTCCTTTCTGCAACAGCCCTCTCCATTTTTTCCCATGAATCCTGCCGATACTTCAGTTGTTTACGCCAAAGGACTGCCCTATATTGAGTCCATACTACAACATTGTTCTTAGGGCAGCTGAACCTCGGGCCTTTGCAAATCTAGCCGCTTTCCTAGTTTATGCTCTTAGCCACCTGCATTCCCCATCAAACCAAGGGCTTCCCTTCCCCTGAAATTTTGGTCTCTTAGTAGTAGCCAGACTAACTCCAATGTATTGGATTAAGTTCTGATAATTAGTTATGCACGTGGAAGGGTCTGTTTGAATAAATTGTACCCTTGTGTGCTCCAACACAGAAGAAGCAAATACAGTTCTTGCCCAATCAGCTGTTATGTTTCCCCACCTAATAGCCCTTGGCCAAGAAGCTACTAAATCAACTGATGGTGTAGCTGGTAATGGAGCCTGTGTACCAGTAGCTCCTAGCTCCATAGAGACCACTAAGGGGAAATGATCGCTCGGGCCGTGTGGCATTACTACAAAGTCCAGTATTTTAGATAAAATACCAGATGAAACTGCGATATAGTCTGATACACTTGCTCCCTGGTATGAGACAAAAGTATAATCCCCACAGTGATCTGACTTAAAACTCCCATTTAAAGTTATATTTATATAAAAAAATTAAAACTGTAAACAGTTAGCATTTAAAACCAAATATCTAGAAAATCTAGGAGGACAAAAATAAACCTCCTCTGTTAAATCCAAACCCATAGCTGCTGCCTGCTCTTGGTCCGAGCCACCTGTGCGGACATTAAAATCCCCCAGCAATATAATTGGGGTATTAGGGTAATCTATCTCCCAGGAATGCATAGTATCCCCAAGGGCTCTCCAAAAATTTTGCCTGGAGTACAGTGCTAGGAGATGAGGCAAATATACATTGACTATGATAAAAAGAGATTGGTTACCCTTACGTATCTTGATAGCAATCGTGTTATCATTAATTAGCAACTGGATTGCTTCAAAACCCCAGGAGGTATTTACCAACAAAGCCAGCCCCCCTGCTGACCTGACCCTTTTCCCTGGACATACTGCAGGTGCAACCCAAGTCTGAAAGTCCGAAACACACGGACCTTTCTGATCTCTGACCCATGTTTCCTGCATACAAATTATATCATAATTCCTTAGATCATTGACATCCACATACACCTGACTGAAATACCACCCATTAACATTCCAAGACGTAATAGAGCACGGGAGTTCATAGTGCTGCCTGCTTAATAGAGGGTTAAGTCATTGTTGCTGGGAGTCCTCTTGGTAGACTTGGAGGGGCAACTCCTCCTAAGAGGGAGCAGTGGACACAAAATCCACGTAGAGTTCCTCTTCTTGGCTTGGCTGCTGATTATCTAGACATATTTCAGATGCAGGCTTTAAATGTCCGAGCTGCAAAACCATTGGAGCCGGAGTGTTTCTATGCAGTTTGGTGTAAAGGGCTTGCAGTCGTTGGAAGACTAAATCTTGCTCCATAATCGGTAACAATTCATATTCAGCAATAAACTCCTCATCAGTGTTATCCTTGGGGGCCGGCATCAGCAGGAAGTCTTAATTGGACACTTTCCTTCCGTGGCGGAAGCAGACAGACCTCAATCTCCCCCTCCTGCAAAGCTTGGTTGCCTTTCCCGTCCAGTGCACTTGCATCATCCCTTGTTGCTCTTGCTCGGAGCCCCTCCCCATGGCTTAATAGGGGGCTTGGAATTGCTGGTAAAATAGGTTCCCTCTGCACTGGTATCATCCTATTGGGCCCCTCTTTCCCCCTCCTGTCATTGGGCAAGCGATCAATGGAAACACCTCTCTTTATCAGGTGTTTCCACGCCAGAAATATTCTCTTGACCATCTCAGCATCGTTTAGCTCAATTTCCACTTTTACAGCAGTGCTATAGTGTGGTCACCAATTAGCTCTCTTAAGTTCGTTTTCACGCACCTTAGCCCTTAATAGCTGTGAGAGGTTGCGAGCTATATATTTAATACTAGACCAATTTGGAAGTCTGCCATTAGATAAGGGGTAGGTTATTACCAGCACTTTTGCAGGATGAAAATATGGGAGACATAAAGCCTTAACGTTGTTATCCCTCCTGTAGTTACACCTCTTTATGGTAGCTGGGTGCATTCCTGCTTTTCCCTGAATTTTGGGGGAATGGTCCTTACTCCTAACATTTCTGGGTTGGACTTCTTCCTTAATTCTCTCAAACTTGGCCATAGCCTCCTGCAGCTGCCCTTTTGTGGTAACCAAGTATTGGTTCATATCCGCTATTCTGGAGAGAAGCATAAAAACAGTTTGAGCTGTCAGACTGCATTGTGCTTCCAATCGCTCCTCATAATGGATTGGAAAAGGCGTTAGGCAGACCAAACTGATCCACACCAACACTGTGCTCAACAGGGGATAATGACAATGCATGATACCATTAGGGGAGACAAACTGTGGAGAATCCCCCGTTGCCCGCTTGACTGAAGCCATTGGCTGGCCCGTGCTACCTTGGGCCTCAATGTCATAATCCTTGGATGTAATCAGTTGGAATAGGTCCTGGGAAGGGGATAGCATGCCCTCAGTTAAATAATCAGTAATTTTAGCCAGCTTAGAATCAGAAATACCTATAGCATAGGAAAGAGGTGATACTACCTCTTCTTCTCCATCGGCTCTGTCACAGTTGCTTCCGGTGAGGCGACAGATACCAATTCCCCTCTGTTGCACATTCGCTCAGTACAATCTAGGACTTATACCGATATGCCCCTGCACCCTGCCTTCACCTAAGGTCGCTCGCACAAGGGCGCAGTCCTTAGGCGCGCAGCCCTTAGGCGCGTGCCTATGGCACCACCTTAGCCGGTATGCGGTCTTTGTAGCTCTGCTGCCGGGGCTGTTCCACAAGGGGGGGGCAGCTCCACACGGCACTCCTCCCACCTGGATTCTGCAGCCCGCCCTGTCACAATGCCACTGTAGCCGGTACGCGGTCTTTGTAGCTCTGCTGCTGGGGCTGTTCCACAAGGGGGGGGGACGGCTCCACTCGGCACTCCTCGCACTTGGATTCTGCAGCCCGCCCTTATGGGGCAGAACTCGCTGCTCCCTTGTGCGGCATGAAAAGGGGTGAGGAGAGCCCCACTGGAAACTCTACCCAGGAGCCCCACCCTCTCCCTGGTGCCAGGCTCCTCGAGTAGGGGCAGTGTCTGCGCGGCAGATGTCTCTGCCAGGCAGCATTTGCAAGCAGAGAAGGGGAACCTCTCAGATCTGCCTTTGATTAGGTCTTCCTGATGCTTCGGGAAAGGCATTTAGATGGTACATTTTATCTTTCATTGTCTTAGAAAGAAAATTCCCCCTATCCTGGATGCTTACAAGGCATTAGGATTAAGCAAAAAAAAAAAAACAACAGAGAAAAGAAAGCAAACAAAAACCCCACAACTTTTCTTTCTAGGACTCTGATTCAGTAGAGTGGGATAGCGGACAGCAGATTTTTTGGAAATCAATGGAGCATGGATTCCCTGTGGGCTCTCTTGTATAGTTTACTGCAGTCTTGAGTGAATTTAAAGCCCCCTTTTGCTAGTTTTCTAGCCTGGTACATGCTGGCTGGTTTGCAGGCGCTCAGTCGCCACTTGCAGCCGAGTGGGTTTCCAAATGCCATTGGGGATGCCAAAACACAGATCTCACCCAACAGCCTTCTGAGGAAGAGGTACCTCTTCCAGCACAATGTTCTTTGGCACCTAAAGCCAGGGTCTAGCCAAATCGAGAGTACTCACCATGTCATATTAACAGGATGGGTCATAGAGCATCTCCATTCATTGCGAATGCGGAAGGCATTACTCACAGATGACTATCTTTAAACAGCTGTGCCTTTGGTTAAAAGGGATATGGCCCACTAGTTCAATTCTAAGCCCAATTAACTTTCAAAAATAAAATAATAGCTACCACGGGCTGCCCGGGGTGATGTGCTTGGTTCAGGCAGACTGCTGAGCAAGAAAACAGGGAGTACATTTCACCCTCTCTTGCCTCCCACTTTCTGTATTTTAGTAGGTTAGCATGATGTAGGAACAGGTTACTCAATGAAGTAGAAGCGGAAGGGACACAGAAATCTCTCTTGCGAACTACTAGACCCTAGAATGCAGGAGTGACAACCTTTGTCATTTTTATCTTAAGATAATGCTAGTGGGATGATGATAAACTCAAAACAGTATTCTGTCCCAGAAGGTTAGATTTCTGCTTACCTAAGTTTGTTGCATTGTGGGAGCGAGACAGAAGCTAAATTCTTGTACATAGCAATGCCATTGTATTGTAAGAGGACACTTCCTCATCTTTGCTGGTCCAGTTTCAAACTTCAGCAAGATTTAATTGCCATACATGCATCTTCCTCTGATTCCATATGTTAAACGATGAAAGGAAAGGAACTAATATAGTTTTCCCTTTCATCCTTTTTACATCCTGAGCGTAAGGCTGTTTCCCTGCTTCTGCTAGAATTAGGCCTATCTGTTCTCTGGTTGAAGCTGGTTCACAGCTTTGACATTGGCAGAGCCCAGCTGGAAATCAGAATGCAGCTTTGGAAGAGCGGACTCAAGTTTGCAAGCCTGGATGTCTAAAACTGAAGTTACTACTCAGTCAGTGGAACATTGCCTGGATATGGCCTGAGCTTCAGAGGTGCTGAGCCCCTTCAGGTCTCATAGAAGATAATGGATGCCCATCCCCTCCAAAAACTAAAGGCATTAGTAGGTATGTAGACCCCTTGCCATGTTGTGTAGACATCCAGTGTTTAATTAATTTTGATTACATTCATTGGTTAGATGAGGATAACTTTATTAGATAGAGGATACAATTACTATTACTATTATTTATTACTTATATAGCACCATCAATGAACCTGGTGCGGAACAGTTTGTAATTAGAGACAAGTCTCTGCCCCAAGGAGCTTCCAGTCTAGGATAGACAAGGAAGGGCAGGGGAAATGTAGGGAGAGATAGAAGCACATACATTCCCATTTTATAAGTGAGGAACTGAGGCTGACAGACAATGGATGTTTTCACATGGGCAGCACCCACGCTTATGCCCCAGTCCACCCCTGGGCAGGCTGCCCATTTAAAGGCATCCCACCAGATGTGCAGGTGGAGCAGAGGCGAATCAGGCTCTGGGGCAGCCCTGCCAATGGAGTTCTAGCACATCCAGGATCACCACCAGCGAAACAGGCAGCCCAAACCCAGGACACTGGCCCAAGGTGGAGCTGCAGTCCATCTGCTCAGTGGTCGGTCAGTGGAACATTGCCTGGTTATGGCTTGCATCTCTGCTCAGGGTTGCCCCAGGCAACTCCATGGAGTTGTGAACAGTAGCCCAGAGCATCTGCCACATCTATGGTGTGGGAGAGGGAGGTGCCATGTGGGTGGACCGTGGCAGACACTGGGTCCGTTTAAAATGGACCCAGGTTAGACTACAAGCGGCAAGGAGTAGGGGTGCACCCCCGGAGCTGGTCTGTGGGTGAGCACCCCCATTTCTGTGTGAAAACATCCAGTGACTTGCCCAAGGTCACCCAGTGAGTTCATGGCTAAGCTAGGATTTAAGTCCTGGTCTCCAAGGTCCAAGTCCAGCTTCTTATCCACTAGGCAACACTGGCCCTCTATTATCTTACTAGTGGATATAATTTATTTGTGCATGAATCTGTTCTCCTTCACTCCCATCCTTAGTTCTTTTCTCCTGAATTCTATCCCCTCTTTTTCTTTAATTCTGTCCTTTAGGTTTTCAAAAAGCGATTGGGGATGTTGTAGCTGCAGTCATCCTGCATCCAAGCCAGGGGTTGAATTAGATGACCCTCAAGGTCCATTCCAATTCTATTCCCCTTCTATTAATATCTGTGCCCCTTCTTCAAGCTGCTTGGACCTCAATTCCTTTTAATTCTCATTGATCACAAGTTCCTGGGAACGTTGCATTAGCGTATTATACCAGACACAGTTTAACACCAACAATCTGCCATCAAAGGGCTGATATTTTCCATCAGGCCAAGGACAATGAAGAATCTAGTGGCCTCTGATGCTAAGTCTCCATTCAAAAGGTGGAGCAAATGGTCACAGTCACTCTCCTGCTGCAAATTCCTAAATACAAATATAAGGACTGAACTTTAGGAATCCAAGGTTGGGGGGGAAATGTTCTTAATGTCCATATCCAGATTCTAATAAGAATTTAAAAACTCTTACTTTAAGAGGCTTTTAAACGTTTAAGGAAATGAGCCGACATTTGGATCTTGTAGTCCTGCCTGCACATGCATATTTAAAATCCCAGTGCCCATCTCTCAAGTGGCTAAAGCAATGTTCTGAAGCCCAGGTTATTATGGCTAGTATATACTTTGTGGGAATGCTATGGGAACTAGTCACATATGGCAGCATGTTAAAACTTCACACGAGAGTTGCATATCTAATTAAAGATCGGAGTGTAGCGTGTGTTCTCCGAGTAATGGCTGTATCCGCAACTGAGCATACAGATGAATTGTACTGAGTTGTGCATTAATAGGATACATTTTTGAAGTCTTGTTGAGGCTTTTAGCTGCCTGACTCCCATTGAGGTTAAATAGGAACTTGGGATAATCACCACAGGGGAAAGGACCCCCTCAGTGTGATGCAAAACAACTTGTTTGTGAGGAAAAAAATATCCTAACATGCCACACATATGCTTTGCAGGACAGTGCGAGATTCTGCTTGAGTGTCTCCATTTTGTGTGGCAATTTGAATAGAAGCCACTGGAGGAACTTGGATTGTGAAGATAGCTGCCTCTAGAATGTAACCAAATACACCCAAACGGACTCCAAAAACACAAAACAGAGTGCTACCAGCATCTCCCATCCATCGTTTCCCAGCAAATTGACAGCCATCTCTCAACCATCGACCAGCAAACACCACCCACTCTGCCCTGGTACCTTTTGCGCCCCCCCATAGTAGGGCTCAGAAGGGATACGAGACTTGTGCGTGTACACAATTGCACCCCTCCTCCCCTAGCACCAATGTTGTAACAGGGTAGAGGATACCTGGGGTAAGTCTTTTCAGGATACTGCTCACAGAAGCACCTTCTTTCGTAAATTTCAGCTTAAATGTCTTGGTTCACTATTCATTGTAGTCCTCCATCATATACCAAATGTCTGTATCACGTGTACACAGTCTATGTCCTTTAAGGCTTTGTGGCTCTTCAATTTCAGTCCCTCTCTGGTTGGACACAGTCGCTCCTCAGGCCAGAGATGCCTCTCACAGTCCTCAGTCTCTCTCTACTCAATTGCACTCACAACTCTGTGGGCCATGTACAAATCCCCCCTGTAGCCTCCCAAACCCTCCGGCTCGAACACCCTCTGAGCAGGGTTGAAGCACTCTTGTCTCTGGCTAAGATAGCACACTCTCCCCTGCCCCTCCTTCTTCACAGTCTCTCTGGTCTCTGATTGAGCACTTCTAGGTTCTTGAAACTTGTGGCTCTCCCAACCACACCCGGCCTCAGGTGCTAGGCAATCAGGCGTGATCCTCCCCACCTAGGTGCACCTGAGCCCCAAGTAGCACCTTCACGTCTATGCAGGCGCTACTCCCTTAAAGGGCCAGCATCTCCATTTAGCTGCGCCCTGCCACAAATGTAATTTGGCCATGCCTGCAGCCGTGGTGCAATGTGTCAGAATATTGCTTATAAACCTTCTGTAGTCCCCATCAGTTTTCACAGAACATAAGTTTTCTTTTTAAAAAACAGCCTCTAGTTCTCGTGATCATGAAGAAAAGTGATTTAATGTAGTATCGTCTTTCTGAGTCAGCAGCTATCCTGGAAATATTGCTCCAAGTAAATTATGAATGGCTCCTGTTCACAGTAAGGCTGCCCAATTTTTTAGGACAAAATTGGAACACGAATGCTGCCTTCAGCAACTGAAACAACCGTTTTCATTTCTAAGGAATCTTTGACTGCAATGTTTGAGAAAATGTTGCTCTGCGTGAAATGACTTGTGTAATTAAAATGACATTAGATTTGAAGAGGATCACTAATAGTAATTTCTCATTCTAATTGTGCATACAATGGATAATGTAGTATAAGAACAATATTGGAAAAATTCCATTTCCAGTTTTGTATCAGACTCATTTCTGATGTTTCATTATAAATGTTTCATTTTAGAACCATTCATAGAACATTTCAAGAGTTTAACTTAGTTTCTTTCTCTTTTCTTTCTTTTTTTTTTAATTTAAAAATAACACAATATTATTGGTAACTATTATACTTTTAAAGCCACTTTGGTGATTTAAATTGCTGGTGATTTTATTTCAGTGTCTATCACGGCTGTAATAACAATAGCACTCTTCACTGTGGGAAGGAAGCAAGATAATTGACCTTGAGTCTTGTTGTTTGCTTTTGAATTGGCGCACGTAATTCACAGTCGTCCCCTCAGGAAAGGGGACTGTTCTTTAATAAAGTGATCTCCTAATCAGCTGCGTGTGCAGAATTAATGGCTGGAGAGAAAGGACGGTTGCTGTGCTGGTCTCCAACGTAAGGGTTGGAGACAAAGGCTGCAGCCACATGAGATGGCATGCGAGTCTATCACTCCGGAGGCAGCCTTAACCCAGTTTGGACAGCCAGACCATGTGATACAGTGCATCATGTGACCAGCTGCAACCAGATGTGTGTCGTTCCCCCCCCCCGCCCCCTTGCATGGTGGGGTGAGCAGCTGGCTGCTACGCACGGCGTCCTTGGGAAAAGTCGGAGGACGTGTTGCGTAGCAGACTCACCCCACGCGGGGTAAGTGTGCCTGTGTGCTGTGCAGCGAGTGGTGAGCGTTGTCACCTGCTGCAGAGATATGGCCAGCGCAGTAATTTGGTCAAGCCAGGGGGAGGGAGGCAGGGCAGGGCTGGGCACCTAAACCCTAATCACAACCCTAAACCCTGGTATACCAGAGATGCAGCATTTCTGCTTGCATTATGTCAAAGAATAGGTTAGTTTCTTCCAATAAGGAGGTATGGAGACAGAGCTTTCAGCATATAGACACTTATATGGGATTTATTTCTTCTTAAGCATATATTAGTTTTTAGCTTCATGAAAATGATTATAAATGGTGAATCTACACTTGGAAGAAGTGTTATTTATGCCAAGAGGCCTTCTTGATCGTGTAGACGGAGTGGGTGCAGGTGCTGAACTCCCCGACACAAGGGATCTAGCACTAGAGCTGAAATGGGTACCTTAGAAAATGGGTATTCCCGATACCCGCCCTGTCTTTGTTGGATCAGGCACTGTAGGTTACCCGTGTGGATGCCCAGGAAGTTCTCAGAGGGATGCCCACCTGTGGATGGGTACCTGCAGGTAGCAAAGCCATTACCTGTTTCAGCTCTGTGGTCACTGTGCTGATTGTGGATTTTGGCATTGCCATATGGAGTTCAGCCCAACAATTTGCACCCTGCTGTGCAGCCTCACATAAGGGCAAGACAGATGGGAAGAGTAAAGGGTCTCATGTCTCTTGTTTCTTCTCCAACCCAAGCCCCATCTGTGTAGGAAATATCCCCCATTTGTACATGGGGTGGCCTCCTGTTGGCACATACAGAGCTCATGATGTGACCCCCCACTGTGTTGTGTTGGAGGCAGAAACCGTAGCATAGGACAAGACCCTCTCCGTCCCTGACCAATTCCTGAATCTCAAAACACAGCCATAGGTACAAATTTGGCCATTGGTTATGCACTTGACTACTACAGACTACAATCTGAGTTGTTAGCATGTGCGTGAGGGCGGAATTTGGCGGGTACCAGTCTGTTGCTACTGAAATAATTCTCAGATATGCTTTTAAAAAAAAAAAATAATAGAAAAAGAAAAAGAATGACTTTTACAGGTGCAAGTGGGAGGGAATGGTGCTTGTAATTAATCAATCAATCTGTGGTTTAAACACTTGGAAATTAGCAAGCATGGTAAGGAGAAGTTATGAAATGTCTTCTCCTTTCTTCTCCTTTTAACATTTTAGTCAAATATCTCAAAAAGTTTTTCCCTGTATCAAAGCCCTTCTTGAAAGCATTGCCTCTAACCAGCGGAAAGAACGCTCAGTTGCCTTTTAGTGCTTCTGATAGTTACATGGTCTGAAATCATCTAAATTAATTAGATTGAACTGACATTGTTGCATGCAGAATAATCATCTAATTCAGCATTCCTCATTATCATAGGGAGAAGTAATCTATTGCAAACTTGAGTTGGACCAGACCATTAAATATCCGTATTTAAGATTATTTTTAAAGCAGACTGAGAATTTTCTAACCAAACAGTTTTCCACCACATCACAGAAGGAGGCAAGGACACAGATGTGTTTTTAAAGGCCACACTCTTTATTAACAACAATCAATGCCCTCAATAAATGTGGGTCCAGTGCAAACTTCCAGTTAACTGGCTTAATTGTAAGCTCTCGGGCAGGGACTGTGTTTATCTTATTCTCTGTAAAGCTCCAGGTACATCGCTGGCGCTATATAAAAGCTAATATAATAATAATGAATAATAATCATTTTTGTCAGGAGGCCCCAAGGTGCAGTTCAAGTAGCTACCTCCTGACATGCAACACAACCAACTAACCTGTCTCCTAGCCCCCTTTCTCCAGATGTCCAAACTTGGGGATGGGGGCACATTCAAAAACTCTACAGTGGGACCAGGAAACAGGGGGTGGATTCTCCAGGACCCTCTGGGACCTTGTTTGTCTCTAGGTGGATTGACTGCTGCCTTCAGGATGGCTGAGATGCTGGGTAACAGAGCCTCATGGAACTGGGAGCTACTTTCGGGAATTAGCAAAGTCACCCACGCCCGTCACGCAACACTCTGCCTAATAATTACACAGCTCCTGGGTTCAGGGTGCTATCCTGGAGTGTATAAAGTCTCCCCAGAGCCTCCTCAGCAGTGCGGCCTCTGGCCCTGGCCTCCAGTAGTCCCATAAGGGCTGATAGAACTGTGACTAAGGGCTTTTGCCTTAAGTCCAGGTAAGTAAATAAAGTCTATAAAGCCTTGGGTGGCTCACACGCAATTCAAGCAGCAGCCATATCCATGGGTCTTCCTCAGCTGGGCACAGCTTCCAGTCTGCCTTCAGGTTTCTGAGAAGCTCTAGGAATTGTGTCCTGTTCCTACGGCCACCACCGGGCTACTGTTCACGGCCCTTATATATAGCTTGGGCATGCTCAGTTCATATCCTCAGCTGAGCATGCCTGAGGGCTTTGCCACTGAGAGCTCTCAGGCCCTCTACTGAGCATGTCTGGGCACTTAGGCCACTTTCAGACCTTCCCCTGCCCGCACGTATTTTGGCCGCGGGAGGGAGTGTGCAGCCAGGATATGCGCAGGGTGCCGCCGGTCTGAAAGCCCCCTCCCCCCACGTGGCTTTGCCAGCAGACACGCGCAGAGATGCAAAGCTGGATTTCCTGCTCTGCATCCCTGCGCGTGTCTGCTGGCAAAGTCGTACGTGTGTGCGTGTGTGTGTGTGTGTGTGCACTTTCAGACTGCTGGATCCCCGCGCATATCCTGGCTGCGTATTCCCTCCCGCAGGGAGGGTGGGGAGGTCCAAAAGCGGGCCTTAGTCTCAGAGTGCTCTAAAACTCTCCACTGGGCATGCTCAAAGTCTTAGCCTTTAGCAGCCTTACAATTCACAGTGAATATAGCTGCTTAATTTTATTTATTTATTTATTTTCAACATTTATAGCCTGCCCAATGGCAGCTCTGGGCAGCGAGCAATATATACTAAAAAAAATCATACAAAAATATAAAACACAATATAATATAAAACATCATTTAAAAACCATAAAAACAACTGAGGCCTGAAGAAAATAAATATCCCTCCCACCCACTACCTGTCCCCTTACCGAACGCCTGGCGAAACAGCCAGGTTTTACACTGTCTACGGAAGGAGGGGAGATCCAGAGAGAGGCAAATCTCTACTGGCAGAGAATTCCACAGCCGTGATGTGGCCACCAAGAATTCCCCCTCGAACATCACCACCCAGGGAACCCCCAAGAAGGCGCACCCGGCTAACCACAGGGGTCGATCCAGGACACGAGGGATGAGGAATGCAGTGTACAGCTGCGCTAGGCAGGTTACCCTATTACACACTGGACTGCCCTTACCTTTGCATCTCTCACAAGGAGATGCTCCCAATTTTGTTCTGTTGTGGTTCTCAAACCATCAGTTAGATCACAGCAAGAATGCGACAAAATTACCAACCAAATTAACCACCCAGGTCAAAATTGCCCTGCCACAAAAGCCAACTGCATGCCTGTATCATGGAGAGCGCTAAAACCCAGTCCCTCAGTTCCAATCAGAAGTACCAAGAAAAATTCCTTCCTGGCCCCAGCAATGGTGACCAGCTTGTGCTCCCAGTACTGCACAAAGGGTGAGTGTTTGAGTGTCTGCTCAGCTCCCCCCAATCCCCACTCCAGCAAACTGCAGGAGGTGTGTGAGTTTACCATTTTCTCGGTGGAAAACCATCTTCTTTCTAACTTTTCTAGGCTCAATTTTATTATGCTTTTAGCCGCGCTGATGTTCATAGCAATTCTTAATCTGCTATTGCATATGAATTTATTAACATGCAGTAAGCCACCTCTACCAGACAATTAATAAACAGGTTTAGCCAAATGGAACCCACCATTAGGTTTGATTAGCATAGTGGTCAATTAGCAGATGAAGCAGTTGTAATATGATAGAGGATAAACAGACAGTATGTTAGATGTGAGAAACAAGACAAGTAGACCAGTGGACACATCACCTCAGCCGAACAGAATTTAAAAGGGCTTTACAGAAAAATACAGGATAATTTTCCCCAGTCTATATAACTTCTCTTTACCCGTTCGTAAGAGATAATGCACACTATGTAATGGGAATATTTTAAAATGAACCAGAATGTATTGAAATCAGTCAGGATTTTTCAGCCTTCCTAAAAATGCAGGAATCACCACTTACCAGTAGCAATGATGGGCTGCACAAAGGGCACTGGGTAGGAAAGAGCAGCAAGATGAAAATAGGGGGAAATGTAATAATAAAAAAACCCACCAACCAGGAAGATGGAACATGCCCCAAGGCTTCAGTCAGCTGCCACAGTCTGGCGTTAAGCCCCACCATTGCTGCCTCTTTGCCATGGCCCCCCTACCCCAAGGTAAGTTTGGAAAAGTGGGGTGTTAGAGCTGAACGAGGTACCCGTTCAGTAGTGCGCGATGACCAAATTGTGCGAGATGGTTTGTGTCCTGTGTCACACGCTTGCTGGCCCTTTAAGAGCAGCCCGCAGGTCACTGAAACCCTGCTGCTTAGCAGGGGTATAAAGGGAGGCCTAGTCTAACTACAGTCAGTTGAGTTAGGGCAGGCAAAGTGTGCAGACTGTTACTCTCCCTTGCCTTCCCATACACGTTATGCCGGCCATGGTCCTGAAGGTAAAGTACCTGGAGAAGGGACCTAGCTCAGGGAGGGAGGAAGAGAGGCTCAGGCTACAAGCTGCCTAGGAAAAGGCCTGAGGGTGGGTGGGGGGGCTAGATACAAGCCAGGACCCAGGGGAGGCATCAGAAAGCTGGGTGTACGCGAGGAACTGTGTATGCTGTATGGCATCTCTCTCTCTCTCCGTCTTCTTCTCCTCACACACTGGTAGTGGCAACCAATGCCTACTGCCTGTTCCTGGGAGGTGAGCTGACTGACAAAAGAGTAGGGCGGCCCCGATCCTGCAGGGAACTGCACCGGATGCGAGGGTCATCACACATAGGTACCATGAATTCAGTGGATTAGTGGTTTGTTCAGTTCCCCCTTTCAGCTTTATCCCTCCTAGCACCTGACCCTTTTACTGTTGTTCTGGTCACCATGCTACCCCAGCAGCCAGCCTTACTAGAACAGCCTGGCGGCTCTTCTAATTTGCAGTGTTTGGGTATTCGCTGAATGGCCCCGTCGGAGTAGATGGAGAACAATAGATATCAGTTATTCTCCATTTTGACACTTCTTTGTTCCACAGCAACTCTGACATTCCTTGCACTGGAGCTGTGGGGAGGAAACATGGTAGCAATGGGCACTCGCAGTGAAAAGGCAGCTGAGGAAGATGGGGAAACATGTTTACTGTGGCCCTTATGACCTTCCTAAAACATATGGCTCTCAGTTGGAAAAGACTACACCATTCATTCATTCATTTCTGCCCCGCCCTTCTCATGAAGGCTCAGGGCAGCTCACAAAAATATAAAAATACAAAAACATAAAACATACCTAAATATCTATAACATATAAAAACTGTTTAAAACCCCTAAGCTCTGCCCACTACAAACCCTCTCCTCCATTGCCACTGCATGCAATCACACTCCACTCTATCCCAGCCTGCCAAATGTCTGGCCAAACAAAAAGGTCTTGTATCTCTTCTGAAAGGTGATCAGGCCTGGGCTTTGGTGGATCTCCAAGGGGAGAGTGTGCCATAGCTGTGGAGAAGCCACCGAGAATGTCTCTCTGTGTGCTTGTATTGTACGAATCTTACAGGCAGTTGGTACTTGCAAGAGGGCACTCTTGGAGGTCATGATGCAATGTAAGGGAAGCGGTGGTCTTTCATATATCTGGAGGCTAAGCCATTTAGCACCCTAATGTGCATCAATGAGTGTTTTTACACACACATTTCTCCTGCATGTTTGCTGTTACATCCTATGTCTAAATCACTTGCCCAGATCTTAAACATCTGGCTCTTTGAACTTCTTCATAGAACTTGTCCCAGAACTTTTGTGTGTAAAATGTTCTCCTGGTAAACTGCTTTGCTCCAGGCAGCTGTGGTCACTTGGTTTCCATGGCAGCCCCTCACGTCTACAGCGGCTACTTTAGGCTGCCTCAGGGCAGTGTTTGTGTGAAGAATGCATCCAGGAACTGCCTCAGGGCAGTGTGTAAAAAGAATGCGTCCAGGAACTTACTTGTGGACTTGTAAACCCAGAAGATTGAAAAATTCGGATCTTTAAGGTATGTGTAATAATGCCCATTAACAGGTTAATTCTCTTTGTACAGGGGGATGGTTTAGGTATTTTTCTGTCCTAGGTTAAATGCCAGGAGCCCTCCTGCTGAAGAAGGAGTATTAGCTCTGTGGAAGAGGGGCTAGGCCTCCTGTTTCTTACCTGATAGCTGACCAGCATGGGAACAGGGAGCCCCACCCAAGGGATTTTCTGCAGATGGAGCTCTATGTTTAGCTGCCTGGGTGGGAGGTGAGCAGGGAGCCCAGCGTGCACTGAATCGCTTGGTGAAGGTGACCAGGATCCTTTCCAGTAGTCATTTTTACCCTGAGGGTGGAGATGATACTCAGACTGAACTCAGCTAGGGGGAAAGGAGACTGGTCAATTTCACCAAGCCATTCAGAGTGGGATGAACTCCTGGCCTGACAATTAACCAGCAGCGAATAGGGAATCCTGTGGAGCTGGGGTTCTCTGGGTGCTTTTCCCATGTTACAAAATGCATCTAATTGGCTCTACAGAAATCTCCAGGAGGCAAATTAGGTGCGGGGCTTGTAACGTGGGAATGTTAACCCATGCATTTTTGGCGGCAATCCTGTGGAGAATGCAAGCTTGGATTTACAGGCTTTGCACCAGCTCTGAATCCCCTGCAGGATTGCTGCTGAGAACGCGCGGGTTAACATTTCCATGTTACAAACCCCGCAACTGACTTGCCTCCTGGAGTTTTCCATTTTCTCATGGAGAAAGTGCCCTCTGTTTCCCTCTGGTCACCTGGCAGGAGGGGATCAGGGAGCTGGACCAGTCTCCGTGTAATTGGCGAAGCTTCCCTTCTCCTTGTCAGTGGGTGAAAACAGACATGCCGTTAACCACCCTTTAACCACCCTTGGTGGTCATTTATGCATGTTTCAGGGCTGCATAGTGCACCAATACAGCCCTGCAACATGCATAAATAACCACCAAGGGTGGTTAGCGTCATGTCTGTTTTCACCCAATGTCACTCCTGGCCTCAGTGTTTGGGATTTTTTTGAGGAGGAGCAGCCGTCCTCTCCCTCACCACCCGCAAGCCCATGGTGTAAGGCAGACAGTTCAGGATTTCAACTCTGGGCTGGGAGAGAATGCTGCTGTGTTCCCACAGGACAGCCCCACAGGATGGCAGATTTAAGATGGGCAGCATTTCCCCACCTCTCTTAAGTTCATTGCCCTGGGCTGCCACCTACCTCTGCTTAACAGTAAAGTCAGTCCAGGTCTGTCTGTGTGGAAGGACTGAGAATCAATGTCCTAATGAGCTTCTGAACAGACTACTCAGTGTTATTGTCTATAAAGAAAGGCGCCGTCACAGGTATCATTTCAAAACATTGTTTTGCAAGGATTTTTAGTGTCGAGAGTTCTCCTATAGAAGGGCTACCCTTAGATTGTAAATTGGAAAGCTAAAATTGTACTACCTTGTATTTTAATGATCTTTTCCCCCCTGTGTTGCTGTCATTTAAATGGGCCAGGCATAAGGTGAATTTTAGGTAGATTTAAAAGAAGAAATATTATGAAACAGTGCCAATGCAATCTGCTTTGAAAAGAATTATGGAGTTCCCCAGTAGCATGTTTTTGGCAGAGCTGCCAGACAGATAAGCAGATGCCATCTAGTGGTAGAAAAAGAATTAAACGGAGCAAAAGAAAATGAACAACGCCCCCCTTCCGAACCCCCCAATCTTCCCCATCTTTGTGCCTTTCTGCAGCTACTGCTGAGTCTCAATCAGAGGAAAGCCAGTGCTTTAAAATAGCACAGCATATTGTAGCATTCTTATTTAATGTTTGGTGTGGGATCTGAAAAGTATCCTGCATGGGGAATTTTATCTAGGAGCTGTTGTACTTTGACACATTAAATGTACATAACTATTCAGTATCTTCCAGTTTGATTTACTTTATGTGCTTTAAACACTTTAGAAGGTGTATATACTTGGAGGTGAAAGCTATTTTCAATATGATCAGTTTATTATCTGAGCTGATGCTAGGGCTGCACTGAATAGTTTAAAAATAAAATAAAATAAAAAAGTATTTTTGAGTTTCGGCTCAAAGTGTTTGGCTGGTCCTTGGTAACTTGGCCAGATACTTGATACTTGGTAAAATACTCAGTAAAATAAAGCCAAGTATTTTCCGAATACTGAGTTCTCTTATATAGGACCAAGGAAAGCCCTGTATGTTGTAGGAAAAGCCCCGTATGTTACCCATCCAAGGATTTACCCAAGTACCAATTACTGGACCAAGTACCAGGCAGATTCCTTAGTTACTTGGTAGTCGGTAAAACCAAGTCGAACACCGAGATGCAGTGACCAGCATGTACAGAGCTTAGAGTGCCTCAGAGAGGCCCACGACATGTGCACCTGTAAGGCGTGTGCTGCTCTATCCAAAGGAGCGAGAGATAATAGGTTGCTCAGACTTAAAGAAATCCTCACAAAAAAGGCCCTCCAAGGGGGAGAGGAAGGTCCACCTCACTTAGGGGTGTGCATGTCGTTTTCGTTATTACACTAATTCTGCACCCTTTGCTTTGCGACATCGGAATAATCTCGGAAAGTGTCGGAATAATCTCGGAAAGTGTCAGAATAATCTCAGAAAGTGTTGGAAGAAACATTGTTCCACTACTTTCGCACCGTGATCGCATGTCGGAAAGTGCCAGTGGAAATTGCGGAAGATCGCAGACAAACGTAGCACAGTGAATGTCTCTATCATACTATGCTGCCCATTGCAGAAGAGCTCTTTCCATTGGAAACAGCTACTACAGGGGCTTGCCGTTTCATCCCTACTGGCGATGACAATTCCATCGCAGATCAGCCGAGCTCCTATCAACCAACATGAGTGGAGTCTCGTTCCAGAGGTACTCGCGTGTGTTTTCAAGATCTGGGGTACTCCTACTCTCGACCTGTTTGCCACACAAGAAAATGCAAAGATGACACTGATGTGACTTCTCAATACTTGAGTACACAAAATACCATCCCAGTTTACCTACTTACCATATACCCTTTACCATTAATGTGCCGCTTGCCCTGCCCAGAGAGAAATATAAGTGAGAGATCCAGAGAAAAGAAGCAGAGGGCCCCAAACCGGAGAGGGGTGGTTGTGGTGGGATTCAAGGTGTAGCCTTACTCTGAGTTGAAGATAGCGGAGGACTGAAAATCAGGCATTCCAACCCATGCCATGATGCCACCCAGGCATGTGCAAACCCCAAAGACTGGCTGCTCTAGCCAGAAAAAAAATAGAGGGAGAAAAATGGATCTGTGGAGAGATGAATCAGACAGCTCAAATCCATGCCCGATGTCACCCATCTACAATTCTCAGACATGCTGCCTAATGGAAAAAGGGAAAGAAAAGAAAGAAACAAACTGCCCATGATGAGATTGGCAAAATGTGAGAAACCTACGCAAACTTTCAAGGAACAGTTATGAACAATACATGTTGCAGGGCCTGCATTGGCACCTTAGACACCAATGCAGGGCCTGCAATATGTATTTTTCATAAGTATTCCTTTAAAAATGGCATAAGTGGCAACCCTATTGTTACAGCCCTCTTCTCGACTGTTCTTCCTGTGTTCTTCACTATGGGTATTTTCAGACGATACGCTGGCCGTTGGCCCCGTACCGGCACCAACGGCTTCGTTCCCCGCCGGGGTCACCCCGTAACGGCACAACAGACGTGCCGGGGGGATCCCGGCGGGGAAAGTGGGAGGGGCCGGGGCCGCGCGGCGCAACGTGCGGCCGCACGGCCCCGCCCCCTCCACGCACCCCGCCGCCCGCCCTCCGAGGAGATGGGCGGGCGGCGGGGCCAATGCGGCCGCCGCGTCCGGCCGATCGTGCCACGGCCCGGGATCCCGCCGGGGATCCCGGGCCGTGGCACGTGGCCAGACGTTACTTTTCCTTGGCCACGGCCCGGGGTCCGTTTGACCACGCTTCCCGGGACCTTCCCCCGGCTAGCCCGGGAAGCGTGGTTCAAACGAACCCCATGTGGGGATTGACCGTGGCCAACATCTGGCGCGCCGCGAACAGACGTACGGGACACGGTGACCACAGGTGGGTATTCACTGTGGTTCACCGTGTTCACGTAACGTCTGAAATCACCCTTTGACAACCCCAGCTGTCACCCAGCTCCAAAACACGCCCTTTTAAAAGGAACTTCCACTGGTGGGGCTGGAACTCAAAGGGTCAATTTAATCCCACATCCAGAAACATTAAAAATAGATGGCTACAGATGAAGCAATACTTCCTGTGTTTATCTACTATTTAATATTGCATGTGTCTGGGTTTAAAAAGCTTAGCAATTACACATATTTTTAAATGTCCAGCCTTCTATAAGAATTCCTTCCATCTTTAAAAGGGCAATTTACTGGTGGGGAATTTCTAGGGATGTGGTAATTCCCTACCAGTTTGATGCCTTGCATTAATTGTGTGTGCATTGGATGCACAGAAATGCCCTGTTCTGAAAGGTGTGTATAATACGTCGCCCTTTGCTAATTTCCCCAGATATATATTTTCTCATTCTTCCCATTGTTTTAAAGGAGTTGTGACTGCTCAGAAAAGCTTTATCATAGGAGACCAAGTCCCCAGGGACCACTTTGAAAATTAGGACAAGTTCCAAGGACTGCATAGTAGTGTTGGCAGGGTGCCCAAAGGGTGCGCTGATGAAGGGGGGGGGGGGGGGAGGTCCAGATCATGGATCTGTGCCATGGATCTGTTCCTTCTGTTGAAGTGCATGCCTCCCCCATCTGTGGTCCATTCCCTTCAGCTCAGTTTTTCAGTTCCTGGAGGTAGGAACTGGATCCAGGGACCAAATCTAGGAACTTGAAAGGGGCCAAATAAAAACTAGTCACAGGCCGCATTTGACCCCTGCTTTAGGAGAGACAACTGAGATCAGAATGATGTTTGATTTTTTTTTAAAAAAATATACTCTCTCTTTTTAACTTTGGGTATTTTCAGACGTTACGAGATCACGCTCAACCATGGACAATTCCCTGTGGTGGCAAATGATCCCGTAACATCTGGTTGCTCGCTGCCAGATGTTCACCATGGTGAACCATCGGCGGTGAGCGAAATAACCACGCTTTTGGGGATGGTCTGGGCACCATCCCCGAAAGTGTGGTTAATTGAACCACGGCCTGGAATCGGTGGACGGTAACGTCTGTTACCACCGCCGATTCCGGGTTGTGGCCCAGATCCTGGGACAGAATTGGGTGTAGCAACCGGATTGGCTGCTGCGCTCACCCATCTCCAGGTGGGTGGGCTACTGGGGAAGTGGGGGGGCGGGGTTGTGCGGCTGCACATTGCGCCACGCAGCACCGCCCCCTCCCCAGATTCCCCGCCGGAATCAGCCGGCTCGTCTGTTGACGGGCTGTTTTGATTCTGGCAGTGATTCCGTGACGGGGTCAATAGGCGCCCCGTCACGTCTGAAATCACCCTCTGTTCCATGGGAGTTCAGTAGATACAGCTACTATTATTTGAAGTTTAAAAGATTTCTGCAAAATCTCATTATAACTAGGAACCCATGTTCACTGTGTTTTACTCATTGCTATAAATGGGATAAATGTAGTGAACCTGATTTAACCTGATAATAACCATGGAGTTAGATTGTGGTTAGTTACAGACAAAAAAGAGCAGAGTATCAGATAGCTCTGCACATACTGTGTTTCTACTGTTAGACCAATTAAGGTCTGGTTTTCAATGGTTTTGATCATCTCCTGCTAAGTGTTGAATGCCGTCAGCCCTTGCTGATTTTAATGGAAGCTGAGGTCACTTAGCCCTTAGTCCAGATCCTACTTCAGTGATTGGCGGTTCTATCTATGCAAAATAGGACAAAGCGCAAAAAGTATTTTTGGAACACCATAAAAATTTAGCCGCATTTTAAGATTCTCATTATAAACAGAGAGGACAGATGGAAGTGACATGAAAGCTGAAGCTGATAGTTAAAAATGCTACTTTGACAACTGCAAGTTGTGGAAGAAAAGTTTGTGATGGATTTGTAGGAACGAGACTGAAAAAATTGGCAAGCGTTGCAAAAGACTGGATCAAAAGGGAGACAGAATTATGATCTAAGAAAGGGCATGCTCTGGAAATGTTAGAGAAATGGAAAAATATGTTTTACGGCTGCTTTAATAGGAGAGGGAAACAAAGGTTATATCTAAAATACAAAATGGCGTAATAGTTAGAAGGGGTAAGAGATGTTGGGAATTAGCTCTGAGACCTTCAGAGTCTTAAAGATTTGAATGACCCGTACCCATTAGTCACTCATGGTTACACCTCGATGAATGTTCTTTTATGCTAGCAGAGCAGTGTGAAGGGGCCTTAGTGTAAATGAGAATTGGATCCACCAAGTACAATGACCATTGGCAAATATATCCCCTTACAATTCAGTTATACTCTGTGATCTTCAGCTTTCATCCTTTCCTCACCTGTTTGAAGAAGAGCTCTTTGGAGCTTGAAAGCTTGCACGCACTCACCAACAGATGTTGGTCCAATGGAATATATCGTAATTAAAACAGCCGCAAAACCTAGGACCAATTTTCAGACTAGAGTACATGAAATTGGTAGCTTGATTTTCAAAAGAGCAGTGCTTCCGTATTTGTGGTGTGGCTTTTACAAGAACTTATTGCCCGTTTATCCAGCATGTTGGAGAAAAACTTTCTGGAAAATTTAGCCAGCAGAAACTAATGGTAATTGCAGAGTGCTCAGATTTACCAAAAGATAATACTTATTCTAATGATTGGACAGAAACGGAGCTATAGCATTTGACAGTCTAGTCCATATAAATCTTTGTCTCCCATTCTGCAACATTTAAGTGTATTTTTATTAATGTTCATTTGGGCCATGGCGCAAGCTTGAGCCATCTAATACATTTGATTTGATTAATGTTCATTTTCCCAGTGGGTTTAAGTGTTTACATTTAGACTTAAAAATTGCCCGCCTTGTTGCCACTTCAATTAATTTGTAAATCAACCCTATCATTTTAATGGCATTTTGATAGAATGTTTATATTGCTTGGGCTTTTGGCTGCTGAAACATACTTACGTGCATGGAGGACTGTGATACTAGTCTTTCAATCTTTCAGTGAGGCTGAATCAAAAAAACTCTTCTGTTTTTGTGGAATTTCCCCTCACTTTGGGAACATTGGTTGGAGTTCCGCTGAAGATTTAAACCGTGGTGGAATTCTGACCTACATTCCGACTGCAGGGGGCTGCCCTTTAGCACCCTGCACTGCGCAGGTGTAAAACAGCAGCAGCTGTACTTTGTATTTTCCAAATGGCAGCACAGCGGAGGGCACCGCCATTTTGCTCAGATGCAGTAGGATGTGACCATTGCCATTTTGTGTATGTGCAGAAGGAATCGGAATCAATCCAGTCAGAACATGGATTGGATCATATTCCAGTTTGAATTTTGTCAGATCTACTGGAACAGCCTAATAGTGATCCATTGAAACTGGATTCTTTCACCCATATCTGCAGGTCCATGTAATTTTGCATTTCATTCATTTATTACAGCATTTTTACCCTGCCCCTCCTGCTCCAGGCAGCTCGGGGCGGCTTACAACATAATATAAAAAGCTAAAAGTAACACAATGAAAACACATTAAAAAGAAGGCATTGCAATAGTCCAATCTCGAGGTAATGAAAGCATGGATTATTGTGGCCAGGTCCCCATATGAAACATGGCCGAAGCTGTTGAATCAGATGTCGCTGGTGAAGCTCATTCCTTGCCACAGACCCCACCGATCCAGTCGGAGCTGCGGATCGAGGAGCATGCCTAGACTACGGACCTGGGATACCAGCGGAGGGCGGATCCCATCAACGATGGGAACCACCACATCCACTGTCCTCCCACCATCATCATCTCTGTCTTGTCGGGATTCAACTTCAGTCGGCTCGCTCTCATTCAATCCCCAACAGCCGCCAGACATTGGGTAAGCACCGAGACTGAGTTAGAGAGTTAGAGTTGAGTGTCGTCAGCATATTGATGACACCGCACCCCATACTGTCGCACAACCTTGCTGAGTGACTGCATATACATGCTGAGCAAGAGCGGGGACAGAATACAACCTTGAGAGACACCACAGGTGAGGTCCCGCGGAGACGAAGATCAATCCCTGAGCACCACACACTGAGTCCTCCCAGCTAGGAAAGAGCTGAACCGCGATCCCGCCCACTCCAGTTCGACCCATCTGTACTTTAAAAGTACTTTAGACTGCATGTCAAGCTTGACAATAGCTACTTGCTGGAGCTCAGTCCAGGGTTATGAAGCAAGCCTGCTCTGGAAGCATGATACTGTTCAGTTAACAATGGTCATGAGAGCATTTGCTCCTCTCCAGTAGTGGTTGTATTATTGATACCACCGGTGGTGCTATATTCCCAGCCTGCCTCAAGCCTGTCCTCATGTCAGCGCCATAGTGGAGCCAGAACATTGTTGTGGTATGTTTTCTAGCACTACTATACCACTGCTGTGCTGGAACTTGCATTGTTTTTCAGCATGGTGGAAGGGACACCTGGGCCGAGTCCTTTCCGGGTATAGCCCACAATGGCCCTTCTTACACAGCTGCATGGGGGTGCACCGTGGTCCGTGTGCAGTGGGTGGGGGGAGTGTTCTGATGGGGTACACACCCATCCTCATACACAGAGGCACCTCTGTTTTTCTGTTGCTTCCGTGTGTGGGGCTGCATGTGCCTGGGAGCATGCACCCCCACCCCCATGGGATTTACACCCAGGTGTTCTAGCATGGGTGCTGTCCATGTAAAAAGGGCCACTGTCACTTTCTTCAGGGAATCTTAGCTCAAGTCCTTTATTCTATAGCATACAAAGTCCCATCACCGTTTATCCAGTTCTCTCTCTCTAGTCTCTCTATGCAGTCTGTATCCTAGAGGCTTTGGGGTTCTCAATGGTAGCCCCTCTCTGCTTGGGCACAGTCCCTCCTCAGGCTGGAGATTAGCCTCTTACGGTCTCCCTCCCTTGGACCTGGAGCTTTGCAGACCCAACACCAATCCCTCTTACCACCTATTCAACCCTCTGGTTCGGGTAACACCGTCCAAGCAGGACTCAAGCACTCTCTGACTGAGGCAGAGTTCTCCCCAGTTCCTGCCTCTTCACAGTCTTTCCCAAACATTACCCGCAGTCCTGTGCTTTTCATAGGCTTTTAAACTTTGGGCTGACTCAGACTCAGCCATGCCCAAGCACAGGTGTGAGACCTCAGGCGCTGTCTTGCATCCCACATAGTGCCTGAGCCTCAAATAACACCAGCATCCCTGCAGGTACTAAGCCTCTTAAAGGGTCAGTTCACTCGTGGGCACTCTGCCCTGCTACATAGTATCATTGAGGGGTGAAGGTTGTTGAAAGTTTGGTGAAATTCCAACAGAGAGTTCAGGTTTCCTGCACATTTAATAAGAATATCTATATATCTCAGGCATAGAAAGGTTTGGTGGTGCATTTTCCTACGTAATCTTTGAGGCTGGCATATTGGGGAGCCATAGTGGTGCCCATAGCTGTCCCTATGATTTGTGCATAGTGGTGGCGGGGTTTTTTTTGTGAAAGGGGAAGTTATTGTGTGTAAGGAAGGATGAAGTGGATAAGTTATCCATTGTGCTTCGGGTGGATGTCTGTGTGTTCTCCATAGTCCTGGAGGTATTTGAGGCATGTTGCAATCCCATCAGTGTGGGCTCTTGCAGCCCCTCTGCTCCATTTTCCTGTCCTGAGTATGTCCCTTAAGTCCCCCCACCAAGATCGTACGCCCTTATCCAGTACATGTTTTTTTTTTACTAAAAGTGGCCCATGGAGGGGGAAAAGGTCTCCTTCCCTGTGGTGTCAGCTACTGGCATAGAGAGCATACTTGGCTAAATGGACCCTTGGTCTTGTGTAGTATGGCAGTTCCTATGCCCTTATATCAGTTTACAAACAGACATAAATAACATACGACTGCAACCCACAAATGCAGTGCATTTGTGGACTTGCTCCACTATAAGCTTTGTCCTCTTAGTGGGGGCTTACATTGGAATAAGTGTTCCCAAGATAAGGCTTGCGCCAGTGAAACTGTATTGGTCAAATATTCACACATGACTCATGATAAAATCAGGAGAGTTGGCAGCGCTGAGGGAGGTGGCAGAATAGCTTCACCTGAAGGGAATGCAACACGGAAGCAGGAAAGGAAGGCCTTGCCAGAACAGAAGATGTAAAAACAAGCCTATGCATCTCTGCAGCAAACAGCATGTTTGCTCTCCAGACACCCCATGGAAAAATCAGGTCTACCTTATTCAGTGCACCAAATGGTCCCACAGAAACCCACCAACCCTTGCACAAACATATGAACTCTCACAGAAAAAAAAAAAAGATCATGGACAAGAGCACAGATTCAGTTGTTGTCACTCTCGTCTCACAAAGTGACCTATCTGTCATTGTCCTAAAAGGAAACTTATGCCACACTTTCAAAAGACAAACATGGGAAAAAAAATTAATAGCCCTACCAGATACTACAACAACAACAAAAGGGACTCCACTCGGACATGGGTTTCACAAACTACTACAGGAATTTGTAAGTTTAATGACTGTCTCTGTGTGTTTTTAAATGAGACACGTCCACACATGCCCCCTCCCCCTGCTGTCCACGCATCCAACTGCTCGTGTGATGGTGGTGCGTGGAGAGCTGTGCTCCTATAATCCAGGCAGCAGCCACGCATGGCCCCACACAGAGCACCCCTGAAAAATCCGGAGTGCTCCATGTGGGCCAGGGTAGCCACTTCCATGGATTGGGCAGCAATGCTTGGAGCCGCCCATGTGAACCATGTTGCAGAGTAATAACTGATTCGCGATCAGTAAGGACAAATGCAGCTGAAGGTTTAAAAACAGAACTTTACTTAAGACTTTCCAGGCACAGATCCTTAGTTGCATCTAACTAGTAATAAGACAAAATGGAGACTGAGACAAAGAGAGAGAAGGAAAGAGAGAGTGGTTACACAAAGGAATTCAACTGCAAAACCCCATCTCCCTTCCATGTACACATAAACTTAGCAGCGCCATCTGGTGACTCTATAGTCAATCACTGTTCTTAATACAGTAACTTTAACTTATGGATGTTGCATACACCAACACCCCTTCTCAATAGACAGAAGTTAACCTACTATGCCCATTTTACTTAGTAGCTTTTGGTGGCGCTCTCCTGCTGAAGGTTTTGTCAGGGCATATGCTACCACGTCTTCTGTAGGACAATATTGCATGTCTATAAGTCCTTGTTCTTGCGAGTCTCTTAGGAAATTATATTTCATGTCTATATGTTTGGTCCTCGGGTTTACTCTTTCCGTTTGTGCTAGTACAATACAGCCTTGGTTGTCTTCCAAAATTTGTATAGGGCTGTTCAGTTCTTTTCCCAAGTCTGTGAGCAATTGTCGCAGCCAAATTACCTCTTGACTAGCATGTGCGGCTGCAACATTCTCGACTTCTGTTGAGGAGAGTGCTACTGTGGTCTATTTCTTGCTAGACCAGCTGATGGGTCCCCCTCCTAGCAGAAATAGCCAACCACTGGTGGATTTTCTGTCAGAGCTGTCCCCAGCCCAATCTGCATCTACATATCCTGTCAGGTTACATCCAGAAGTTGCAGGTAGCTGCAGTTTAAGGTGTGCGGTTCCCTTCAGGTAGCGCATGACCCTCTTTACCGCATTCCAGTCTTTCTGACTTGGTGCTGATACTTTCCTGCATAGGATTCCTATTGCTGCTGCAATGTCTGGTCTAGTGATGGTGGCGATATACAATAGTTTCCCAATTGCGCTTCTGTATTGTCGGTTGTCTGGCAGTTGCATGCTTTGTTCTTCAGTCTCCTTCAGGTGGTTAGTTTCCATGGGAGTGCTTACTGCCTTGGCATCTTTCATTCCGAAGCTTTCTAGCAATTCTTCTATTTTATGCCTTTGGTTGAGGAGATAACTTCCATTATCATCTCTTTCTACTTGTATGCCTAGGTAATGTGTTATGTTTCCTAGGTCTTTTGTCTCAAAGTTTTGATTCAGGGTTTTCATTATTCCGCGGTCATCCCCTTCTTGCTCATAGCATATCAATATGTCATCAACGTAAATCAATATGAAAAACCATCTGTCATCCTGTTTCTTTGAATATAAGCAAGGATCCGCTTTACTTCTGATGAAATTTTCCTTTGTGAGTACTGTGTTTATTTTTGTATTCCATGCTCTGGCCGCTTGTTTGAGTCCATATATGCTCTTTTTCAACTTGCATACAAGGTCTGGTCTTTCGGTGTCTTTGAATCCTGGTGGCTGTTCCATGTAGATGTCTTCTTTTAGTTCTCCATGTAGGAATGCTGTTTTCACATCCAGATGTTTAACCTGCATTCCTTTCTCTGCTGCTATGCTCAGTAGTGTCCTGATTGTGGTGTACTTGACTACTGGGGCAAACGTTTCGTCATAATCTTTGCCATATTTCTGTGAGTATCCTTTAGCGACTAGTCGGGCCTTGTATCGTTCTGCCTTGCCTTCGGCATTGTATTTGATTTTAAATGTCCACTTACATCCTATGGTCTTTCTGCCCATTGGTAGTGTACACAGTGTCCAGGTTTGATTTTCATGCATGGACTTTATTTCTTCTGTTGCTGCCTTTACCCATTTGTTGTGTTCCCCTTCTGACATTTGTAAGACATCTTCCCATGTCGATGGCTCAGACAGTCTGTCGGTACTTGCTTTGTAGGACAGGCGGGTGGGTGGTTTGCCTTTATTTTCCCTGGTAGATCTTCTGATTTCAACATCTGCAGGTGATTGGGTTTGTTCCTGCATCTCAGTTGAGCTTGTGCTGATTTCAACTGTTTGTTCCTTGGTTGCACTCAAGCGATACAGGTGTCCATCTGCATAGGCTCTGGCTAGGACCCTTGTCCCCTTTTGGATTGTGCATTCATTACCCCGGAACTTGACAGTGAGCCCTTTCTCTGTTAGGCGTTTAACGGATAGGAGTCCTCCCTCTAAGCCAGGTACATACAGCACATCCTTTACCAGTATTGCTAGTGTGCCTCCATGTGGCTTGTTGCAACTTAGAATTCCTTCGCCAATACCTTCTGCAGTGATGCTGCTTCCATCAGCGAGGTATATCTCTTCTTTGTTGCTTGGGTCCAGTACCGTGAAAAAGCTCTTGTCGCTGGTCATGTGACTTGTGGCTCCAGAGTCGACACACCAGTCCTGTGATGAGTTGGTCTGTGTTGCTCTAAAACATCCTCTCCACTGTTCTGTGGTTGTGTCACTGGTTGTAGCCTTGGCCCTTTGCTTAGACACTTGTGGAGATCGCTTTTGTTGTTCTGCCTTCCATATGGAGCAGTCTTTCTTTAGGTGTCCTCCTTTCTTGCACCGAAAACATGCCCTTGTTTCCTTCTTGTGCAATCTGTTGTCTGCAATTCTCAGGGCAGTTTCCTTATCCTGTTCCTGATTGTCTTGCATGATTTCTTTCCTGCGCTGGAATTCATCCATGAGTCTCCCTTTTACAAATTCCAGTGTTAGTTCTGCCTCAGGCCTTGTCTCTAGGGCGTTTATGAGGGCGCTGTATGATTCAGGCAGGCTGCAGAGAAGTAAGGCCGCCACGTGGTTGTCTTTTATCTCTTCACCGATGCCTCGCAGTTGTGCTACCACTTCCAGCATTGAATTTATGTGATCCTGCATCTCCTTCCCTTTACCAAGTCTCATCTGGTACAGTTTCCTTAGGAGAAACAGCTTACTGTTCAAGCTGGTCCTTTCATGCAGCTTCTGCAGTGCATTCCACATGCCCTTTGCTGTGGCCTCCTCCCTTATGTGGATTAACTGGTCATCTTCTACTAGCAGGCTTATGGTTGCCTTTGCCTGTCTGTTCTTTCTGTCCCACACCTCAGGGTTTGCTGCAGGTCTGTCTGTGGTGATCACCTCCCACTGGTCATCTTTGGATAGGAGCATTTCTATTTTGAATTTCCACAACTGGTAGTTTGTGTTATTCAGCTTGCAGACTGAAAGCTTTAATTCAGAGCTGCTGGCCATGCTTGCTTCCCTCCCCTCAGATTGGGATTCTGGTTCTTCTGCTCACTTACAGTTAGTAGGCCTCCTCTGGGAGTTTCCTTTGGGCCTCTTTTCCTTTCAGCTCACTTCCAGTCTTTAGAGTTGTTCTGGGCTGTTCTGAAGAGGTCTGGGCCCATAACCTGTTGCAGAGTAATAACTGATTCGCAATCAGTAAGGACAAATGCAGCTGAAGGTTTAAAAACAGAACTTTACTTAAGCTTTCTCAGGCACAGATCCTTAGTTACATCTAACTAGTAGTAAGACAAAATGGAGACTGAGACAATGAGAGAGAAGGGAAGAAGGAGTGGTTACACAAAGGAATTCAACTGCAAAACCCCATCTCCCTTCCATGTACACATAAACTTAGCAGCGCCATCTGGTGGCTCTATAGTCAATCACTGTTCTTAATGCAGTAACTTGAACTTATGGATGTTGCATATACCAACAAACCACTCCTTACACACATTGTTTGTGTGGGCGCTCTCCTGCAGCCATAGACCCCGCCCCTCTCATGGCGCTCATTTAAAAACACCCTCAGTTACAGTAATCTTCAAGTGTACTTCTGATATCAGTTCTTCCTCCACCCTTCCTATGGTACTCCACCCCTTCCACATGTATATAGCCTTGCTTAAATTCCTTAAACAACTTTCCCTCCCCTCCCCTCTTCTGTTGTCATGTTGAGATCAAGATGGGCCCTCAAGAGTAGGCTGGGTTCATGGGCCTCATTATATTCAAGGCCTTACCGTACTGGCTATTTGCATTCAGACACCACCCACAATGGATGTTTAGGGATCCCACCATTGTGCTTTAAGTCAGCAGGTGATTGGGTATTTGCTGTGGTGGGCCCCTCAGTATGAAACGTGCTCCCTCCAGATAGTCATCTCAGTTCATCCCTTCTCACCTTGAAAAAAGCACCTAAAGACTTTTTGATGTTCCCGGTGCTTTTAGAGCAGGGGTGGGAAACCTGGCGAGTTTTTATGTAGCCCCTTTCCAGTTTCTGGATCTGGGTCCTGGATCCAGTTCCTATTCCCGAGCACTGAAAAACTGATCTTATTTATTTATTTATTTATTTATTTATTTAAAATTCTTATACCCCGTCCTCTCTGACCACAGGCGGCTTGGGGTGGCTTACAATGAATAAAAACAAAATAAGAATAATTAAATTAAAATAGAACATAATATAAAATCCCCCCATCTCCCCCCTCCGGGACCCCCCCAATTCCATCCCTCCCTCACCCGTCCCCTCCACCAAATGCCTGGCAGAACAGCCAGGTTTTACAAGCCTGATGAAAAGTCAACAGGTCTGGGGCCAGGTGAGCCTCCTCAGTGAGGGAGTGCCACAGCCGAGGTGTGGCCACTGAGAATGCCCTCTCCATAGTAACCCCTCGATTTACTCGGGAGAGCTCCAAGAAGCTGCCCCCAGCGGACAGCAAGAACCGAACCAGGACCCCAGGGCATGAGGCGGTCCCACAGATAGGTCGGGCCAAGGCTGTATAAGGCTTTAAAGGTGAGAACCAACACCTTGAATCGGGCCTGGAAGACAATAGGCAGCCAGTGCAGAGAACGGAGCACTGGTGTAATGTGCTTCCGGCAACCTGACCCTATAAGGAGCCAGGCCGCCGCATTCTGCACCAGTTGCAGCCTCCAGACTGTCACCACGGGTAGCCCCACATAGAGCGCATTGCAGTCATCCAATCTCGAGGTAACAAAAGCATGAATGATGGTGGCCAGGTCAGAGTCCGAGACATAAGGCCGAAGCTGCAGAACCAGATGTAACTGGCGGAAAGCCCCCTTCACCACCATCTCCACCTGGATATCAAAGCGGAGCTGAGAATCCAGGAGCACCCCTAGACTCCGCACCTGGGAGACCAGCGGGGGTCAAACCTTATCACTAACGGGTGTGTGTGTGTCACACCCGCTGCTCTCCCCACCAACATTACCTCCATCATGTCAAGATTCAGCTTCAGTCAGCTCTGCCTCATCCAGTTCCCCACAGTCATCAAACACTGGGAAAGCACAAAGACTGCCACGCCTGGGTCTGATGAAAATGAGAGGTACAGCTGAGTGTCATCCGCATATTGATGACTATTCACTCCGAACTGCCTCACGACCTCACCTAATGGCTGCATGTACATGTTGAACAAGAGCGGGCACAAAATAGAACCTTGTGGGACACCTTAGGGCAAGGGAAAAGAGATTAGACAGACAGCTGCTCTGCAATGGGCTGGTAACCTGTGTTTCACTGGCACGTTCCACCGGTGGCACTCTGGGATGTTCCGGAGCACCAACTGTGGGGCTGCCCCTAGTTCCAGTTCAGCACGGCCTGGGCCCCACTTATCTGTGGAACCGCCTCACCCCACCTGGATCCTGGAACAGCCTCTGCGGCTGGGGACGCCCTCCTCAGGGTCCCCCAAGTTTTTCGGGTGGCAACGATGGGGAGGGCGTTCTTGGTGGCCGGTCTGTGGCTGTGGAACTTCCTCCTATTGGGGATTTGTCTGGCCCCGGATCTCCCCAACTTCCAATGACAGTATAAGACCTGGCTATTCCGCCAGACCTCTAATGGTGGAGATGGGTAGTGGGTGCGAGGGTTGGGTTGGTGATGGGGTTATAGCTCCTTTTAATTGTACTTTTATAATATATTTATATTGTTACATTTTATTTTTTTTATAAGGTATTGATTTATTTTGTATAGCTCCATGAGCTGCCTTTCTGCAGAAGGGTGCGGGATATCAAATTTATGTAATAAATAATAACATCTGGTGCGCTGCCTTTAGAGAGCTGGGCCACCCGTGGGTGAAGCGGATTGGTGCAGCCAGCACCAGGGCAGCCCATCCATATAAAAACACCCAAAGGGTTCAAAAGAATCATCAGTTTCTACTGCTGAGGTAAACGAGGCCAGAGTATGACATGCATTTGCTGCATAGCCATTTCCTACCGTCGCCCAGATCTCCTTTTGTTTGATTCCTACTTTATTAATAAAATATTTTCATAAGAACATAAGTAGTGCCACACTGAGTCAGACCAATGGTCCATCAAGCCCAGCATCCTGTCCTCCGACAGTGGCCAATCTCGATCGCATGGGAGAAGAACCAACAGTCACAATTGGGAATCCATTTCTTGTGTTCACCGCCAGTTCCAGACAGTAAGAAGTTCATCCCATAAGCTATTGGTTAATAGCCATTAATGGACCTAATTTCTAAGCATTTATCCAGTCCTTTTAAAAAACCCAGCTATACTACTGGCCCTGACAGCATCCTCTGGCAACAAATTCCATAGGTTAATTATGTGTTTAGTGAAAAAGTTCTTCCTTGTATTTGTTTTAAAGCTGCCGGCAGCTAGTTTCATGGAGTGTCCCCTAGTTCTAGTACTATTTGAGAGGGTAAATAACCGTTCCCTATCTACTCGTTCCATAGTACTCAAGATTTTATAAACCTCTATCATGTCTTCTCTTTAAGCTGAAGAGACCCAGTTTGTCAAGCCTCTCTTTGTACGGAAGCCGTTCCATACCCTTTTTTATTATTATTATTATTTATTTATTATAAGCATTTGTATAGCTCCAGCTGTGTACCTGGTGCTTTACAGAACAGTAAGATAGATGCGGTCTCTGCCTATGGCTCACAATCTAATAGACACAGAGGGGGGAGACAAAGAGAGGGGACATAGGGAGAGACAAGGGATAAATAACATTCAAGCGGATGCGAAGTCTCAGGTGCATGTGCTTGGCTTGGTTGCGGTTAGGCAGGAGTTTGCGGGGAGGGCAGACAGTAAATATTGAAAGGAAAGGTCTAACAGGTGTCGGGAAAGGCGGTGAGGAAGAGGTGGGTTTTGAGGAGGGATTTGAAGGTGCAGAGGGAGGGGGCAAGGTGGATGTGGGCTGGGATGGAGTTCCAGGCATAGGGGGCAGGAAGGGAGAATGGATGAAGGCGGTTAGGGGAGCAGGGGAGACGAGGGAGAGCGAGGGAGGGGCAGAGGAGGAGTGGAGAGTATGTGCAGGAGTATGTAAGGAGACTAGGGCTGAGAAGTAAGGGGGAACCAGGTTGTGAAGGGATTTGTAAGTGAACACCAGGACTTTGTGAAGGATGCATCCGGGAAGGGGGAGCCAGTGAAGCAAGGAGAGGAGAGGCTGCATGTGGTTGAAGCAACGGGCTGAGTTGAAGAAACGGATGACCATAGCAGCGGAGTTTTGGATGGAAATAAGGGGTGGGGGGGGGACAGGTGAGAGCAGGGGAGGCCAGTAAGGAGGAGGTTTCAGTAGTCAAGACGAGAGATGACCATGGCGTGAAAGGGTTTTGGCTAAGGAGACAGCGAGAAAGGGGCGAATCCACACAATGTTGTGGAGGGCGAAGTGACAGGACTTGGCAACCGAGTCAGTGTAGGGTTTAAAGGAAAGGTGAGTATCGAAGATGAAGCCCAAGCTACAGGCTTGGGGAACAAGGCGGATGGTGACCCCATCAATAAGGATGGACAGGGAAGAGGGAGGGGAGGAAAGATAAGGAGTTCAGTCTCAGCCATGTTGAGCTTGAGCTGACGTTGGGACATCCAGACTGAGGTATCAGAGAGACAGTTGATGAGGTGAGCTTGGACAGAAGGGGGGAGAGAGAGAGTTGAGTATTGTCACGGTGATATTGGAAGCCGTGGGAGGCAATGAGTTTGCCATGGGACAGGGTGTAGATAGAGAAGAGGAGAGGGCCCAGGACAGAGCTTTGGTGGACTCCAACTGAGAGGGGGAGGGAGGAGGAGTTGGAATTGAGAAGAGACATATTAAAGGAGTGGTCAGACAGGTAGGAGGAGAACGGTGAGCCAGTCAAGGACAGAGCCGCAGAAGCCTAGGGAGCGAAGAGAGTCCAGTAGGAGTGAGTGGTCGACAGTGTCAAAGGCAGCAGAGAGGTCAAGGAGGACAAGAATGGAGTAAAGGCGCTTAAATTTAGCAACAAGTAGATCATTGGTGATCTTGGCAAGAGCAGTTTCAGTGGAGTGAAGGGGGCGGAAGTCAGATTGGAGAGGATCCAGGGAGGAGTTGGCAGAGAGGAGGTTCAGGCAGCGGGAGTAGACGACACGTTCCAGAAGCTTCGAAGCAAAGGGAAGGAGGGAGAC
>QEPC01015598.1:3368618-3384940 GCA_003113815.1 Sphenodon punctatus
TGTCTTTTTTGAGATGGGGCGACCAGAACTGCACACAATATTCCAGGTGCGGTCGCACCATTGATTTGTATAGAGGCATTATGACATCCTCAGTTTTATTCTCTATCCCTTTGCGAATGACTCCTAACATTCTGTTTGCTTTTTTGACTGTTGCTACACATTGGGCTGAGGATTTCAGTGTATTATCCACAATCACTCCCACATTCTTTTCCTGAGTGGTAACTCCTAGCTTAGAACCCAGCATTGTGTACGCATAGTTTGGGTTATTTGTCCCTATGTGCTTCACTTTGCACTTATCCACATTAAGTCTCATCTGCCATTTAGATGCCCAGGCACCCAGTCTCGTAAGATCCTGTTGCAGTTCTTCACAGTCTGCTTGTCTTTTAACTACCTTGAATAACTTGGTGTCGTCTGCAAATTCAATTACCTCACTCTTAATGCCCTTTTCCAGATCATCAATGAATACATTAAACAGCACCGGTCCCAGTACAGATCCATGGGGCACACCACTTTTTACATCTCTCCATTGTGAAAACTGGCCATTTAGTCCTACTCTTTGCTTCCTATCCTTTAACCAGTTACCGATTCATAGTAACCAGTTACCGAACCATATTTTCCTTTTACTTGTGCTGGTAAGCGGTCTTTCACTACCTTCTTTTCTATTTTCTATTTGAATTTAAGTGTTAACCTTTACAGCCTTAAAGAATCATCATTTTCCTCCCAATAATCTTTTTTTTTTTTTTCATTCCGAGAGGTCTTCTAGCTTTTCATTCTTCCCTCTCTCCTTATTGCTTCCACATGAATAGGCTGCACAGAGGTGTCACTGCCAGCTCCCATTTCTAAAGCTAGTAAGTAAAGGGCAGCTCTTTTCCTGTTCTGACACCTGGGCTGTGAAAGGACAATGGCTGTTCTCTGCAGGCTGTTTACACTGGGAGATATCCCGCTGTGTACACCCCCAGAGCAAACGAAAGAAAGAAAGAAAGAAAGAAAGAAAAGTTTGGGGGGGGGGGAGGAATAAACAGTGTTGGTTTTAATGCAATCAAGGTGGAATGCTGGGAAATATTTAGGTTTCTGTCTGTTGCTAACATGGTGTATTTTTATATGCTTTTAAAAATATACCTATCTGGTAGAACAATTACGTGTTCAATTAACACTACAACATATACTAGACTTCACTGTAGGATTTGGCATAGGTATCCCAAGGAAATCAGCAGGTCTTCCTGTAGATTATAAGCAGTGCTTGGCTGTAGATTATAAGCAGGACTTGTCTGTCCTGGAAGTCCCTCTTTCTGGCTCTGGAAGAATAGGATTATTATTATTATTATATATTATTATTATAGTAGCATTTATATAGCACCAGCGATGTACCTGGCGCTTTACAAAACAAGATAGACACGGTCCATGCCTGAGAGCTTACAATCTAAGGACACGGGGAGGGGAGACAGGAAAGGGGGAACAGAGGGAGAGACACGGGATGCAACATTCATGAGGATGCGAGAACTCAGGTACACTTTCTTGGCTTGGTTACAGGAAATTAGGAGTTTACAGATAACAGGTGGGGGATAATCCTGGGTAGGGATGATTAGCAGGAGTTAGGAAGGGCAGAGCGGAAGAGGTGGGTTTGGAGGAGGGACTTGAAGGTGTGGAGGGTGGGGGCAAGGTGGATGTGGGCAGGGAGGGAGTTCCAGGCATGCGGGGCAGCAAGGGAGAAGGGATGAAGGCGGTTGGGGGAGCAGGGGAGGCGTGGGAGGGTGAGGGAGGGGATGGAAGAGGAGCGGAGTGCTCAAACAGGGGTTTGAAGGGGATCAGGGCAGAGAGGTAGGGGGGAGTGAAGTTGTGAAGGGCTTTGTAAGTGAGGACAAGGAGCTTGTGCAGAATACGTTCAGGAAGAGGGAGCCGGTGGAGAGAGGAGAGGAGAGGCTGCACACATGGTCAAAGCAACAGGCTGAGTGGATGATCCTGGCTGCAGAGTTTTGAACAGAGATGAGGGAAGAAAGGTGAGAGCGAGGAAGGCCAGCAAGGAGGAGGTTACAATAGGCAAGATGTGAAATGACTAGGGCATGAATGAGAGTTTTGGCAGAGGAGGCAGACAGAAAAGGGCAGATTTTAGCAATGTTGTGGAGGGAGAAGCAGCAGGATTTGGCAATGAAGTCAATGTAGGGATTGAAGGTAAGGTGCGAGTCGAAAATGAAGCCCAAGCTACGGGCTTGGGGGACAGGGAGGATGGAGACCCCGTCAATGGCAATTGACAGGGAAAAGGGAGAGGAAGGATTGGGAGGCAAGATAAGGAGTTCAGTGTTCGCCATGTTCAGTTTGTGTTGGCATTGAGAAATCCAGGCGGAGATATTGGAAAGACAGTTGGTGAGACAAGCTAGGACAGAGAGGGAGAGGGAAAGAGTGGAGAGATAGAGTTGAGTGTCATCCGCGTATAGGTGGTATTGGAAACCGTGGGAAGCAATGAGGAGAGGACCAATGACAGAGCCTTGGGGAACCCCAACCGAGAGGGGTAGGGAGGGGAGGGAATTAGGAAGAGATACATTGAAGGAGCGGTCAGAAAGGTAGGTTACGTTATGGCTTCCGCCACCACCATGCTTCGAGCCATGGTGGGAGCCGTCACTCTGGCTGGGACTCGACAAGGCCATTGAATGATACTGCTGCCAGTCCAGGGAAGGGGTGGGGAGATACACAGATGTGTGCCTGTATGTCCCCAACCCCACGCTACGTGAAGCAGCCCACCCCCTCACTTGACAGAGAGTCATGGCAGCCTATGATGGCTGCCCAGAAGCTCCACCACTCTAGACCGGGATAAGAACAGAGGGCTATCATTCATAACAGTCCACTTTACCCCAGGTTGAGTAGCCCATACCCGGTCAGTGGTGGGCCTTAGCCCGGACTGTGAGTTGGGGATGGTCCTTACTCACAGTCTGGGCTAATGTGACTGGGTAATGGCCCAGGCTAATATATGGCGGCTGCTTATAGACACGATGATGGTGGCACCCAGTTTACTCCGTGCTTACATGGTGTAAATCATGCCACCATCACATCTGAAAACACCCTAGGGTAGGGCTGGTTCAAAATAGCTGTTCCATTTCGTTTTGCGGAAATGGAGTGGTTGGTGAAATTTCAGTTGGAATTCCAACTGAAAAGCTTTTGATCAGAATTCTGATCAAACCATTTTGTGCATGCAGAATAACCCTGTGTTACTTTGTGTAATATCATCCCAAGGTGGAGCGGCTATTCTGTGTTTATACTGCCACCCTATGGACTCTGCTCATCAGGAGGATCCCATTGGGTGGCAATGTAAATAGACGAAACCCAGAATTTTCCACTGCAAGGCAAACTGTCTCCCTTGTGAAACTGACCAGACAGTTTCCCCTGCAAAGCAAAACTCCCTGCTGGTAAAACTGACAAGCAGAAAGTCCCTTGCTGAAACTGGCCCCACTGCTGAAATCGATAAGCCTAGTGAACAGACGTTCATTCTATGGCATGTTTTCAGCTCCCCCGCAGGTCTGGTAAGGAGTTCCTTGGATTCCACAAAGCCATGTTCTCTCTGTGGTAAGGTCCTGGGTTTGTGTGACCATAAGTAATGACTCATCCTGTGTTAGGCAGCTGGAACAGTGGCAAATGTTATGTTGCCACCATTTTGAAAGGCAGACATTGGCCACAGCACTAGAAAGAGTTTCTGAATGGGTCTGGCTCAGCTACAGTATACATGTAGTATGCTTATACAGGACATCTGTATTTCAGAGGAAATACAGACTGTGTCCCATATCATTTGTGTTGGTTTGACAAGCAAAAACCCCCTTGCTGATGCAGTGTGGTACAGTGGAGAAGGTGCTGGACTTGGACCTGTGAAGCCAGGGTTTGAATCCTGCCCTAGCTATGAACTCACTGGGTGGGCTTGGGCAAGTCACAACCTTTCATCCTAGAGAGCCAGTGTGGTGTATTTTATTTTATTAATTTATTTTATTACACTTCTATGCCGCCCCCTCATGCTGATGGCATCTTGGGGCGGCTTCCAACAAATATAAAAAAAATCTAAAACAACATAAAACCACATTAAAATCTAAAAAATTCCAATATTATTTAACAAATTTTAAACACCCCCCCCATACAGCAATTTAACCCACCCTCCCCTCCCCACCTCCGAAGGCCTGGGAGAACAGCCATGTCTTACAGGCCTGACAGAAGACCAACAGACTCGGGGACAGCTGTGCTTCCTCTGGGAGGGAGTTCCATAACCGTGGCCCAGCCACTGAGAACGCCCTCTCCATTGTAGCCCCCGCTTTACATGGGGGACCTCCAGGAAGGCGCCCCCGGTGGACCGAAGGGGCTGTCCTGAGTCGCGGAGGGTGAGGCGGTCCCTGAGATATCCAGGTCCAAGACCATACAGGGTCTTATAGATCAAAGTCAGCACCTTGAATCTGGCTCGGTACGTTACAGGTAGGCAGTGCAGTGCACGGAGCAGCGGTGTTATGTGCTCTCGTCGGCCTGTCCTTGTTAAGAGACGGGCCTCCTCATTCTGCACTAGCTGCAACCTCTGGGCCAGCGTCAAGGGAAGCCCCATGTAGAACGCGTTGCAGTAGTCCAGCCTCGAGGTGATGAAGACATGGATCAAGGTGGCCAGGTTCGTTCTGGAGATGTATGGGCACACCGGCGCAGCCTCCGTACCAGATACAGCTGGTGGAAAGCCACCTTCGCCACCACATCCATTTGCTGATCTAGGCGGAGGTCTGCATCCAATAACACTCCCAGACTCCAAACCTGCTGGGCCACAGAGGGGCGCACTCCCTCCACAAGAGGGGGCGACACCTCCCCCGCTCGGCCTACCACCATCACCTCCATCTTATCGGGATTGAGCGTCAGTCTGCTCTGCCACAACCAAGTTGCCATGGCCTCCAAACATTGGGATAGCACGGAGACGGCAGGGCCTGGGTCAGCTGAAAAAGAGAGGTAAAGCTGGGTGTCATCAGCATATTCGTGGCAACGCACACCAAATCCTCTCACAATCTCCCCCAAGGGCTGCATGTGTACATTAAACAATAAAGGAGACAGAATTGAACCTTGTGGAATGCCACAATCCAGGGCCTGGGGGCTAGATGTTTCTGCCCCCAGGACAACCCGCTGGGTCCTCCAAGAGGAATGACTGGAACCAGCTGAGGGAGGTCCCATTCAGACCCCCCAGTTCATGCAACCATCTCAACAGCAGCCCATGGTCCACTGTATCAAACACGGCTGAGAGAACTAGCAGGACCAGTAATGTTGAGCATTCTGCGTCCATCTCCCGGTGGAGATCTTCCACCAAAGCTACCAACGCCGTCTCCGTACCATAGCCAGGTCGAAACCCTGATTAAAACTGGTCAAGAAAACCGATGCTGTCTAGGTGACCCTGGAGCTGTAAGCCCACCACCCATTCAATAACCTTCCCTAAAAAGGGAAGCTTAGAGACGGGTCGGTAACTGGCGAGTGCATCCACATCCAAAGATGCCTTCTTCAACGGGGTGCACCACGGCCTCCTTGAGACTGGGGGGCAAACTCCCCTGCCGAAGGGACGCATTGATCACTCCCGTGCCAGCACCGACCCCAATGTCTCCCTGGAGAATTTCACCAACCAGGACGGGCAAGGATCTAATTCACAACTGGTGGCCCTAACCGACCCCAGGATCCCCACAGCATTGGCTGGCATCACTTCCTGAAACTCATCCCAGAAAGATGGACTAGACGGAGCCCTCATCACCTCATGCTCCATTTCTGCTATCTCTAATCCAGTGTTGAAGTTGCTCTGGATTCGAGGGATCTTGTCTGTAAAGTAGATGGCAAACTCCTCACAGCGGGCCTGGCACAAGTCCCCGTCCAGGTGGAGGGAGGCCAGACTGACCAGCCCCTGCACCACCCAGAACAGCTCCGCTGGATGCGACTTTGCAGACGCTATGAGGGTGGCAAAGAATTCCTTCTTTGCCACCCTCACAGCCTCAACGTAGGACCGCAAATGGGCCCTACAAAGAAGTCGGTCATATTCAGCATGAGTCCGATGCCAGTGTGGCTCTAGTCGTCTGCCTTCCTACTTCATACCCCACAGCTCCTCAGTAAACCAAGGGGCCCTGCGGTGTTGAGACAGGGGCAGGGGATGTCTCGGAGCCGCCCTGTCAATAGCATCCCCAAGCAAGATGTTCCAAGCCTGGACGAGTTCATCCACAGAGCAGCTGACCGGATCCAGGGTTAAATCCCCCAGGGCCCCCTGGAACCGCTGAGGTTCCATCAGCCTCTGAGGGCAGACCATCCTAACTGGTACCTTCCCCTTCTGGGCGTGACACACTGAGAGACTGGTCTGAAAGAGGTAATGATCCGTCCATGACAAGGGCATCCCCCACAACTGGATCACTTGCCTCAAGGCCAGAACAGAACACCAGGTTGAGGGTATGTCCCCCTACATGGGTTGGGCAGCTGACAACCTGGGACAAATTCATGGTTGCCATGGCAGCCATGAATTCTCGCTCCGCCCCCACAAGGCTGGTGTCGGTTTGGGCACTGAAGTCCCCCAGGACCAAGGTCCTAGAGGAGCCCAACGCCACAACTGAGACCAGCTCCACTAGAGTGGAGAGGGATGCTGCTGGGCAGGAAGGGGCCTGGTACACCAGCAGCATCCCCAAATTGCCCCCAGACAAATCAAACACCACATGGAGGGTCTCGATCCCAGGAATATCTGGAACTGGATACCTCCTAACTGACCATGACTCTTTAAAAATCACAGCTACACCACCTCCCCCGGCCCGAGGCTGATGCTGCACGGCATACCCAGCTGGAACGAAATCAGCCAAAATTGGCCCCGCCTCCTTGTCCAGCCAGGTCTCCGTTATACATGCAAGGTCCGCTGCCCCATCCAAGATCAAATCCCGGATTATCGGGTCCTTATTAACTACAGACCTCGCATTCAACAGCATCAGTCCCCTGCTGAGGGGCCCTGGACCCAAATCCCCTGGACCCTCAGGTGGTTGACAGGTTCTCTGAAGTTCCACAAGGACCCGAGCCCTCTGCCCCCATCGACCATACTGTCCACAACCTAAGACGACCCCGATGGCCATCTCCTCCCCCACCCCCATCCACACTACCCTGACTCCCTCCCATCGGCTGCTCCCCCAGAGTTTCCCACCCTCCCATCCCCCAACCCACCCTCCGTCTGGCCGGCCACCCGCTGCCACCAGGGACCGATACCAGACACCCTATTCCCTCCCCACCCAACCTCCCCCTGCCACTGGGTGTCAGGCAGATTCCCTGGAACTTTCCCTCTCACTGTGTAGTGGATAAGGTGATGGAGTTGGCAGTTTGAATCCTGCCCTAGCCATGAACTCACTGAGTGGCCTTCGGCAAGTCAAAACCAATCTCTCAGCCTCAGTTCTCCATCTGTCAAACATGGGAATATGTGTGTGTGTCTGTCTCTCCCTGTGCTCCCCTCACCCATGTCCATCTTACATTGTAAGACCACTGGACAGGGACTTGTCTCCAAAACATCTGTGACTGTAAAGCACTGCGTACACCTAGTAGCTCTATAGAAATGATTGATTAGCAGTAGTTTATGGATAAACGATACCCTCTCCAGAGTAAATAGTAAAAGAGCTTCTATAGGCTTGCTTAGAACAGAGTTGAATGGTTTGCTTTTTGTGTTTGTTAGCTAGCCCGTATTTTATAGGTCTAATCCCTGATCTGACAGATACTGCTGCATGAGAGTTTTATGGACTTCCTAGGACTATCGGTGAGTTTAAGGGTTTGTGTTGGGGACATGAGCTAGGTATCCTACTATCTGTCCAATCTACAGAGCACGGGTGAGATTATTACAGCCCAGCAACAGAGACTGGTTTTCTAGGTCAGGTCCTAGAGATAGATATCTTTAGTTCTGGACAAACACAGGGGTCCAAAAAGAGACTATATACAGACTTGGTGAAAAAACGAGAAATAGCACAAAAAGGGTCTGTAAACAATAAAACATATATAAACTACAAAGTTTAGTGACTAAATATTGATCCCTGTTCTCCAGTTAGCAGCCCAACCACTGGACTAAGCCGCCTCTCTACAGTTGAATATAAAACGGGAGTTCTTGTGATTAGATCTCTATTACAGCCAGCACAGGGGGTGGGGCAGGAAAGTCATTAATAAAAGACAAATAAACCTCCAAATGGCAGTGGCGTAGCAAGGCTCTAGTGGGCCCTGTCTCATGTCCCAGTCATGACCCACACTCACACACACACAGACCCCATGGGCAAAGGGCCCTCTCAGGTCACTTTTACACGAGGTGCTTCGAAACGCCTCGGGAGCCCTGTATTCAAGAGGAAAGCTGTGTGTGGATTGTTTACATGCTACCGGAAGTGACGTGCCACCCATTCTCTTCAGCAGTGGTGGCAACTGCTGACGTGAGGCTTTCAAGAGGCAATAGAGGTCTACGGAACGTGCCTACACGGGTCTTCTGAAGTGCTTCTAAGCGCCTCGTGTAAAAGTGGCCTCAGAGTCAGGGGGAAGGAGAACCTCCGAGGCGGGGAGGTATTGACAAGGCTTCTCCAGAGCAACAGCAATCTTGTTGTCACAAAGGTGGGTAAAGGTGTGGGCAGCACTTCACCCCACCTGCCACCCACTCCTAACAACTCTTTCTTGGTGGGAAATTTTCAGAGTGGGCAGGGGAGGAGTGCTTGCTTTGCTCCCTCCCATGACCAGTCTGAAAATGTCCTAATGGTGCTCAGGCCACTTGAAGGGGCCCCATCAGGGTCTGGGGTCTGGCCTCAACTGAGCCCCCTCACTCCATGGTAGCTACGCCCCTGCCAAATGGCCAGTATCAGCTTTTACCTGGTCTTTCACATTTGTTGGTTCACACTTCTACTGTGAACATTTTCTAGGGCTTCGCTCCAGGTAAATTTAATTGCTAGGGCTGAGCTCTCTTCTCCCCCGATAAAGCCATCTGTGGACTTCAGGGTGCTTTTAGACAAGCACCTCCCCACCCACCATCCACGCACTAAACATGTTGCAGGGCTTCAGTGGTGCCCTACAGGTGCCCTGCAACATGTATAATGGGTGGGAGGTGCTAAAAGTACCCACTGATGCGACCTGGTTACCCCACTTACAATAACCACTGGGCACCACTTTCCCCAGAGTGTGCCAATCTGTAAGTCCTTTGCCGCCTTTATCTCAGGGATCCACAGGCATCAGAAAAGTAAATTGGCTGGGCTCATCTTGGTGTTAAACCAAGATTCCCCAGTCAGTATTCAGTGGCCAGTATCCTATAGCCTGCGGATCCCTGTGCGCATACGTGTGGTTTGCACGCGGCTCGCGGGTTCCATGCGGCTGTGTGCGCATGTGGCTCCGCACAGGATCCACAGGCTATAGGATCGGGGCCATTGCCCGTACCCACACAGATACGAGCTTTGTAATGAGAATGTTTTATATGAACATTAAAACAGATAATACAGGTTCAGCGTGACTACAGAAGGAGCATGAGAAAATGTAATTAAAAAATATGCAATGCTAGTTTAACTGATCAGGTTCCCTCTCTACTAGTTACCTGTTCCAGAAGTCCAAAATCTTGTCTCTGATGTTCGCAAAGAGGCACACTGCAACTTAGTCGCGTGCTGTTTCTTCACATACTGATGGTGTCAAGACCCTCTTTCTTGAGTCCTAAGCACGTCTTTTAACTCTTCAAGTCGCCTTGCTTTGAGTTTTTGATTAACTTCCATTGTTGGTCATTTAGCTATTGCACAGTCTTAACCTAAGTTGACCTACGTGGGCTGATTGTCCTGGCTTTTCAGGTTTTACAATGATAATCTCCTGGCTACGGTTCACCTATCTTGGGCAAACTGTGAGTACGTGAGTATGTAACTCGCAGATAAAAAGAGCTATGTATCTCAGTCTGGTCCCCATCCATAACCTAGTTTTGGAGTTGTAACAGAGAGTGGGGTTCACCCCTGGGTGCCACCCCACTGCATCTCCATCCACAGTCATAACTTGGTTTCCCCACTTGTATTCGACACTGGCTTTTGCTCAGAATCTCCACCCACGCTTGCAAGAGGATGTATCCAAGTCAAATTCACAAACACTTAGCTAACTGTGAATGGGAGTGTCCCTGATTTATATAAAATGTACTTATGTGGGCTCGCCTTGGTAACTAACGAAAGAATGCCCAAGAATCCTGTATCCAGCTTCTGCAGTGAACACACACCAGCTTTAAGATAAAAGAAAGCTTTATAAAAACTTCAAGTATAAAGATAGGTTGCTACTGAGAACAAAAGGTTAAATCAATGCAATTTTAACAACTTGAAATGTCCCTGCCTCAATAGCTGCCATCACTGTGTTCACTCCTTAAAGGTTCATTACAGCTGGAGCTAGGCCATCGCTTACTCAAATGGTATCAAGAACCAATTCGTATTTCAGTTCTCTGCTCATACATGTCTCCTGTCCGTTTGTCCTTTACTGTGATAAAACCATTTCTAGCTTGTAACCCCTCCTGTTCCATTGTTTTGTTGTTTGGTGTGAATTCACCTTAACGGCTTCTGTCTCGCTAGGAACTTCTCTTTTTCTAATATAAATTTATATTTTACATCTTTTATATAATAAATCTAATCTGCAATCTTCTTGCCTAACTGTACTCAGTGTTTCACAGGGATTAAAATTACTTCAGACATGAATGGTTTATATTACTACTTCTTATTATTATTTATTATTATTATTATTTTTATTTATTATTTTTATTTGATTTATATCCAACCCTATTCCCAAAGGCTCAGGGTAGCTCACGACTTATTAAAAAAGAGATACACATTAAGTGACATATAAAGATCATACTCCCCTCATCTCCCCCATACATGCTCAGCATTCCCCAGTTCCCATCATCCCCTCCATTTACAGAAAATGTTGCTTTTTACATATTCCTGACAACCATAAGCTTGTTATATTCTGTATATCATAGGCTCTTGCCACAGGAGTCCCCACTACGGTTTTGTGCCAGAACCGGATGATGCCCATGCATTCAACCAATGTCAGAGACTGAACTGGAGACGCTCGCTGGATTGGATCCCACCCACGTTACTTGCTATGCAAACCAGGGTTCATTAGCTTTGGCAGAAGCAAATGGTGGTTTTGGTATCTACAGGTCTCAGGTCCATTTCCCGCTGCCGACCCCCGATTAGGGTATTATAACCTCAGGGAAGGGAATGCTCCTTGGTCAGAAATCTGCTACTGAGAGCGCAGAACGAAAATGGTCATTATTCCAATCTGCACGCTAGTGTCTGTGGAAAAGATATGGTTGTCATTTTCAGTCGTTTTTTACCGGACTCTTCCATTTTGGCTTATGGGTGTGTCAGGTAAAAAGCCACCACAGGTGGCAGCCCTAGGAAAAGACCAGTTGCAGCCCAGTGAGCCCTTCCCTCTGGTTGTAAAGCAAGTTCATTCCTCTCAAACACCTGCTGAGTTCCTTGCCTCAAAACCTATTCTTGGTGCAGGTCGAAGAGCTTAATACCCCCTTTGTGAATGCAGGGCATATAATGTGATAGCATGATCCTCCAGGAGGGAAGCACCAGTGCAGGGCCTTAATACGGTCGAGAGTAGCACCAGCATGATCAAGGCAGAGGATGGATCATGCCGTTAATCTCTCATTGCTGCATAAGATGTTTGCACAGGGAGTAAAAGGAACTCAACCCTGTGTGCATCGATGGGAGAGATTAGGCTTCATGAATACCTGTAGTGCTGCATAAGAGCTGCGTGTTGACATTTAATCTGATTCTCTAAATGCTTTTTCTTGTTAGACTTAAAAGATGCAGTGAGTAGGATAAAACTGAATATATATGAAAACCCTATTATCACCTGCTGTATGTATAACAGATGCTGTTTTGCTTTTTTATTAATATGGCACCAGCAATGTACCTGCCTCTGTGAAATCATTAATTCGAGACAGGCCCCTCCCCCACAGGGATTACAATCTAGGAAAGAAAATGGGTGTTTTTACACACACGTTTCTCCTGCATGTTTGCTGTTACATCCAGAACTTCCTGAGTGTCTAAATCACTCACCCAGATCTTAAACATCTGGCTCTTTGAACTTCTGCATAGAACTTCTCCCAGAACCTTTGTGTGTAAGAAGTTCTTCTGGTAAACTGTGTTGCTCCAGGCAGCTGTGGTCACTTGGTTTCCATGGCAGCCTGTCACATCTACAGCTACCCTAGGCTGCCACAGGGCAGTGTTTGTGTGAAGAATGTATCCAGGAACTGCCTCAGGCCAGTGTGTGTGTGTGTGTGTGTGTGTGTGAGAGAGAGAGAGATGCATCCGGATCTTACTTGTCGCCGCACCCCCCAATGAGACACAGAGATCAAAAGCTGGTTTAAATCAGGCCGCACTCTTTATTCAACCAATTATCAAAGACGGTGGGTGATTGCACAAGCAATATGGGTCCAGTATGCTAGCTACTTAATTCTTATTAACTCGTGACTGGCCAGGATGTGCCTTCCCGTGCCAGCTCCATCACAAACAAGGCTCCCCTTCGACAGCACCCTGGCTCTGGCCGAAAGGGGGAGCATCCCAACTGTGGGCTTGAGTAAGGAGGTGAGTACCCGCTAAATCAGCAGACCGTGCATGTACTTACTGACCCAACTGCAGTACCCCTCCCAGGGTCATAACCCCAGTGCTTGCTGCCTGCGCCTGGCACTGGGTGTCACCTCCCCATCTCTTAAGGAGATGACTAATTTCATCAATTTCTAACCTATTTAACCTACTATAGCATACTGGACCCCCGCTGAGTGCGACAAATATTACCCATCAATAGGATTAATTCTGTCGTTCAGATTATTCAACTTCGTACATCTCAATGTACATTTGTTCTTCCAGGATAATTCCTGTCTGAATTTCTTTCCAAATTAATACTTATTAGAATTAGTCTTGTAGCCAATTGTCAATTACCAATCAAGCCTATTTAGCTTATTCTGCACTGTCGAAGGGACGAAACAAGCGACCCTTGAATTAGGCTAGTTGCTAAAATTCCCCTTCGGCTCCATAAGGGCAACCAGTAACTACCACAGTGCTAGAGGGGAGGTGGGTGGGGCTGCCTCAGTCGCGTCACCACTCGATCTGCCGCCCCACGCGGCCAGAACGGCTCCACCCTTCCTAAAGAGGGTGGAGTCCGTTCAGTTCCTGAGCGTGGCAGCCCTGTGTGCGCGCTCGCACGGTTGTTGGGCAACCATCTCTGCGGCCAGAAGCACGCTAACGTGCTCCGCCACAACCTCTGCTGCTACCACCGGTCTGCTTCCTCTCTCACGGAGAGGGCGGACAATTACCCCGTCGCCGCCATTGTGGCGGCGAAGGGGAATTGTGGACTTGTAAACCCAGAAGACTGAAAAATCTGGAACTTTAAGTTGTGTGACTGTGGGCATCTTGAGACCTCGCATCTTCATGAATGTTAGACCCCTTGTCTCTCCCTCTGTTCCCCTTCCTAAGTCTCTTCCCCCAGCTCCTGTCTCTCAGATTGTAAGCCCTAGGGGCAGGGACCGTGTCTATTTTATTACTTTGTAAAGTGCCAGGTACACTGCTGGTACTATATAAATGTTTATTAATAATAATAATAATAATTTTTAGACACACATTAAAGTTCCGGACGTTTCAATCTTCGTAGTAGTAGTAGTAGTAGTACTAGTAGTAGCAGCAGCTTTTATATAGCACCATGTACCTGGCGCTTTACAGAGAATAAGATAGGCACGGTCCCTGATCTAAAGACGGGGAGGGGAGACAGGGGAGGGGGAATAGAGGGAAAGACAAGGGAAAGACATTCATGAGGATGTGAGAACCCAGGTACATTTTCTTGGCTTGGTTACAGTACAGGTTTAAAAGTCAACAAGTAAGTTTCGGATTCATTTTTCACACACACAATGCCCTGAGGCAGTTCCTGTAGGGATGTGCGAACACGGTTCGGGGGTTCAGCGTTCAGCCCAAACTTGGGGTGTTCAGCCCGTTCGCGAACACCCCAAACCCGAACTTCCCCCCATCCAAACTGGTCGAACAAAGTTGGAGTTCCGAACCCGTTCGGACGGGTGACAGAGGGGAACCTGGTTTTCCCTCCCCCGTTCCCCCTCCAGGCTGCACAGGTGGAAAGGGCGCCAGGGCTCACCTCCCCCCGTTCCTACCCAGCCTCGTAATAATTTTTTTTTTTAAAATCCCCCACCCCAGGGATCACCCTACCTGGTGGTGCCGGGGTCCCGGCCCTGGGTCCGGCGGCGGCAGCAGGTTTGGTGACACTCCGGAGCGCCCCCGCACCCAGGGCCCTGGACCCGCCGCCGCACCCAGGGCCAGAGCCACCAGGTAGGGTGATCCCTGGGGTGGGGCTTTTAAAAATAAATAAATTATGAGGCTGGGCAGGGTGGGGAGGGAGGTGAGCCCTGGAGCCCCTTCCATCCGCACAGCCTGGAGGGGGAAGGGAAAACCAGGTTCCTCCCTGTTCCCCACCCAAACGGGTTCAGCTCCCCCAAACGGGTTCGGGCCGAACAGCCAGAACCTTAATGGTTTTGGGGAGGCCGAACCCCGAACGGGTCGAACACCGAACCTCCCGGTGTTCACACATCTCTAAGTTCCTGGATGCATTCTTCACACAAACATTGCCCTGAGGCAGCCTAAAGTAGCTGCAGCTGTAGACGTGACAGGCTGCCATGGAAACCAAGTGACCACAGCTTCCTTCCTGGAGCAAAGCAAGTTTACATGGGGAACCTTTTACACACAAAAGTTCTGGGAGAAGTTTCACACAGAAGTTCAAAGATCCGGATGTTAAAGATCTGGATGAGTGATTTAGAGACACAGAAAGTTATGGATGTTACAGCAAACTTCCAGGAGAAATGTGTGTCTAAAAACACCCGGTGTGTAAAAATGCCCTATGAGGGGAGACAAGGGAGAGGGGGACAAAGCGGGAGTCAGACATAGTCACAAAATTGAGAAGTCACAGGTGCCTTAACTTTGTTACAGGGGGGAGGGGGACCATGAGTGAAGGATGGAAAAGGAGGCATCAGTGACGAGTCTATTGGGATGAGGAACTAGGGGAAGCCTGACAGAAGACGTAGGTTTTCAGCAGGGATTTCAAGGTTGAGAGGGAAGGACCGGAGCAAATGTATTCCAGGCATGGGGGGCAGCAAGAGAGAAGAGGCAAATATGTTTTGAGGAGCAGGGGAGTTGTGGGCAGGCGAGGGTGGTGGTAGAAGAGGAGCAACACTCCTGCGCAGGGATGTAGCAGGAAACAAGTGTGAGGAGGGACCAAGGCCACAAAGAGCCTAGGCTGACGCTGCACCAAGTCTGGATGGTTGCCACTGTCTGGGTAACCACTGTGTCCCAATGCCTTATCCAGCCAGGTCTCCGTGATACATAGGAGATCAGTGGCCTCATCCTGGATAAGATCAAAGATGACTGATGTTTTAGTTATCATGGATTCTTACCAGGTGTTTACAAACCAACAGGAGCCCAAAACGATGATTTCACGATTCAAGGATGTCTCTGCTAACTCTTTGCCAAAACTGTACAATAATTTATAAGAGGAAATAACTCCGGAGAAGAGTGTAGTTTTCAGGGAAACAGCTGTCCAAGTACATCTCTGGTAATTTATGACCCTTTAGCTCCTACCTATGGATGGAAATGCAATCGTCTGATAATGGACACTGCAGTTTTATCTGCTTGCTTAGGAAAATAGGCTTTAGTAGGTATTGGTGACTATCATTTCAGCTTTTTCATAAGAGATATTTCTTGGGGGAATAAGATATCACATTTCTATTGAGCACCCGGAATAAACAGGATGCAGATTAAATTCAGAGCTGAAATTTATGAACCATGAAATGATTCGCTGGATGTGACTTTCAAAGATAACCGAAGCAATGCTTAATTTTCAAAAAGTGGCATCTGCATCTTCTGGCTGACCATTTAAATATATATGTAATTTTGTCTTTCCCACTTTAATTATAAAATCCTTAAAGCAGGTATCTTGCTTTTTATATGAATTGTTCAATGCAGAGCATATTAATAGCACTTGGTAGAAAGTAGTTAGAAGCCATATTAAAGGCAATGGAATAGAAATATAGTATAATCTCCCTGTAATAGATCACTCCCATGAGTACTTATGAGGGGTAGCCCACAGTATGGGCTGAGGTAAGTAGCTGCAGGATGTGAACCTTCGGTAAACGGCAATCAACAGAAGAACTAGAGTTAATTAACATGGTGGACTGGGTTGCAGTGACTAGGGATGGGCGAACAGATCGCGGTTCGGGTTCGTCCGTTCGGTTCGGATGCGTTCGGTTCGTCCGTTCGGTTCGGATGCGTTCGGTTCGTTCG
>QEPC01015598.1:3390902-3504700 GCA_003113815.1 Sphenodon punctatus
CCCCCCCCCCCCCGCCATGATGGACAGCTATGGCTGTCTTTTACAGACTGGATACCATGACAACCCTTCAATCTGGGAAGAACCGGGGCCAGGAACAAACATTCTTGCCTGCTCTGACTTGGTTGGGCAGCAGATGGGCACAGACTGTGGCCTGCTTTGTTCCAGGTCCACATTTCCGGCCCAGCTGCCACCCTGGTCTGGGTTTGTACCGAGCCCACATCTTGCAGGCCCCAAACTAATGCTCCACCATGATGCTGGCCCATCTGGGCCAAAGCAGGCCCTACTGCTGGGCCAGTGTCACATTTGTGAACACCCTTGGTTCATGTGATGCACAGTCAGTTGTCAACGCACCCCCAGAAATGAGACAGGACACCATTATATGGATATAACAAGGCTGCACCCTTTAGTCAGGGCCCCGAGCCAAACGCGAGTCTGCAATTCGCAGATTTCCAGCAGAATTCCCCTCCCCCCACGAAATCTCCTGCCCTGCTTACCCCAGAGCAGAATTTCTAGCCTGCGCTGGAGGAGACGCGGGGCAGGAGATTCCACGGGGGGAGGGGGATGAACAGACTCTCAGGACTTCCCCCTCCCCAGCTGCCAGGGCTTGCCTCCCCCCCTCCTCCGTTTAGAAAACTAATTAACTTAGCAGCGTGGGTGGCAGCAGCTGCTCCAGCGCGCTCGTCCCCATCCGGCTCCCGGCCTCTTCCTGGCCCCTCCCAACAGGGCCTCCCAGAGCAGCACAGCCAGATGACATCCTTCGGCTGCATCGCCCTGAGAGGCCCCGTTGGGAGGGACCAGGTCCAGGAAGAGGCCAGGAGCCGTATGGGGACGAGCGCACTGGAGCAGCGGCTGCCACCGATGCTGCTAAGTCACTGCCACTGCCTGATCCAGCGATAAGGCAAGTGGGGGGGGGCGGAGCTCCTGGGTTGGGGAGTCCTTCTGCGAGCTCTGCATTGCCATGTGTTGTGTGTGTGTGTATGTGTGTGTGGTTACCTGCTGTACCATCTGCATTGCCATGTGGGTTTTTTTTGTGGGGGGGTGTTGCCTGCTGTGCCCTGTGCATTGCCATGTGTTGTGTGCGTGTGTGTGGGGGGTCACCTGCTGTGCCCTCTGCATTGCCATGTGTTGTGTGTGTGGGGGTCACCTGGTGTGCCCTCTGCATTGCCATGTGTTGTGTGTGTGGGGGTCACCTGCTGTGCCCTCTGCATTGCCATGTGTTGTGTGTGGGGGGGTCACCTGGTGTGCCGTCTGCATTGCCACATGTTTTAGAGGGGCACAGCATAAACATAAAGATGTCAGTACTGCAAATAAATAAAAAACTCATTTTTAATTTTAGTAGACTTGTTTTGTAACTTTATTGGGTCGCAGAATTTCCAATTTTGGGTCCCAGAATTTTGGAAAAAAATTTGCAGAAGAATCAGGGCCTTGCCTTTATTGATCCAAATTTTAACCAAATTGAATAGGTGAGGGGGTGACATCAGCTATTGTGATCATGGTCCAGCATAAACAGTAACACATTAAACCTTAAACATCAGGGGAGGTCTCGATATACCCTCAATAACCTCCCCACAACCATAACGTCTCCCCATCATCCAGTGATTAGTGCACGGCCAACAAGGACTTAGTCCCTTCGGACTTGAGTAAGGACTAGGGTGCCTACTGGTGGGGGGCCATACAATGCCCTACCACTGTCCCAGGTCACCCCTTCCCAGGGAAACTAATGCCACACATGCCATATCCTGCAATCACGTTAAGCGTGGCTTCCCCATCTCTTAAGGAGATGACTCCTATGCTCACTTAACATAACTGAACCGATACTGGACCCCCGTCACTCAGGAACCACCGATACCGTCGGACGAGTCCAGCCCCCACGCCTATCCAAGACAGCTCAGTACCTTAACCCACAAGACTTGCAGGTACATATCATTACCAGCCGGGGACAGGTGGACACCATCTTGCCTAAATAATTCTAAGTCCCTATGCGAAATCCCATTGTGCATAATTGTCTCTACCCTGATCCCTCCTAACCAGTTCCTAACTTCCCTGTTTATTGTCTTCCTTCTTTTATCAATTTTCCTAGCTGGCTCCCCCTCTCCCCAAGTAACCCTTTCCACTAACTCTGTCCAAATCAGCCTTACCCCTGGGGATACTCGCTTTACCTCCTACATGTCACTTTTTATGTTCCTAATTAATTGCACCCCTTTTAACCTTGGCAAATCGCTTTTCCCTAGGTGTATCACCAAAATATCGGGCTTGCTGGCCCGTGCCTGCCGAGTGAGATCTGGGAACAAATGATGCCACTTCATCCCACTCCTTCCCTGCCAGTAAATCTCCACCTTGGCTGACAGCCCCAGCTGAGATCCCCATTTAGTATTCTTCGCCGCCTTGGCGGCCCACCGCACCAACCTATGCCCGCAGATCCAAATCTTCACTCTCCTCCACCTGGCGTCATCTGCCAATGGAACATGATAAAGTGATTAACAAGTGTTGGTCATTGGGTCCCTTTGCACGTACGTGTGGTAAGCCCGTGACCGCCACCGGTCAATTGCTTGGATGTCCCTCCCAGGCATACCTATCTGGGCTGCGAACGTAGCTGCCCCTATTCTAAATGAGTGAGATCCATATTCCATATATGAGTGCTGCAACCTAGACAATGCTGTACGTAACACTGACATGAACTGGCGCCTCGTGGTCGGTACCCCGTTTCTATGGCAAAAGAATGCTCCCACGGCTGGTGGTCGTATTTTCAAGTATTCCTGTATTGCTAAAACTGGGCATAACCCTTCATCCCCTGCCCTAGCCAACCTAACTGTCTGCTCCCTTCCCCGCTGATCTGTTTTTGATCTTCTTAATTGCAGGATAAGTTCCTGCGTGCCTATTGCCACATCCTTCACCGCTTATTACTTTGTAAAGTGCCAGGTACACTGCTGGCGCTATATAAATGTTTGTTAATAATAATAATAATAATGCCCTACCTCACGTATCCCTGGCTGACTCGACCACTAACTTGCTCACCCAGAAAGCACCAAAAAATGCTAGTTTGAACATTGTTGTGAACATACATTCCTCGAACTCATCGTAACAAACAAGATGCAACACACCAACAATTTGAACTAAAAGAGGGGGAGTAATGGGTAACCTGCCATCGGAATTAGCTGGCTGCTCTCGTGCCCATGACTCTAGCATTCTCAAGGCGAAGAAACCCCTGTCTGGTGACCAGCAAGTTGACTCATAAAGCCCATCGCAGCCAATTTCCCAGCAATGGTCCTTGCTGCCAATCCTTCCCTTCTCAAGGCCATAGCAAATTGTAACATCTGCACCTCGTGGATCGGGAAACCCAAGCTCCATCCCTGCTGCACCCAGAAATGCTTGAAATGCGCTGGCGTAAGCTGCTCTGGTCCACACTGCCAAGGAGTCCTGCACCGTGGAACAGAGCTCTACAATCCAAGGTTCCATGTGGCCGTAGGCATAGGTTCCAGGTTCTGGTTGACCTGAGGTGCCAGTAAATGGAAACGCTCCATCTGGAATCGAGAAAGAGCGTCCGAAATCTCATTCTCGAGTTCTGGAATGTGCTTGGCATGAAATAAAATGTTATGCTGAAGGCAAATCATGACCAAAGCCCTATAACCCGCTAGGAACATGATGGGAGTGTGTTGATTATATGGACCACTGCCTGGTTATCACACCCGAACAGCACCACTCTGTCAGCCAAGTGCTCGTGCCACAATTTTACTGCCACAACAATGGGGAATAACTCAAGGAACGTCAGGTCCCTTGTGATGCCCCCGGCAATCTATTCTTGAGGCCACCCAGCTGCACACCACTTGTCCCTAAAATATACACCGAACCCATGGGCGCCCACAGCATCCGAATGGACCTGCAGCTCAGCTTCAAGCAAGAGCTGCTCTCTCCATACACGAATCTCATTAAATTCCTCTTAAGAATTTGAGCCATACCCCCATACCCTCATGTTGTTGGTCACCCTGATATGGTAATGAGCCAATGGTTCACCAGCGAGCTTACTGTACAGTCGGGACATGAATGCCCTACCTGGAGCTATGACCCTGCAAGCGAAGTTCAAACTCCTTACCAGTAACTGGAGCTGTCTAACCATGATCTTAACCGCGGCTCTACACTCTTTCAGCTTGAGGATCAGTGCCTCAGCCTTGTCTGTAGGTAAACGGACCACCCCCACTACGGTATCCAGCTCTATGCCTAGGTGTGTGAGAACTGTGCTTGGCCCTTCGGTCTTTTCCTCTGCCAATGGGATGCCCAAGTATGCTGCCACCTTCTGGAAGGTGTCGACTAATTCTGGGCATTCAGTTGTGCCGGCTCGCCCCACGAAGAGGAAGTCATTGAGATATTTTGTGATGCCTCCCCCTCGCGACTCGCCACACCATCCATTCTGTAAGGGAACTAAAGCACTCGAAAGCCGAGCATGAAATAGAACATCCCATTGGCATGGCCTTGTCATAGTAAAATCCCTCTTGAAAATAAAAGCCGCAAAGTGAAACGCTGTCCGGGTGCACTGGCAAAAGGTGGAATGCTGACTTAACATCACATTTTCCAGCAACGCCCCACTACCAAACTCTCTTACTAAGGCCACCGCTGCATTGAAAGATGCATAGTGGACACACGTCAGGCCCCTGGGAATGCTATCATTAACAGAGTGGCCCTGAGGGAAGGATAGATGATAAATTAATCAAAACTGCCTGGGGGCCTTTTTGGGAATCATGCCCAACGGAGAAAAAACCATGTCAGGCAGCGGTGGGGCAGCAAATGGTCCAGCTACTCTATCCTCCACCACTTCCATTCAGATCTTCTGTGCCACCACTTCTTCCATACTCACGACTGACCTCAGTTGGGAGCAATTCTAGCCCTGCCGTACTTCCCCTGCTGGTATTAGAAACTCTTCTTTAAAACCCATAACCATGTACTGGACCTCTTGCCTGTTGGGATGTGCAAGCAGGGCTGTTACCAACCTATCCACCTTAACTGGCGTTGCGGCTCTTTCCAGCCACCCCTACGCCTCCACTCCCTTGATTTCCTTTTCCACCTTTGTTGGCCCTGCCCTTTGTCTTAAACCCGGGCTTGGGTCTGGGGCAAGCAGCCGCAACATGAAATCCCCCGCATGAGGGGCAGGTGTGACGAAACCTGCGCAACAGGCGGGAACATCTGCCTGTGCGGGAAAACTCCCAGCATTGCCCGGCATTTCCTGCCACATTCTGCCTCCCCCCAGGCCCTATTCAGGTTGTTGACCGGGACCAGCACCCCTTTTACTAGAAGGTGTCCACTATCTGCTCTGCGGGCTCCCGTGGTATCACTCATGCAGTTTAACCAGAGGTCATGGGCATGGGTGTCCCACCTCAGTCCCTGGGTGAAGGAAGCCCGGTGCCTGAACGCTTCATCATATCTGAGCCAGGCCCCCGGGGGGCCGGTCTCATATACCCTGCAGATTATCTCCCCGTATTTTAGGAGAAACGCCCCTCTCTTGGGGAACATTTCCAACTGCACCCTGTGATAAATTGTGTAAGCTGCAGTCCAGTTGGACCAATTCCTGTCTGCCCTAGGCCTCTTGTACTTCTCCTTTTCTTTCTTCTCGTTGTCCTCCCCAGGATACACTATGGGATCACTGAAAAGGAGAGCAAGCAGATCGACATAATCCCCTCTCCAAATCTTTTCTCTCATGGCAGGCAACAAGTGCTCACCTATTGGCGCAGATAAATCTGCATAGGCACCCCCCCAACGGCACTGGCTGGTGCGGCCTTGTCTCCAATTGCCCTACCCGGCCCGAAGATCCCTGTGCCCATACCTGGAGCACCTGATGGTCTTGAGACAGGCCCGGTGCTATGCCTCCACTCCATGGAACCACCCCCAGCCGTCCTGGGGGTTGGGCTGTGCACGTTCCCGGTACTACTGGGGGGGGGAAACCTGTATCCAGCCCCCATTCCACCACAGGTACTGCAGGGGCTTTTTTGTCAGTGGGGGTCTGTGCCCAGTCCCACCTATATTCCCCGTATGGGCACCGGCCCCAGCGTTATCCTGCCACCCCTCGGTGGAACTTATGCCCCCCCAATAACTGAGGCGTGCGGGGGGGACGGGCGACATATTCCCCCCAGCCCCCCATGCACCTTGTCCGGTCCCTTGGCCCAGCAGTGCCCAATGCCCCCCTGCGCGCGTACCTGACTCCACCAGGGGGTTCTGCGCCGGTGGTGCACCAGTCCCGCTCCTGTCTGCTAGTGCCTGTTCCAACACCGTGATCCTTGCCAAAATATGCAGGATTGCGGGTCATCCAGTCTTGCTCCTGCTGGTTCCTCGCCCTCGAGTGGCCTGTAATCACACTGAGATGGGAGAGCCCCCTCCTGCTGAAATACATTGTTCTCATTTCCCCCCATGCCTCCTACCTGTCCCCCGTCTCTACCAGGCTGTGGGGGGAGGGTCGGACCCGTGGGCTCCAGGGGCTGGCCGTCACCCTCTTCACCTCTCTGCTGGCGCACCGGGGGTACCCCATCGGCGAAGCGTGCAGGGGAGACGATGATGTGCCTAGCCCCCCACCTGAGATGGACTGCCCCTGCCTGCTCCATACCAGAGCAGTCGATTCTCCTGCACACTCCCCCAGCCCAGTTGTGGAGGAGAAGGCCATGCCCAAGTCCTGCATTACTGGGGTTGGAGCGACCAAACCAGATCCAGTCCCCCTCAATCCCCCACAGCGTCTGTCCTACCCCTTTTTCTGAGTGAGGTTTCAGCTTTCTAAGATGCTTTTAAAATGGCATGTTTTATAAACATCAACTTAGGAATCTAGAAAGGAACTATGGAGTTTTGTTGTTGTTTTTTTAAAAAAAATAAAAAAATCTAAGTAGAGGTGAAGGAAGGGGCTCGGGGCAACTGCCAGTGCTAATGTAATTCAAATGGTGCAGCTCATCCAGCAAAATGAACACCCCTTTGTCACACTGCAATTGGGGCCTGGTGATGTTCGTTTATTTATTTATTTACAATTTATATGATGTTCTGGTCAGCACGTTGCCTCGGTGCTTGTGTAATAAAAACAATACATCAGTTCAATAGCAATGTTTACATACATTGACACAATCCCTAATAACGGACTCAGACTAAAGGACTTCAACCCTGTTCCCTTAGAAAATAATGAGCTGATAACTGCAAAATGTTGCATGCTTGGGTGGGTGAATGCGGTGGCCCAGCTTGAAGAACAACAACCATGGGCTGTGTGTGGGTAGCAGGTGAGGTGAATTCTAGAGTCAACAACCCCCTGGTGAGAGGACTTGTCTGTGCTGAAGAAATGGTGTATTTTTACCTCAAGGTTAAAACGATAGTAAAGACAAATTTTACCTTGAGATAGAAAGTCACTGGGACACGACTTCTTGCCTCAAGGTAAAAACCTACCCATGTCTTGTCTTCTCTACAGTGTTAATGTGAGGAAAAAGTACATTATTTTTTTCCCCTTAAGATAGATCACTCCTAGGACTATTGCACTGCTCACCAGCCCCCTCCTGTTTTAAACATGAGTTCTGTTACCTCAAACGCCTCGGCTGCTGCATTGTCATGTAAGGAGAGCGGCTGATTCTGGGTGAAGCTACACGAGACAGAATGGGGAAGCTACCACACCTTGTGTAGTCTTAACCCTCTCTGGGCAGCGCAATTCAGTGCATCCGGTGGCTGGCACCCACCAGATGTTCCCCTCGCCATGTGACGGGGTGAGCAGCTAGCTGCTATGTGACGCATCCTCAGAAAAATTCAGAGAATGCGTTGTGGAGCAACCTTACCCAACATGGAATAAGGCTGCCCAAGGTGGGGCAACTCGTCTGCCCGGGCTATGCTTGCCCTACCACACAGGGAGCACCACTGCAGGGCCTTGAGTGGTGGGCGCTGTTACCTGTCATGCATAGCCATGTCATGGCTAGGGGCGGGATCTCAGTTGGGTTGGGGGAGGGAGGCGGGGCAAGGCTGGGTGCCTGCTCATGTGGTTGATGCCGCAGCCTGCCTGGGCCATGGTGAAAGCTCCAAGAGTGATCTGGCCACCTGGCTTCCATGTGGAGTGTGTGTGTGTACATGTTTGTGTGCCCAGCTCCCTGTGCTTGCCCAGAGTGTAGTGTCCATGTTTGCATGCCATGGGGCCATGAGGGATCAGGCCCGCACTGTTTGTGGGGCTGCACCTTCTGACACCCATTGCTTATTAATATTATTATTATTTATTATTAATTTATATAGCACCAACAATGTGCCTGGTGCTGAATAATAATTAATTAGAGACAGTTCCCTGGCTTGGAAGACTCACCATCTATGATGCACAAAGAAGGGTCAACAAGGGAGGTGGGAATATAGGGGGAGACAGGGATAATTTTGTGAAGCTGAAAAGTCACACATGCATATGTTTAGCTTAGTAACAAGGGAACCGCAAAAATGAAAGCATTAGTGAGCACTGTGGGGATGGGAATTTGGGTTTTGGATAGAACCAAAAGTGCCTGAAAATGGTCATTTTGGATTATCCAAAATTTTGGATTTTTAAGTCCAAGCGTGTCGGTTCTTTTACATTGATTTTGTTTCAGGGTTTTTTGCATTGTGCCAGCTTCAGTTTTTTTCATTGTAGCTTATTCCCATTGACTTCAATGGTAGAAAAGCATCAGAAACTGAAACAAGAGCCAAAGTCCATAAAGAACTGAAACCGAAAAAAATGAAACTGCAATTCCGCCTGGAGTCCCATCCCTAGCGAGCAGTATTTTGGAGTGAGGCGCTAGGGAAAGCCTGGAGGAAGAGGTACATTTTGAGGACAGATTTGAAGACTGGGGGAGGGAGAAGAGCATCTGGAGCAGCATGGGAGAAGGGAGCAGGAGAAACTTGGGGCGGGCCAGAGTAGCAGAGGAGGAGTGAAGTTTCCAGGTGGGAACGTAGTGTGAAATGAGAGAAGGAAGATAAGGAGGAGCAAGGCCATGAAGAGCCTTGAAGAAAAGATAAGGAGTTTAAACTGGATGTGAAGGGGGAGAGGAAGCCAGAGAAGGGGTTGAACATGATTAAGGCAGCAGCTGAGATGGATGACCTTGGCAGTGGAGTGTTGAGTAGAAATGAGCGGGTCAAGGAGAGAGTGGGGAAAGCCAGTAAGAAGGAGGTTGCAGTAGGGAAGGTGAGAGGTGACTAGAGCATGGACTACATTTTGGTTGTGGGAGTAGCAAGGTAGGGCAAGATTGCAGAATAGGTATGCTTTGAGTGCCGAATATTTGGTACCACAACCAACTGATGTTTGTTCATTTATGCAAGCAATATATTTTTATTTACAAAAGGATCTGGAAAAAAAAGATGTACCAGGGAAGGAGAACAGAGGAGGCCAAATGGATTTAGGAACCTTTTACTAATTGCAGTGTCCCGCCCACAATGGGGAACTGCAAAAAGCTACAGGCAGCTGGAGCTCCATGTCCATTCAGAGCTCCCTTAGATCTGTAGAGCTCCCGGTAGGTGCAAGGTCTGCCCACAATATACAGCTGCACTGTCCTTTGTTGGTATTATATTAAAATGCCACCAGTGGCACCTCTCAGTGTTTACAGTTCAACCAGTGAATGTATCATTAGAGAATAAGTGAGGTGCATATAAAGGTTTCAAAACCTTCTTTCTTCAGGACCGAACAGAATTCACTGCGGGATTTGGAGTGTGGCAGGACGGTTAGCTGCTTGGGTTGGGGATTGTGAATTTGGAGAGCTGGGCTCAAGCAGTATGATCCTGAATTTGTTTGATGCTGGCACTAGCCCCTTTGAGCCAACATGAATCCCATTTACTTCAATACTAGCATCAATTGGTTTCAGGATCATGCATGCCCTTGGAATGATTATTATTATTATAAGCTTTTATATAGCGCCAGCGATGTACCTGGCGCTGTACAGAGAATAAAATAGACACGGTCCCTGCCCGAGAGCTTACAATCTAAAGAAGAGGGGCGAGGAGAGACAGGGAAGGGGGAACAGAGGGAGAGACAAGGGATGCAACATTCACGAGGATGTGAGAACTCAGGTACACGTTCTTGGCTTGGTTACAGTAAACAGGAGTTTGCAGATAACAGGTAGGGGATAATTCTGGGTGGGGATGATTAGCAGGAGTTCGGAAGGGTGGAATGGAAGAGGTGGGTTTTGAGGAGAGACTTGAAGGCGTGGAGGGTGGGGGCAAGGCGGATGTGGGCAGGGAGGGAGTTCCAGGTGTGCGGGGCAGCGAGGGAGAAGGGACGAAGGCGGCTGGGGGAGCAGAGGAGGCGTGGGAGGGTGAGGGGATGGAAGAGGGATGGAACTTACGGTGTGACCTTGGATAGTTCCCTAAGGAGTCATCATAACCACTGACTTGGGAGTAGGGCTGTGCAAGGGGCCAAGTGTTTGTATTTGTATCTGCATTTCTGTTAATGTTTTTTAGTATTTGCATTAGTTTGTATTTGTATCTTATTCTTTACCCACGTTTGCTGCATTTCCCCCATAGCCACCAATGAGGAAAACGCCATGACCACGGCTCCCTGCATATGGATTATTGTGGCCACTTTGCCAAGCCTATAAGGAAAGGAGTTGGGGAATAACCCATGGATATGTGCTGCAGTTTCTGTGGTCCAGTTTAAGACCACAGATACCACATTTTTGGGGAAATGTGTTCACCTGGAACCCAAATACATAGCATTAGCATTTGTGTTTTGAATACAGAGACTGGAAAGGGCTTTTGTGTGTTTGTGGGTAATTTCAGACATTACGTGATCACAGTCAACCACCCTGAATCAGAGTGGATTCAGGGTGGTGGCTGTGATCGCCATAATGTCTATTTGAGCCCCGCCAGATGTTCACCACAGTGAATCTCTGGTGGGGTTCAAAGCTAACCACTAGGGATGGGCGAACAGAATGCAGTTTGGATGTTCGGTCGTTCGGTTTGAAACCTGAGTTCGGGTTCGATGGTTCGGTTCAGCCAAGTTCGGGTTGGCCGAACTTGGCCGAACAGTCAAAAACAGCGAAACCAAAACTGAACCGAAACTGGAACTGAAACCGAAACCTAATTTTTTGGTCCTGAAAAGATGTTTTCCCTGCCCCCTAATTCATCCGAACTAATCCGAACACAACCGAACTGTTCGGTAATTTGAGAGTTCAGTTCAGATGTTCGGTTCGGATGTCCGAACAGACTGAGTTCAGTCCGAACTCCGAACATCCGAACCGCATTCGCCCATCCCTACTAACCACGGTTCTGGAGGTGAGGCCGGCCTCACCTGCAGAACTGTGGTTAGGTTGGCCACGATCCGGGACAGGGCTGGCAATGGCGACGATGCACGTCTGCTTGCCAGCCCCGTCCTGGAATCAGGCCCCAATATGGGATGGGGTCAGGCGCAACAGCCTGATTGGCCGCTATGCCTGCCCGTCTCCACGTGAGCAGGCAGCCGAGGGAGCGCGGGGGGCGGGGCTGAGCGGCTGCATGTCACGCGGTGCAGCCCTGCCCCCTCCCCGAACCCCGGTAGAGATCAGGCCGGCACGTCTAAAGGACAGCACATCTGATCACGGACTGGGATCCGAGATGGATCCCGGTCCAGGGTTCAGCATGGCAGGCCGAAAGGCCCATCACGTCTGAAATGACCATGTGTTTTACCGAAACCCACATGTTCAGCCCTATTTGGAAGTATTTGTATTGACATCAATGGGACTACTCTGGAGTAAGTCATTTGGAAATTGTGCCTTATGTGCCTAAGTGCCTAAGTGTCATTTATAGCCTTTTAAAATCTACCCCTAAGATTTTGGACACTTTGGTTATTTCTGTAATCTGTACCCAACTTGGGTTAGCTTGGGCTCAACACCCGCAGCTTCAGTTAAAGTCAAGTGACGTTTTGTTCACTTTGCACAATCAAAGGGTGTTTTCAGACGTGATGATGGCCCACATTTCCACTCTTTAACCTGTGCAGAAACGTGGGCCACCATCATATCAGAAAGCACCACCAGATGTTAGCTCGAGCCATTCACTGGGCAGTGTTGGCGCATCTCCTGGGCTGTGGTTCAGGAACATCCCAAGATCACAGCCCGGGCTAAGCATTAACACCAGCCGGGAATGGGTGCCTAACCAGGTGTAAAGTGTGCCATTTTGGATAAATGGCCACTTTACTTACCCCAGTCAGGGTCTGCACTGGTTCCGGGAAGCCATGGGCCACCATGACTGCCCATTGACTGGTGGGGGCGGGTCGCTCCGCGCAGCATGGGGGCAGTGCTGGGTTGACACATGTCTGTGTGTCTCCTTGCCCCCTCCCTTGCCCGGTCACTGTTATGTTTATTTGGTGGCCAGGCTAATTCTCGACCAGAGTGACGGCTTCCCCTACTGCCCAGGTAGGTCTGCGGCACTGGTGGGAGCCATCACTTCTGAAAGCACCCAAAGTCAGCTGGAATCCTAGGCATCCAGCCCTTTTGAATATCAGGCACCAGATGTTTCAGACTGGGAATCCCAACTCCATAGCTGTTTTTGAGAAATTTAACTTTTGCATTAGCTTCTCTGTAGGTCAGGAACAATCCAATTTAACTGCCTAGGACAGAGGTGTGTAGGGAAGATTTGCTAGTTAATATTCATAGCGTGCTTTGAGCATGCACCGCGCTCCGTTAGTGTGGAGTAACTGTATTATTACTCACCGTCCTCAGTAGGAGCACTGTTGCTTTAAAAAGGGAGCTTGTCCAAGCTCTCCTCCTCCACTGGATCTAAGATGGATGCTCCTGCTGCAGCACAGCCTGTGAACAGAATTTGTCCTGCTTGCTTTTTTTGTATTTCCTGGAAGCCTGCTCCAGACAAATCAACTGCACTGCAGATCAAGCAGAATGAAAAGGACAGCTCTCCGCAGGTAAGTTGCCACTAACATGATGATGAGGGTGCTCTTTCACACACCTGTATGGAGGCAGAATCGAGGATATTGACATCCTGAGAATTATGGTCCTGACTTTGTTTTTCTCTACTTGACTGTGACAGAACTCCTCTCTGCAAAGAACTTCAGGCCTATGGTCTTTTAAAGTTTTTTCCTGGCTAAATTGATGTTCCCTCACTACACATGTGTGTGTCTACATATGTGTGTTTGTGTGTGTACAATACTTCTGAATATGGACCTGATTCTGGTATCAGTTATACACCTGTTCTTATGCTGGTGCCACTCCATCACTTTTGATTAAGCTACTCTTCATTTACATTGGATTAAGCAACATCAGAATTGGGCCTGGTTTTTCCCAAAGCCTGCTTGTCATATCTGGTAAATGCTAGCATTCCCCTCTGTCGTCAGGAAGGAGATGGCATTCTTCTGCCACTGTTGAAGAAAGATTTTGGATGAGGGTGCAATCCTGAAGCTGTTGGGTGATGTTGCAAGCCCTTTGCCGCAACGTGAGTCGCACTGATGTGAAGGTAATTGGTGCCGGCGCAAAGGGATGTTACCATTGCCGAACAGACTCAGGCTCCCCCTGCCCATCTCTGAAATATTTTAGCTTGGGGGAACACCTGGTTCTAGTTGGACTGCCCTTTGCATCTAAATATCAATCTTCCTATCCTGTCATCTTATTTTTAACGGGAAGCATAAACATTCCTTTGCTCATATTTGGCAAACAGGAGTCACTAGTAACTTCCCAGTGCTTTTTTCTTTTTCATATTATCCCCCCTACGCCCCAGAGGAACTTGGCAGCAAGGAAGACTCTTCCTGTATAGGGCCATCCCCTTCCCTGGCTTTGTTTGCAACAGAGGTTTACAAAGCTACCTCCAAGGGTATAGCTATAATACGGACAGGAAAGTGCAGCTGCCCCAGGGGCCACAAGTCTGGGAAGTTATAGTGGATAAGCAGAGGAGCATCCTGTGTAAATGTGGGGGTGTGGGTGTACGCTCCTGTGACCCACACATCGCCACCCCCCACACCCCCCATGCGCGGAGCAACTGGTGACAACGCAGGTTGCTCCGTGTGTGGGGATGTATGGGAATGTGGGGGGGATTGATGTGCATCCATGTGCACGCGCCCTATGCACCACACCCACAGCGGCATGCACATCAAACCCCCCCCAGCCGCTATCCATTTAAAAAGAACCTATGTGGCTGTTTCTGTCACAAGGAGCATTCCTTTGGGCATTTTATTATTTGCTTTACACTGGCACTTGTGCAAATGATGTTTTCTTCATACAAACAGTCATAGGTAGTGAATTTCAAAATTCTGGCTCTGTTCCTCACTAGCAGAACACCATTTAAAAGACCTGCCAAAAATGAGATAAGAACTTTCTATCCTTAATGGAAAGGAAAGCCTCTGGCAGCAGTTGGAACGTGCTGACTTTAAGCATGTCGTCACCAACTCTGAAAAATAAGTAGAGTATTTTGCCACCATTTTCCATCCAAAACTGGATTGCATGAACTCGTGATATTAGTCTTTATTAAGCTGGTTTTAGGTTTAACTTCCAATATTTTGTTCCTCTCATTTTTCCTCCGTTCAAGATTTAATTTCCCTCTTCCCCCTTTTTATATATTTCTTGCCCTGAGCTTAGGGGAAGGGTGGGGTAGAAGTTTAAATAAATACAATAACAAATGTTGTCCTTGTCCACTGGAGGGCTTTATTTCAGCTTTAATCTGAAGCTGGTATTGCAAAAATATGCATTAGCTGCACAGTTAAATAGTAGAATAAGCAAACTTTTAGCTCAGGTGTAAGTCTGGTTTTGCCCCACCCTCTGCCTCCATGCGTCTCTCTTTAGCTTCTTAAAAATTCCCTTTAAGCACCATCTGTTAGAAAGTTTGGGAGTTTGTTTTCTTTCTTTCTTTCTTTCTTTCTTGAAAGCGAAAGTCTATTTCATAGGGGTGGGAATATCGGTATCGGATAAATCCGATACACTCGATAATCGGGTATATTGGATTAATCTGATAATCACCGGTATCAGCATACCGTTTTTTAACATTGGGCGGTTTACCGGTTTTTTTACATTGTGGCCATTGACGTCAATGGCCGCAATGTAAAAAAACCAGTAAACCGCCCAATGTTAAATAACCGGTATGCTGATACTGGTAAATCTGATACTGGAGAGATCCAATACTGATAAATCCGGTATCTGGTATTCTCCCCGGTGTCCCATCCCTAGACTATTTCACACAAGAATAGTGTGGAAAATCTGGGTGTGATAAGCTAAGTTCTGAAATATTTAAAGTCGCCTGAAAGAATCTGTCTGGCTTCACTCTAAAACCTTTACTGCAGAATTAGTTTTATAGTCATCCAAATTTCAATCAAGTGTTACCTTTACAAACCACCAATTGGAGTGCAAATGGTTAAATGCCACCCTCCCCTCAAAGGACCGTGGTGGTTGGGGGGATGGGTGTGCACCTGCAGTGGGTGGAGGTGGGTGTGCGTCCGTGTGCATCCATCTCCACGCACGGAGTAACCGGTATAGAGTTGTTCCATGCGTGGGTGTTGGGTGGAGGTGGGTGAAGTGTGGGAGTGCGCACGCACCCCCACTCACCACAGGCGCCATTCCTATGGATGCCCCCCCCCAGCATACCCATCAATGGTGGAATTTGCACGGGTCCCTCCCCCCCCCGCACACGTGCAGGGGGGGGGCGCCCATGTGAAAAGGCCCAAAGTGTAAAATGTCCACATTTAAATTAGGACCCAACCCTTTGACACTTATTGCTTTAACTATGTACAAGTGCAATCCCACTGACTGAATAGCAACTGCTCACTCAAGTAAAGTTACACATCAGTGGTTGTGTGAATGGACCTCTTTTGGGTCTGTTCAGACGCACAAAATAGTTTTTAGGGTCAGGAAAGGAACATTGAAATGCTCAATTCTGACCCCTTGCATAGCACAGGCTGATTTACAGTATGAAGCCTCCTAAGGCTGAAGTCCTCAAACTATTTATTTTGGAGTTATCCCATTTGGAGGCAATAACCATTTTCCAAAGTAAGTGGTTGGAGGTTTGTTTTATTTGGGCTGAAACATCTTTTAGAAGGGCATCTCCTCTTGATATGGATACTGTGAACAACGGGGAAGCCACTCCCTTTCTTGGTAATGTTGTCCAATTGTTATTCACCCTCACTTTAAAAACAAACAAACAAACAAAAAACAATTGTGAACACTTTTCTAATTTTCCTTTTTTTAGCATTAACTTCCAGCCATTGGCTCTTGTAACATATTGCTGTGTGAGATTAACAAGTAGTTTAGGGCCCAGTGCTTTCTCTCTATGAAGACATTGATGTGCCATGATCAAATCACTACTTATAATTATGGAAACATAGAGCTGGAAGGGGACCTCAAGGGTCATCTAGTCCAACCGCCACCTTCTTGGATGCAGCGTTAAAAAAATTATTTTATTTATTTAAATTTATAAGCTGCCCTTCCCATTAAGGCTCAGGGTGACTTACAAGCAATAAAAACATCTAAAAAGTCCCCTTAGCCCTTTAACCCTTCTCTGCAATCCCACCCAATCCCTGCCTGTCAAATGCCTGGCCAAATACAAAGGTCTTATATTGTTTTGGGAAGATGACCAGGCTCGGGCTTTGACACACCTTCAAGGGGAGGGAGTTCTAGAATAGTGGGGAAGCCACTGAGAAAAACCTCCCTTCATTCATGCCCTAGTTGTAGAAACTTCATGGGCAGATGGCACCCGTAAGAGGGTGCTCCCGGCTGGCATCCGAGGCCATGAGGGACATGAGGGAGGAGCTGGTCTTTCAGATAGTACAATGACCTCCTACTACCGCAGGATGACTACAGCTACAACGTCCCTGAAAGATGGCTGTCTCTTTGTGACGGAAAGCTTGCAACCTCCCTAGTGTACCTGTTCTATTGCCGCACAGCTCTTACTGTTAGTACGTTTGTCATGATATTTAACTGACATCTCCCTTCCTGTAAGTTGAGCCCATTATTTTTAGGCCTGTCCTCTGTAGCAATGTAGAACAGTTGCTTGCCATCTCCTTTGACATTCGTTCTAATAAACTAGATAGACTGAGGGCCGCAAATCTCTGACTGTGAGGCTTGCTTGCTTTTGAATCCTACTTGTAGCTCTGCTCTGACCAGTCTCCAAGTAACACCAATATAACGGACTGGAAAATGGAAAACCTGTCTAGATTTAAGTGGTATCGCAGATGAGATTCCAAGATGTCATTGTATCTTCCGCATGTCTTAGACTCTGTGCTCCACCTTTCTTTGGTGAGCAAAAAAGCAGAGAATTTGTTTGAATTCTCCTCTGACTCCCTTCCTTCTGTTCACAAAAATAATATAGTGCATATAAATCTAAACATCTCTCTAGAGCCTTCCACTGAAGACTTTCAAAGAGCTTTACAAATAACCTGGTGTTAGCCTTGCAACACAAATAGGTGTTGTCCATTTCCTAGAGTGGTGTTTCCTGAAGGTTTTGCCTTTTGTGACCTTTTTTGAGACTAATTCCTTGTCCCCAGAGAGCAACAAAAAAATGTCAAATATATATCCAAGATCAATTATGGTCAAATATTGATTACAATGGTGACTTCATCCACATATGCGTGACTAGGAGTGACATGAGCACGCAAAGCATTCTGGTGCAAACGCGTGAGATTAATCACAGCCCCCGGCAAGATCTTGCTATGATTTTCAAGAAACTCGTGAGATTCTTGAAAATCCCCCAAATTCTTGAAAATTCTTGAAAATTCTTGAAGATTCTTGAAAATCTGGAAGAATCTTCTTGAAGATTCTTGAAAATCCTTGAAAATTCTTGAAGATTCTTGAAAAGCCCCCAAACAGGAGGAGGTGGCGGCATATAAATTTTAATAATAAATAAATCTACACTGCGTCTCAAAACACCTGGGAGTCATGTAGCGGCGATGTTTCTAACGGCACCCGGATGACTTCCAGCTCATGGAGGAATGTCTAAAGCCCCCCCCCCCCCCCACAGAAGCTTCCCAACCCCGCATGTTTAAACCGTGGGAGAAATCCCAGTCATAGAAAAATGGTCTGGGTGTAGGTCTGCTTTCATCTGCTTGTGAAAGCAAGCCAAGGCCCACAAAGCTCTCAAAGATCAAAAATAAACCTAAACCAAAACACAGTTTATTCCTATAGATTACCGTTGTTGGGGTTAAACTCCTTCCTGACCGGTACAACATACCATGAATGACAATGCTTACACTGCAAGACCAACAATTACAAACATCAAATTAGAAGTGGAAACTGAGAGGCACAAAGCATGCTAGCACATATCCAAAAATTGCAGGCCATTTTTTGTCTTGAATATGGAAACTGAAAAGACTTTTTTGTGTTTATTTGTGTCTTATTGAAACCTGAATGCACAGCCATATATAAAATTGCAACACCCCTTCTTTTAAAAAAATGCCCACTATTTCTTTTTAAGGGTTCTCTCTTTGCCCTTTTAAAATGAGGTACACCCACTCAGATCCACTTATGCCCACCCAGTGGCCATGGGTGGGTGCGTCTCATGTGAAAGCTGTGATTGGGCGTGCGAGTGTGCATACGCACCGCCACCCATCATCCCTGCACGGAACAACTGGCGAAAACGCAGGTTGTTCCATGCAGGGGCATGGGTGGGGGATGGGTGTGAGCCCTTGTGCACCTGTTCCCCCCTGTTAGGAGTGTGGGCAGGGGAAAGATTAATCCAGCACCTAGACCGCCCCGACCGTTCCCCCCCAGTGTCCTCCAAGGTCTCGTACAGAAAATATGGACCCTCGGGATCTTAAGTGGGCTTTCTCCTCTATTGAGGAGCAACCCGGATCATCCTCAGGAATGAGACCTGATAGCCCCAGGAGGGGAAGGGGAGAAGGGCCCCCCCACACATACGTTTTCGTTCTCTCTCAGTCCTAGGAATCCGGGTTCACCTCATGGATGCTACAGAGTTGTGGGTGGGGGGTCCAGGGTGGCTGGGTCACCGTTGGGGAGGGGCAAGAGGGGGAATGGGGGAGGAACACACACGCCTGGCGGGGCGGGAGGGGGGTTCACGTTCTCAAGGGTGTAGGACAACTGGGAGGTGTGGGGGGGGGGGAGACACATCCAACCTGGCACACACACTCAATCCACACCTCTCGCAACCTCACACACACTGAGATCCACACACATCCACTCTACCCAACTCTCACTCTCACCCTCACACACACTAGGATCCACACACACCCACTCTCCACACACGGCTTGCTGCTGCTGCTGCTGCTGCTGCTGCTGCTGCTGCTACCACACACGACAGGGGCCAGTTTATCACTATGGATTACCGGCGGGGAAGGAAGGCTCCTTAGTGCATCTGCTGCAGGGCTACGCCTCCCCTGAGCCTCCCCACGGTGCCCCCGGGACTCTGGCAGCTGAGCCGCTTGTGGTGCCCGCTGGTGGGTCGGATCTTGCCGACCCCGCCAGTGACACCCATGGAGGGCTCTAACACCCCCATTTTCCCCTGCACAGTGCCCCCCCCCCCAGGCAGTCCATGTAAGAAAAGACCTTTGAGATTATTATTGAGCTTCCTGAACACATGCAGTTCCCATGACTCCAAGACCATCGCGTAGCATTGAATTCACCACCTCGGGAAATTTTTTCCATCACTTCTGAGAATCAGTTCCCTACATGCCTCAGAAAAGTAGACACCCGAAATTAGCGGACAACTATAAAAGCTTCAGCTCATAACGTGAGACCATAGATGTTAAAACTGTGCTTCAGTGGCTAATGAGCAGGTGTCAAAGCTTTGAACACTTGGTGTTTTGTTTTTAATAAGGACTATTTCAAGTTTGTTGTGCTTCGCAGCCGGCAGCACTAAAAAGACTTTTTTTATTTTTTATTTTTTAAAAATTTAATCTTGTATGACTCTTTGAGGAAACGTCTTTTCTTTAGCAAGGTTTACTTTTTTGGTAGGTCTCCTTACTTTGATTAGTGTACAGGGAATTTAAATAAGATCTACACAAATGATTAAAGGGTGGATGATCTTGGATAGGAGGAAAACATTTTAAAAAAACAACTTGATAAGCAGCTTGCTCAAAAAATGATTTTGGATTACTCCAATGTTATCGGATGGGTGCAACGTAAACGTTAGCAGTAAGGAGACAGAAGAATTACTTTGAATGGAGTTCAGATACAAGTTCTCAAATGATGGGTTGCAGCCTCAGACGGGGTCACACACCACCTGTGTCCGATATCCTTTTTCATGCGTGCAGCCACACAAGTTTCAGTGGCCCGATCCCCACATGACCCTGTGGCGGGCAATTACTGCTGCCATACTGCGGGGCACATGCAAGGACCTGGCCAGATGGCTGTTGGGAACTGGGCAGGCCGTCCCCTGTCAGAACTGTCACCATGGCTGGGGCAGGATGAGGTACCGCCCACACGAGCAGGTGCCGGGCGCTTTCCCGCCTCCCTCCTCTGGCCAGACTGAGAGCCTGCTGCTGGCCGTAATGAGGGGATATCTGGCGGGCCCTGGACATGCAATGTACTGCATCATGTGGCTTGTTTGCCCAGGGAGGGGTTAGGCTAAGTAAAGGCATGGTAGCCTCCCTAGCCTGTCTCATCCAGCTGCACCCAATTTCTTTGTCTGGGATCACAGGATTATATTTAAGTCACAAAATCAGGCTGTATGGGTAAAAAGTTTAGGGAGACTTAGTTGGAACTCCTGGACCCCTGCTGTGCAGGATTCACCACCCCCAGAAGGAGCTGCTGCCAAACAGCTGATGGGGTGGGGGCTTGGAGGATCATTCTCACCCAGCCCACTAAACAGCTGATTGGGAGGGCTGGAAGAGTGATCCAGGTGACCATGCAATAAAACTGATTGGGGGACCCCAGAGGAGTGTGCTCACCCAGCCCACCAAACAGCTGATTGGGCAGCCTGGAGGAATGCACTCACCTGGGCCCTCACCATCAGCTGTTCGGCAGGCTGGGTGACTGCATTCCTCCAGACCCTCCCATCAGCTGTTTGGCAGGCCAGGTGATCATGCTTCTTTGGGCCCAATCCTTGGAGTTCTCCTCACAGTAGGTCTGGAGGTGTTGGGGGAAGGAAGGAGAGGGGGGGAAGGGCCAGGAAAGGGGCGAACAGTGAGGCCGTCTCTTCGCTGGCATGCTGGGTTGCCAGTAATCCCCTCAGGTTGTTGGGTGAGCTTTCCTCCTAATCAGAAGGCAACCCGTTTCATCATAGGGGAGGAGAGAATGTGCCACCCAGAGACAACAAGGGCAAGGGTATCAGTCGCTCGCCATGACACACTACCCAGGTCACCAAGGTGAGGTGCAGGCGGGATGCGAAGGGGAAAGGGAGAGGGGGAAGGGGCCAGAGTGTGGAAAGGGATAAGGGATAAAGGGCGGGGAAGGGGTTGGGGGGGGGGGGAAAGGGAAGGTGTGGGATGCTCATGCAACCAGAAGGGAGGAACTCAGGCAGGGGAACACAGGCAGAGGGAGAACAAAACCCATGGACCAGTTAAGGGAGGCAAGGAAGGGGGTGCAAGAAGGCACAATCTCACAGAGCTCACAAAAGGGGACAGGGGTCAGCAAAGCAAGGCACAAGAATACTTAGACAGTCACCAACGATACACTCAGCACAGTCACTTAGCTTTCAACACAGGAACAAGGGGCCAGCTTATCTCAGCAATTACCGGCGGGGAACTGATGCCCCGCCGGCATTTTTATGAGTTCCCTGAGCGGCCCAGGTGCAGGTCCTTGTGGAAGTGTCAAGGCCCCACCCCCCGCTGCGCATGCTCTGCCACCAGGCGCACACTACGTCGGGGCGGGGCTGGAACTCCAGCTTGAGGAGTGCCTGGCTGTGGGGGGGGGGCTGCGGCGACGTTGCCTGCGAGGCGTCCTCTTGACTCAGGGATGGGGCTTGACATGCGGTTGGGGAGGGATCCTTTTGTGCAGGGGAAGGGTGTCTCCCCTTCCCACCTGGGTTTGCCGGGGAATTCCCTGGAGTTCCCGCTGCTGGGACATGCCGCGGCGTGACAGGTGGGGCTTAACAAATGGAGGGCACACGTTAGCGTGGATTAGCCCAAGTGGACTATTCTTAGCCCACACCGCATTGGCAACCTTCTCTGGATTACACGTCCAGTAGCAACTGCCTGCCCACCACAAGGCAGCAGTGGGTGAACATCTGGCGGCCACTGAACAAACAAGTAGATGACTCACGGGCTGCTGCGGACTAGGCTCATTTGTGTTCACCCTCTTTAAAAATTGCTATTTTAAAAAGAAGAATCCACTCAGGAGAGAAACCCTGACACACAGGGGAAAACGTTTACACATGCCCTGACTGGAAAATGCTACAGAGTGAGCTCAGCCCGCTGTACACACCAGATAAATCACCCTGTCAGGGAAAGGCCCTATAAATGCCTAACTGTAAACTCTAGTGTGAACTTTAGTCTTAGTATGCATGAAAGAACTCAAACACAGTTCCCTCATTCCCACCCCCCACCTCAGCTGCAGTTGCAGTTGGGAGAGAGGAAGAGGCATCTTGGGGCAGAATGCTTTGGCAAAAAGTATAGTAGATCAAAAGCTTAGCTACTAAGCCACACTGGTGGTGCTGCATTTCTGATCCCTCACCTCAGACCAGCCCCTCCCATCCTTGCTTCTCTTCCCTTACACCAGGGATGGGGAACCTTAGGCCTGGGGGATAAATGTGACCCATGTCAAGTTTTTATTTGGATGTTTTCCAGTTTCTGGATCTGGCCCCTATACCCAGTTCCTACCCTGAAGAACTGAAAATCTGAGTTCAGGGTAAGGGAGCAGAGATGAGGGCATGCACACAAGGATCGGGGACAGATCCAGGGCACAGATCTGATTGGGACTCTCTTCTTCCTGAGTGCACACCATAGGCACCTCTGCCTCCAGCTTTTATGACTTTCAGAGCTTGTACTAATTCTTCAATTGGTTCCTGGGAGGGAAAAGATTTCCTACCTCTGATATAGCACTTTCAGTATCCTCCCAGACCAGTGAACAAGGGGGGAAAATACATGGAAAAATCCTTAAGATTCCAAATTTCTAGTAGTATCAGATTGCTAGAGAGGGGAAGAAAATTCAAAAGGGCTAACACTGTTTTCTGCATTCAAAAAACACTAAAACCATACAAGGATGTGGGCAAACTGCAAAGGAAGCATATTTAAAGTGTTCATGCTGCAGCAGAAAGATTGAATATAAGAAATCTTTTATTCTGTTTATATTCTATATCCTGTCTGTAATTTCTTTTTCAATGTATGAGCCCACCAAAATAGCCCAACCAATGTAAACATTCAAAGTTCAACAAAAAGTTTTTCAAGCATCAGAACAGGGACAGAATTCAAAGGGGCTATCAAAAGAAAGAACACCACTATAAAGTCACATGAAAAGCAAGTATTTTTGAAATGTTCACACTACTGCAAAAATACTGAATATAAGAAGTCTGCAAGTAAAGCTTTTTGGGAAAAAAACTTTAGAATACTTTTTACATTTTTCCCTGCTACAAAAAAATCCATGGCAAATATCCAGTATCCAAACTAAATACAAACAAATTACAAAATAAAAATGTATCACTCAGTGTGGGGGAACAGTTAAAAGGGGATGTACCATAGTGAAGAGCAACAAAAGTTAGGTGAAAAAATAAAATTAAAATAAATAAATAAAAAAGAAATTAAAAGAAATTACTCACCAAATTAGAGAACTGCAGTCTGCTTTCTACAGGAGCAGCTTCCATACTGGCCCATACTGGTTCCAGGCTGCTGCTGTCTTATCCACCTTCCCCTCTTTTAAAGAAGGGAGGGGAAGAGAGCTCCTCAGGGGTATGATTAGTTTTAGAACACCTGTAAAAGATGCCCTAAAACAAGCCTAATTGGCTGGGTTCCTCCATAGGAATCCATGCCTTTGTTCCCTGGCCCCTCCTCCAGTCCCTCCCCTGGCTTTTATTGTGCTGGAGCCCTGTGGGTGTCCATTCTGGATGGTCATGGGATGTTAGTGCATCAAAAACTTGTTTGCCTGGCCCCCTTGAACCACCTGAGAGCCCTCTTTTCATTCCACAAGGAGGAGGGCAGGGCCAGAAGTCCCTCCCTGCTTGGAGTGTCATCAGCGGGGAGGTTGAAAAGCTGCCAGAGACCCAGTGTCGCCGAAGGCGTGTATCATAGGCTGTGTGCCTAAGGGCCACGAGCCAAAGGGTGGGACCCTTATGGAGGCCCTTAAGGAGACCTGGGGAGCCTGAGCCGGTTATGCTATTGGTCGTATTGTATTTTTATTGAGTTTGGGGTGTGTGTTGGTTTTTATAAGTGGGTGTGGGAAGGGTACCTCCTTTTAAATCAGTATTTACCCTGAATGTTAGGGTTCTGTGTAGAGGAGAACTCTGTTTTAAATATATCAGGGGTAGGAAGTGCTATTATCTGTGTTGTAAAGGGGTCTGGGGGTATGTTTATTTTGAGGGGGAGGGGCAAATGGAATAGGGTGGGGGGAATAGGGCCACTCCCCTTGGTGCAAGGAAGAGGGGTGACCCTAGGGGTTGGGGGGTGGAGCCTCCCCATGAGAGGGGGGGCACAGGTTTGATTGGGGGGAGGAGGGACTCCCGGTGAGAGAGGGAGAACCAGGATGGGGCAGGAGGGGAGATAAGGTAGGGGGGAGTGTGTGGAAGGAAGGGAGGTGGGGGGATGCGTAGAAGCAGACTTTGCTGCCTGATGAGACGGGGAGGGGCGGACACTGCTTGAGGGATAGGGTGGGAGGACCCCGGCTGAGGGAGGGAGTCCTAGGAAGGGGGGCGGTTGGGGATGGAATCTCCCTCACAGCCTAGGCGGGATGGCATGGGGATGGGGGATGGGGGGGCAACCGGGAGGTGGGTGGAGGGGGCTATTGGGGTTGTGATGGGCCGAGGGAGATATGGTCTCGGGGGCAGGAAGTGAGGGTGGTAAGGTGGGACAGGTGCTTAGTGCACATCCCGTTGGTCCTTCCCCCAATGGAGGAGCAAGTGGAGCATGGTCAGGGGACCCACAAACCGGTTTTGGTGCTGTTGAATGTGAAGTCAGTGGCAAATAAGGCAACGACAGTCCAGGAGGTAATGCTGGACTGTGCTGCCGATCTCATGTGTATCACGGAAACCTGGCTGGACAATGAATCAGGGCCTATCCTGGCTGATCTTGTTCCAGCCGGATATTTCGTGCAGCACCAGCCACGGTTGGAGAGACGGGGGTGTGTGTGGTGGTGGTGGTGGTGGTGGTGTAGCTATGATTTTTAAAGAGGGGTGGTCTGTGAGGAGGTATCCACTGCGGACCATGGTAGGCATTGACGGCCTCCATCTTGTGTTTAATTTGGCAGGGGATAATTGAGGGGTGCTGCTGGTTTACCGTGCACATACCAGTCCAGAAGCCTCCCTACAGGCTCTGGCAGAGGCAGTGTCAAAGGTGGTGCCCAGACGATAGTCTTGGGCAACCTCAACATTCACGCCGATGCTGTGCTTGGGGGAGCCGAGATTGAGTTCATGGCTGCCATGGCAACCATAGGCCTGTCCCAGAGGGTCATCGGCCCAACACATCTTGGAGGACATACCTTGGACCTCATGTTCTGCACTGGCCTTGAGGCGGGTGTTCCATTAATGGGGGAGATATGAACTGTGTCCTTGTCATGGACAGATCATTACCTCCTGCAGACCTCCCTTCAAGTGCATGTCTGCCCCCGGCAGGGTGTGGGACCTATTAGGATGGTCCGCCCCCAGAGGCTCATGGACCCGGTGCAGTTTCTAGGTGCTCTGGGGGAATTACCCTCTGACCTTGATGACCGTCTCATTGATGACCTCGTCAAGTTATGGAATATCTTGCTGACGGAGGCCATCGATCAAATGGCTCCCAGACGTCCATTGCCCATGCAGCGGCCCCGCAGGCCTCCTTGGTTCTCCGCGGGGCTGCGGGTCCTGAAGCAAGAAGGGTGACGGTTGGAGTGAAGGTGGCGTCGATTTCGTACTGGAGCCGACAGATTGCGACATAGAGCTAGTTTACGAGCCTATGCCGAGGCTATGTGGATAGCAAAGAGGGAGTTCTTTGCTGCCCTCATAGCATCCGCTAAATCCCATCCAGCGGAGCTGTTCCGGGTGGGGGGTTTCATCGGCGTAATGGGGTATTTATTTTTCCTAGGCCTTTGTTGTCTCAATTTTAATTAATATTTTATATTTTTTGTATTGTGTATTGTTTTTAGTATACGCTGTGCACTGCCCTAAGCTGCCATTGGGCATTAGGGGGCAGTATATACATAATTAAAATAAATAATAGGGCTGAAACTCGATTTTGACTTTTTCTGGGTTATAACTGAGAATCACAATTCTTGTCTAGTTTTAAACAAGAAATGATAACCAAGTAAATTGCTGTGTCTCAACAAATCCTTTCTCAAATTACCATTTACCTTTTACCGGATTGTAGTTTACCTTTGGATTACTGGTTACCGAGTTACCGTTTACCGGGTCACCTGTGAGCCAAATCCAATAACCAATAAACCAATAACCAATAAACATAGTAACAAACCAATAAACCAATAACCAATAAACACCAGTAACAAGTAACCAACTAACTAGTGGTGTGCATGTTGTTTTTGTTATATTAATAATGAAAATGAAATTTGTCGTTATCATTACTGCCATAACGAAAATGACAAAATGACAAAAAATAATAACGATATTAAAAACAATAATGAAATTTTTTAGTGATTTCATTATTGCCTAGCAGCATGGCAGGTTTTTTTGGATGGAAATGTGCCGAGGGGAGGAGGGAGCAGACATCTTGGAGTCAGAAACAGTGTTGAACTCTTGAACTGGGCCTGGGCCTGTGATGGGAGGGGAAGGGCATGATGGATGTAATCGCCGGCCAATGAGCAGCACAAGCAGGTCCAAGGCAGTTGAATGGCTCTTTGTGATTTCTCAATGCCTCCTGCCTCCCAGAACTAATCAGGGGAGCTATGGGGAAGGGCACTGCAACCCTTTAAACTGCAAGGCTGGGCTGCTTGACTCTTGTTCTGTGTTATCTGTTTCTCTGTCATGGTGAATTTGCAGAATCTGCTGGTGCTTGCACTAAAAATCCTCCCATAAATATCCCTCCCACCCTACGTTTCCAATCCTTATTCCTTACATTTTATCTTTTTCCTTCCCCTGCCTGTCTCCCCTGTACAATATAAGGAGAGGTCTCTGAAAGGAGGGGAGGTCCGGGGCCAAGTGAGCCTCAGTCGGGAGGGAATTCCACAGTCTATGTGCAGCCACTGAGAACGTCCTCCCCATCGTTGCCACCTGGGGAACTTGAAGTCGGGCATCCCCGGCTGACTGCCAGGGTCTTACCATGACCCGGGGCATGAGGTGGCCCCACAGGTAGGCAGGTCCCAGACTGTTTAGGGCTTTAACGGTCAGTACCAACACCTTGAATCAAGCCCGGAAGACAATAGGCAGCCAGTGCAGAGAACGGAGCACTGGTGAAATGTGCTCGCGATGAACCCTCCTCGTTAGAAGACAGGCCACCACATTCTGCACCAGCTGCAGTCTCTGAACTGTCACCAGGGGCAGCCCCACATAGAGTGCGTTACAGTAGTCCAATCTCGAGGTGATGAAAACATGGATGATGGTGGCCAGGTCGGAGTCTGAGACATACAACCATAACTGATGTACCAGGTGTAATTGGCGAAAGGCACTCCCTGCCACAGCCACCACCTGGGAATCCAGGCAGAGCTGTGAGTCGAAAAGCACACACACACCCGGGTGGCTAAAGGGGGGCAGATTCCATCATTGACAGGTGCCACCACCCCCTCAGTCTTCCCCACCAGCATCACCTCCGTCTTGTCAGGATTCAACTTCAGACGGCTCGCCCTCATCCAATCCCCCACCGCCTCCAGACACAGGGTGAGCACCGAGACTGCCGGGTGTGGGTCTGCAGAAAAGGAGAAGTAGAGCTGTGTATCATCGACCTACTGATGACCATGTACGCCGAACCTTCTCATGGCCTCGCCTGATGGCTGCATATATATGTTGAACAGGAGAGGGGACAGACTAGAACCCTGAGGAACTTCACACGTAAGGTCCCGGGGAGATGATGAACACTCCCCGGGGAGATGATGAACACTCCCCTAGGACCACCCGCTGAGTTCTCCCAGCCAGGAATGATGGAACTATTCAAGAACAGCTCCTCCCACCCCATCCCGGTCCCACAAACGAGCCACCAACATCTCATGGTCAAAGGTATCAAAAGCAGCCGACAGATCTAGTAAGATCAAAAGAGATGATCTGCCCTGATCTAATACACAGTGCAGGTCATCGACCAAAGCCACAAGCGCAGCCTCAGTGCCAAACACAGGGCGAAAGCCGGACTGTGAGGGATCCAGAAAATAGGCCCGATCCAGATGTCCCTGAAGCTGTTGAGCCCCGTTCAGTAACCTTCCCTAAAAAGTCAATTAACCCTCATCCCCTTAGAGCCAGTGACAGAAGGTTAGAGATTGGCCGAAAGCTGTCAGGGGAGTCAATGTCAAGAGATGGTTTCTTGAGCAGAGGCCACACCACCATCTCTTTTGAGGCGGTTCGGCACTCTGCCCTCCCTAAAGGAGGCACTGACAACCCCGGCCAGCAATGGCCCTAAAGTATCCCGGCAAGCCTTAACTAGCCAGGATGGGCAAGGATCTCATTCACAACAGGTGGCTCTAACTGCCCCAAGGACCTCCACCACGTCAGTGGGCGACACCCACAGAATTGATTCCACAAAATCGGACCAGGCGAGGCTTCCATAACCTCAAGCTCACTCCCTTCTACAGGTGCGGTGTTGAAATCATGATGAATCTGAGTGATTTTATCCACGAAAAAGTCAACAATCATGTCACAGTGAATACTGGAAGATTCCAGTTCCAGGCGGAGAGAGGCTGGACTGACCAGCCTCTGCACCACCGAAAAAGCTCAGCTGGATGTGATTTTGCAGATGGTATGAGGGTATCAAAAACTCCTTCTTTGCTGCCCACACAGCAACAACTTAGGCTTTTAAACTAGCTTTATGCGGCAATTGGTCAGCTTCAGTATGAGTATGGTATGGCGCCGCCGTTGCTCCAACCACCGCCCCTCCTGCTTCATCTGCCGCAGATCCTCTGTAAACCAAGGGATCTGCGTTGTCAGCATCCAGGAAGCGGATGCCTGGGAGCCGTTCGGTCAATGACCTCAGTCAGTAAGATGTTCCAAAAAGCTACGAGGTCATCGAGCGAACAGTCATCGAGATTGGGAGGTAGTTCCCGTAGAGCATTCCAGAACCTCTCCAGTTCCATAAGTCTCCGGGGACGAACCAAGCGAACTGCTTCTGCACCCCTCTGGGGGCAGACATGTACCAGGAGACTGGCGTGGAGAAGATAATGATCTGACCATGACAAAGGTACTGTTAACACATACCCCAACACCGGATTCCCTGCCTCAAGGCCAGTGCAGAACATCAAATCAAGGGTATGTCCTCCATCATGTGTTGGACCCACAACCTTCTGAGACAGTCCCATGGTTGCCATGGCGGCCATGAATTCATGCTTCGCTCCCTCAAGATTGGTGTCAGTGCGGATACTGAAAATCCCCAAGGACCAAAGCCCTTGGAGATCGCAAGACCACCTCCGACACCAATTCAGCTAGCACGTGTAGGGATGCTGCTGTACAGGTAGGTGCACGGTATACCAGCAACAGTCCGAATCTGTCTCCTGCCAAATCAATCACAAGATGAATGCTCTCTATACCAGAGATGGTCTGCACTGGATATCTCCTCACAGACCAAGTATCCTTAAAAATAATGGCTACACCAACCCCCTCCCCCATCCCTCTGGTCAGGGCTGATGCTGTACAGAGTACCCGGCTGGAACAAGGTCAGCCAAGAGTGGCCCCAACTCAGTATCCAGCCATGTCTCTGTAATGCACCTGAGGTTGGCCGCTTGGTCCAAAATTAAATTCTGGATTGCTGGAGTTTTATTAGCAACCGACCTTGCGTTAAGCAGCAGCAGCCCCAGACCTAGGGCCCTCCCATCCTCAGTCACTACACCACCTGCTCGGGGGCCTGTGAAAGGAACAGGCACCAAGTACCCATCCCTTCTCACCACTGGTACCAGCCTTCCAAAGGGACCATAGTTACCCCGGCCCACAACAACCCCAGTGACTGAGGCACCCCCCCCGGCCCACCCCTCCCCCTTCCCCCCATGGCTGCCTCGCCCAGCCCATGAGGGAGACCCTGTCCCTCCCAAACTCCCTTCCCAAATCCAACCCTCCACCCCCAATCTCACAGAGGGACCAAAAACCTCCACCCCAGTTGGGTTGAACCCCCCCTTAGACCGGGGGGACACACCCGACCCTCCCTAACCCAGTCCTCCCTCCCTATCATACTAGAGAGGGGAACCATAACCCAATCACTCCCCTCACCCCACCCAACTCCCCAAAATAAACCCCACAAAACCACACTATATTATCGGCTGCCTCTGTAATGTCGCCAGCCTTCCCAGCCCCCCCTCATCCCCCACCTAAGGGCCACACCCAAGGGCCCTTTGGCATGGCCCTTAGGCACGTAGTCTGTGGCACATGGCCTGTGGCCACGCCGGACTGGCCTCTGTTTAACTCCCTTCTGCTGGAAATCATTCCCAGGAGGGGGGGAGGAGCCCCTAACCCCATCCCCTCCCCTTCTGTAAAGGAAGGGGGAGATGAAGAGTCCTGGGGTGTGTGTGCAGGGGTCTCTCCCCCAATGGGGCGAACCTTACCTGGCTCCCAGCTCCCAACGGCAGTGGTCTGAGGGATCCCGGTGGCAGGGCTCAGGTGGAGGTGGCAGCAGCAGCTGTGTCCTGCGGCAGCACCAGGATGACTGTTGGTTAACCCCCTCCCGCCGGAAGTCATTCCTAGGAGGGGGGGAGGAGCCCCTAACCCCGTCCCCTCTTCTTCTGTAAAGGAGGGGGGTGATGAAGAGTCCTGGGGGGTGCAGGGGTCTCTCCCTAAACGGGACGAGCCTTACCTGGCTCCCAGTTCCGAACGTCAGCAACCTGAGGGATACCGGCGGCCAGGCTCAGGTGGAGGTGGTGGCAGCGGCAGTGACTGTGTCCTGTGGCAGCACCGGGATGGTCGCCGTTTAACCCCCTCCTGCTGGAAGCCATTCATGGGAGGGGGGGGAGGAACCCCTGACCCCATCCCCTCCCCTCCTGTAAGGGGTCTCTCCCCCAATGGGGCAAGCCTTACCTGGTTCCCAGCCTCCAATGATAACAAATGCGGATAATGACAATGACAATGAAAAATGACATTTTGTTATTAACAAAAATGAAAACGACACATTTTAATAACAAAAACAACAAAAAATGAAAAACAACATGGGGCCCTGGTGCACACCCCTACAAATAAGCAATAAACCAATAAACACCAATAACAAGTAACCAGTAACCCAAAACCCAATAACCAATCCTGGCAAATCACAGTAAACATAGCACACAGTAAATCGCAATACTGATACATCCGATAAACGGCAAAAACCTATGGTGATCGGTAAACATTAAACAGTAAATTGCAGTAACTGATAAATCAATTTTCATCCAAGAACTTGATTGGGTTTCAAAAAAGCTACGAAATCTCAGCAGCAACTCTCAATTCCCACGAAATTATTGTGAGAATCAATTCTATTCTCGTTTCACTACTAATAAATGAATAAACAAACAGCAAAAAAGGGATCACTCCATTATGACCTGTTGGGTACTACTACTTCTTTGAAACGACCAAGAATGGCCACTTTCAGAAACAGGATGCCGGACTTGGCTGACTGTTGGTCTGACCTAGTATGGTATTTCTTATGCCTTAGTACACCCAATGTACTAACTTCTGTAATTCTGTGGTCAATGGTGCATAATGGTGGTCAATTCTGCCCTGTTTTATTGTATATTTTATATTTGTATTTTAAATTGTTTTAATGGTTTTATTGCTGTTAGCCGCCCCGAGCTGCATTGCAGGATGGGGCGGGATAAAAATCTATGAAATAAATAAATAAATAAATAAATAATATCCTGTCTCTGAATCTGTGCCAAGCAAGAACTGGGAGGGGGAAGGTTCTAGACAGAAAGCAGAGAAAGAGACACCATAACTTTGGTGATGACAGTTTCATTTACTCTGATAAAGCTTGTGGTTCAGCACTACATGAAGTTGATTCTGTCTGCGGCTCTTCACCATTGTTCCATGACGGAGAACATTTCGTCAGTACATCTTGTATTGTTCCCGATGAGTTAAAAGGCTTGTGAGCTGACCCCTCAGCCCTGTGATCTTTTCCAGTAATTAACACCCAGAAGAAACCCACCGTTGCGTCACAGTGAACATTTTGTCCTTTCGGTCTGTCACTTCTGAATCTTTCTGTGATGAACAGGATGGCAGCAAATTGTGATTTAGATGTGGACAGTTGGAAAATTCAAGATTCAAAAGTTGTTTCAATTATAAAATAATTTTAGTGAATGGGGTTACATAACAACTCCATGGGTATATGCACATCATTCACCTGCTAGACTTTACATGCGTGATGTGTGACAAAAAACCTTTTGCAGTCAAATCATGAGTATCTACAGTGTGAGCCGATAGGGAATCATGGTTACATGTTTCTCTGAATCCCCCATAGCTACTTCTAGGGGTCCTCAGTAGGGCCTTTGATCTTGTCAACCAATAGGGAAACATAGTGTATCAAGCTGAGACCATAGGCATAAACTTTATAGAGGCTGGGCAAGAGGAGGGAAGAGGGACTGAACCCCCTCTATTTTTAGTGAGCTCCACCTGAACAAATCTATAACATTTTCAAGCTCTTAAATTAAAATATATATATTTTAGACATCTAAATAAAGTTTTCCGAAGATTAATCTTTTGCCATAGTTTCTACAGTTTCTACCCACGCTACTAAGTGGTTAGAGTCTGAGTAAAAAACAAACAAAAGTAATATTTTGTATCCCTCCACCTAAGATCTCCAAAACCAGATGCCTGTGGGTAGATCTGGAAGGGGGGTGTCCCTTAGGGTTTTTTATTTAATTTTATTTTATTTATTTATTGACTTTTCTGGTTTAAATACAAGGGAGGATAAGCACTTGGGGAGTGCCACAATTAACAATTAACTTGTGGAACTTACTGCCAGAGGAAGTGGTCAAGGCCAGTAGTGTAGCTAGTATTAAAAATTGAATGGATAAGGTCTTGGCGGATGTGTCCATTAATGACTGTTAGCCAAATAGGTTTTGGGGGCATAACCTCTTACAGTTGGGGGCTGGAACAACTGAGAATGGATTGCCCATTGTGACCTATCAGGTACTTCTCCAAAGAGAATGAGATTTGTCACTGTTGGAGTCAGGATGGTGGACTTGATAGACAATTCATCTGACCAAATATGACACTACTTATTTTCTTATGTACTTATGGGAGGAAACTCTGACAGATAAATGACATCAAGGTCTTATTCACCAGACAAAAGAATTGGACACCATTTCTGCATGCTAATTGGCTGAGAATCTACTTGTGGATTAGGAAACCATAATGTTCAGTTTGTAACAGCAGCTAGAATAGTATGCAAATGGACTGGTGGCATTCAGTTACTGAGGAATGTCACAACATGCAAGCAGATATGTGGAGTGGTGGCCTCATTCTGCATAAACCTCTATTCAGTGTTGAACGTCACACTCAATGATTTCATTGGGGCTATTCACCTTGAAGTCAAACAGGTGCCAAATTGCTGCTAAACTACAGCCTGTTTGTAACGTGGTGATATCTACAATACGTAAGTGGTCAAGGAGAGGCTATTTTTGTTGTAAATAGCTTCAGTCTGACTCTATTATGAATTCCTTTCCCAGCAATTGACAATTTGTATTGGCTTCACAAATGGAAACCACACAAGGTAAAAACGAGGGAAGAGTCTTTGAGCAACAGCGTTCTTACGACTTTCCTGGAAGTGGCTGAGTTTCACGTAATTGAAGCTGCTTTCTTGTCCGTTTGCAAAGCAAATTCACTATTTCAATCTGCCACTGGAAGGAGCCTTTTTCAACTTAGATCCAGGGAATCTTTTTCTGTTACTTTTCCAAATAAATGTGCAGTGGGGAACTTTTTGACTTGAAAGCTGCAATTAGATTAACCGTGAAGGCAAGCCTCCTTGCCTTGTGGGAAGCGTGCGGTGAAATGCTGTTTGAAACAGCTTTCTCTTAAAAAATAAAAATACATATTACCTGGAAAGCATTAAAGTATTTGTCTTTTTAATACCAAAATCATTATGTAGGTAAAAGGAGTGTTATTTGAAACAAGTGACTGTTCTCTCTTTTTCAAGTGGCTACAGAAGTCAAGAGATGAATCAGTCTCTTTCCCCTGGCTTCTGTTTAAAAATTAAATGCAGTTTATTTTAATTAGCTCTTGTTTATGTGACTGTAGGTCCATTATAAATAGAGATGTCTTGTGAAACATTTAATGGTGTGATGTAAGGCATGTTTCCTGAAAGTGAAATAATTTTTAGGAACATCCGATCATATTAACGATCACTTAAATGTCAACTCTGAGTGGGTATTAGAAAAGTTAAAACAAAAGCATGATTTTCTAGCATTCTCTAGTAATGTCTCCTCCTAAAAATATTGTAATGCCACCCCCATGCCAAATTAGTGCTTATCAGACCAGCAGTGCAGCATGCTCATACCTTAAGGTAACAGTGTGATTCATTTTTTAATGATAGTGGCTGCTAGCTGTAACTATGGAATGTATTGTCATGGAAACCACACTTTTCTAAATTTACACCAGTGTCGGGCATGAGATAGACAAGAGTTGAAAGAAAATCTCTTTAATATATAGCTTAATAATGAGACAGCCAGTGCTGGGAAAAAAAACAGATCAAAGATGCCGATATTTTATTTGTATTTGTCATCACTGCGTATATGCTAAAGAGGGTCAACCAACATTTCTAATCCTAACGAGCAGGAAAACTTGGAAAGGAACATTGCGTTGGTGTAACCAGTCAAATGGAGGTTGGCTTGTTCATGGCAGGTCAAAAAATATCTCCATAATTTCCCATATGTATCATTTCAAGCAATTTTGAAGGCACTTCAGAATCAGCCTATTGCCTGAGTAAATTGTGGATGGTGGATTTCCTCCCCGCACTAAAAACTGTTATTTGCAACAATTAAGTCATCAACAAATGCTCGGCATATACTGGGAACAGGATTGTAACTTCAACTACAGAGGGACTGCTACTGCTCAATGATAAACTCATTGATACTGCTCAATAGAGCCGCTGTTGGCCGGAAGGATGGGGTAAAAATTAAAATAATAAATAAATATAATAAAAAGGAGATTATAACCTATTTATATGAAAACATTTTAATGCATCCATTTCCACAGTACCAAAGTGTCTTGTACAAAAATGTGGAAATCACAGCATGACACCCCCCACCCCTCAAAAATATCAAAATTCAATATGCAAATTTGGTTGCAGTCAAGTTTTGATTTGATAGGAGTGAAAAAGTTGGGGGTGGGGGTAAATTAACAGACCAGGGTAAAATGTCCTGCACCCCTTAAGTGCTTCTTGAAATACAAATAAAAATTAATGTGGTTTGAGGAAATGGTTCCTTAGCCTTTTATAATCTTGGCAAATGGAGGTTAAGTAGGGGCCTGATCCAAATTCCAATGAAGTGGATGGAATAGCTCCTATTGACTTCGTTGATTTTTGACTCATAACCATACATAGAAGAGAACCCATTTTGCTCTCCTTGCTACAGTTCCCCTTACATAGTGGTCTGTAATCAAAACGCAGATATAAGGCAAAAGTGCCAAGGAGCCTAAGTCACATTATTAAAAGATACTTACACCGCTTTTAAACGAGGTGCTGAAAAGCGCCTCCTGAGCCCTGCATTGAGAGAATAGCTGTGCAGGGAGTGTTTACATGCTCCCCGCACTGCTGGAAGTGACGTGCTCCCCGTTGCCGGCAGCGGCTGGCGATGCGGGGCTTTGAAGAGGTGTGTTCTGAAAGCCTCACTTTTCAGGCTTTCAGAACGCGCCTCTCCAAAGCACTGCATCTCCAGCTGCCATGGCAACGGGAGCACGTCACTTCCGGCAGCGCGGGGAGCATGTAAACACTCCCCGCACGGCTATTCTCTCAATGCAGGGCTCAGGAGGCGCTATTCAGCGCCTCGTTTAAAAGCAGCTTTAGACATTTATGATGTTAAACCCACAATCTCTAAATTCTTTACACCAGATTAGTTGCATGCAGCTTTAATAGGTCGGGGGCCAGACTTCTAGGCCATTGAATCACTCTTAAGAACTTTAACCCTAGATTTAACGTCTAATATTAATTTTTCTGATAACTGTTAGAATTCTTTACATTAAGTGCCTCTACCTTCATTTGTCATCACTAGTTTTACTCCAGTTGTGCAGTGTGGCCCTCTCCCTGACAGTATATATTCAAATAATCTGTTGAGAATAGGTTTGAGAGTAGGTTTCGCAAGGAGCAAGTTCGCCACCTCTCCTGGAAACGACCCTGGTACTTCCATGTTGGCCTATGGGATATCAAGGTCATTTATTTCATTTCATTTAATGAATAAATGTATTTATACAATAATTTAGTATCCCACCCCCCTCCTGCCAAAGGCAGCTTGGGGGGCAGCATACAAATAAGTTAAAACAAAATATAAACAAGATAAAATACAATCAAAATACATTATAAAATCTACAAATACCATAAAATACAATAATTGAATGAAGCTAAACAAAAACAAAAAACTCACCCAATCCTCCCACCCCCACCCACTACCCATCTCCCCCACCAAAGGCCTAGCAGAACAGTCAGGTTTTACATTGGGTGAAAACAGACATGACGCTAACCACCCTTTAACCACCCTTGGTGGTTATTGATGCATGTTGCAGGGCTGTATTGGTGCCCTATGGGGCCCTGCAACATGCATAAATAACCACCAAGGGTGGTTAAAGGGTGGTTAGTGTTATGTCTGTTTTCACCCATTCGGTGATTTCAGATGTTACGGGGCCCGTTGGCCCCATACCGAAATCAACCCATTCGTTCCCCGCCGGGGTCGCCCCGTCACGCCATATCAGTTGTGCCGGGGGGATCCCGGCGGCGAATCCGGGAGGGGGCGGGGCCGCATGGCGCAGCGTGCGGCTGCACGGCCCCGCCCCCTCCACGCACCCCGCCTACCGCCCTTCGAGGAGACAGCCGGGGGGCGGGGCCAATGCGGCCGCCGCGTCCGTCCGAATGCGCCACGGCCCGGGATCCCGCCAGTGATCCCGGGCCGTGGCGAGCGGCCAGACGTTACTTTTTTTTGGTCCCTGCTGGGGGTCCGTTTGACCACGCTTCCCAGGACATTCCCCCAGCTAGCCCGGGAAGCGTGGTTCAAATTGACCCCTTGTGCAGATTGACTGTGGCGAACATCTGGCGGCTGCCAAACAGACGTTTGAGGCACAGTGACCACAGGTGGGTATTCACCGTGGTTCACTGTGATCTCGTAACGTCTGAAAATACCCATTGTCTTCTGAAGGAGGTGAATTCCGGGGCCAAACAGACCACCGCCAGAAGGGATTTCCACAGTCTCGGGGTGACCACAGAGAATACCTTCTCCATGGTTGTCACCCAAGAAACTCGTGGGAGGGCGCCCACAGCCGACTGCAGGGGTTGATCAAGAATCTGGGGAGTGAGGCAGTCCTGCAGGTAGAGCAGGGCCTAGGCCGTGTAGGGATTTATAGGTGAGAACCAACACCTTGAATTGGGCCTGGAAGACTATAGGCAGCCAGTGCAGTGAGCAGAGTACTGGTGTTATGTGCTCACGATGACCCATTCCGGTGAGGAGACGGGCCGCCACATTCTGCACCAGCTGCAGTCTCCGGACCATCACCTCTCATTTCCGTGAGAGGTGGCCACCCTAGCAAGGAGGCAAACTGCTCTTGGGAATGGAGTTTGTAACTTGATGGGCAGCCTTGTGTAACTTACAAGTTTTTATTTTTTACTCTTTCCGCTGTATAACAAGTTAAGCCATATTTTACTTTGTTCTGTGGTGGCTGCTGTTTGTTTCTATTTGTTTTATTGGAAGCTTTAAAAGAATGGCGTTTGAACTCCTGATGGGACTGATTTGACCATCCAAAAATTGCTAAGCATTCTTATCTGACACTGCTTAAATTAAGAAAATATTACACTATTGCAGCCAAATTACCATATTGCTGCCCCTAAGCTTCTTTATATGGTAATAATGTCAAATTCCTGGCACACCCGAGGATACCATTTAGCCTGTAGAATCTGGCTGAAAGATACATCATTAAAGTATTTGGTATGTAGTTCATAGAGACAGTTAGAGATTTATGATCTTGGTATGTGTATATAATATTGGACTCTTCATGCTGGTATATTTTCCATGTCATTTCAAAGATAATAGTCAGTGTCTCCTGCAATCCATCAGTCTGTTTGTAAATTTGTGTCTGGAGAAAGCTGTCATGTGGCTAGTGAGAATTGAGTAAATGTTACTTTAACGGTGCTCCAACTGCAAACTCCTGCATCTAGGATTTGTTTGCTCTGAGTACAGTTGGTTTTATGCTGAGATTCATCTTTTTGAGAAAGGAAAGGCTGTAGCTTTTATAGAGTTGTGATTCAATTGGTTGTCTTTCTGGAGGGGGGTGTGCTGGTAGCAAGGAAAGAATTCTTATTGGAATGCATATTGATAAAGGCAGAAGATTCTCTCTTGTTAGATAAGTAAGGTTTTTTCCCCCCTCTCCCCCCACAATGACTATGTATTGCAGCAACTCACTGGCTTTTTACCAAATCAGGAGCTGCAGTATTTTTCTTCCGATGGAATAATTTCAGCCCACTTGAGCTAGAATGACAATCTTATGTGATTGTTATGAGTAGGCGTTTACATCCTTTTACATGCTAATGCTGCCACACCTGCTATTCCACCCTCATTTCCATTTTTTTCAACGTAAAAACTAATTTCCCAGTGGAAGGGAAACCCTGACATTCATAATCAATGCAGAATCGTTGATTCATCCACCAAGGAGGGGATGACTGAACCGGGCACAGGTAGCAATTCGAGCAGGCTGCTTCTGACCAGCAAGAGGAAAGCTAGCTGTTGAGCAGCATATGTTGCCACTCCATGTGCTGCTGTAGGAGCTACTTGTTTTCAGTCTTCAGTAAGGCTGCCACTACTGCAGCACTCAAGGAATGTGCCCTATTGTTAAAAATCCCGACTGCTTTACACCAATGATTTGCCACTGCAAAGTTGCCTGCACCAACAACACGTTGTCGTTGATGTTTGGATGCAAGGTAAGGACATGGTTAACGTATTTTGTATGCATGCTGTAACTCCTATGCATAACTGGGCTGTCTGATTCCGTGTCAGAATGATTATATACAAGACTCTCTGCATTTTGGGATCGGATGGGTATATACAAGGGCTTTCAGTGCTGATATGTTTTCGATGTTAGAAATAATCCAGTGGAAGAAAAGGCTTGTTATTGGACAGAATAGTACAACTGCAGATTTACAGAGGAGAACCAAATGGATTATCTAGAATTTGCTTTAGACTTCATGATATACTTGGCTAACAAAGTTAAGATTACTAAATCATTGCATTGCCATTTGCCCACCGTTATTGCTTTTGACAAGCATACCCATTATTCTAAACCCCTAAACTAGCAGGAAGGTACTATTCACGGTCTTCATTGATATCTGTGATGTTGCTTGCAATGTGACCAGAAATGTTCAAGTATACAGCACTGTACTTTTATATAGTAAAAATAAAAGAAGCCTATAAACCTGTTAAAAAGTTTGTAAAAAGGAGAAGATGCACATTCTTTTTTGGTACTGGACTATCAGTTTCAATTTGAACAGTGAGATTCAATCAAAAGGTGGCGCAGTTAACCACCAAAGTTCAGTTAGTATTTTTGGCTCTACACAGCAATCCCACCCCAAATTTCGCAAAGAATGTCTACTCCACCCCTTCAAAAAACACCCCAGTTTGACATTTTTGTAACCGTTATTACTGATGATTGCTTCACTGTAACTCTACCATGATGCTTTTTGTCAGCACTTGGACAACAAGGGTCTTAACATCTGATTAGATTCAGACACTGGAAGAACCACTATGAATTTGTAGGGCTTGCAGAATTTTTCCTAGTTCATATAATTGGCTACCCTTACTTGATTAAATGGTTCATAAATAATGAGAATGTGTTAGCCGATGTGCTGAAAATACAGTGATAACTATTTAGAAAAACTTGTAGTGCTAGTATAAAGAGTTAAATAAACACCAAGATGCTTACATTTTTCAGTGCACAGAAAAAGGTTGTGTTCAGTTAAAATTATGCCAGAACTAGATAGATCAAAGCTATTCACAGTGGAGATGCAATATAACTTAAGAAATTATATACCTAATGTCACGTGTCCTGAAATACTATGTAGTAACTGTGTCGAATATGGTCATGACACAGGTAGCTGACAGTTAGAAGTATTTGGAGTTATCTACAGGTTACTGACTGGTAGATATTTCAGCAATGGGCTTAGTTTCCTCAGCATTTAGCTAGTTTACAGTTAACCATTTAAAAGTGTTGGTCTCCCTACATAACCAGCTCTCTCAGACCTCTAAATATATTCTCTATTTCGGAGTCTTTCCTCAATATTACTGGGAAAACTGATTGGTGGGAACCGTAGCTTTCCTTACCAGGCCAAATAGGGTATTTTTAGGTGTGACATCTCAGTGAGCCGCTAGGCTTTAAACCACCCCAGGGTGAGCCTTCTCACCCCGGGCAGGGGTCTGCCTGGCTACTGAACAAACATTCTGGCAGTCGGGGAGGGGGTGGAGAGAGGGTGGGGGATGTGAGGATGTTGGTTTGCATGACCCCGACCCCGCGCTCCTCAGCACGGCCACACCTTCTCCATGACGGGTGAGTGCCTATGGGGCTGCCGTGCCCACCCAGAACTGCTCCGGCCATGGGCCAGGGTTAGGTGGAGCAGGCCATCAGACGTGAAGCCTATCCCTGACCATGGCAGGGCTTAACACGGGATTTGCGCTGGCTGGGAGCCCAGCACACATCCTGTGTTAGCCCTGCCATGGTCCAGGGTAACTTCTGCTCCCACCCATGGTGAACATTTTGCGGGGCAGGACCAGACATGACACCCCCACCCGTGGACACGCTGGGATAAGCGTGGCCACAGGTGGGCATATCATGTCTGAAAATACCCATAGTCAAAAATGGGTTCTAGTTGCTCTGTCAAAATGCCCCTAATGATATGAGCAGTGTTGACAGTTAAGCAATGCAAAAACTTTATTGAATTATATCTTATATCAATTAATGCCTCTTTTTAATTTTAACTATACAAACTGATTGAGTATTAAGTTATAATTAATAAAGGTGAATTGTTAGGGGAAATTAAATGCCAGTCGCCAGTCTAATAAGGTAGACCAGCAGCCTAGGGCCTAGTATCCAATTTGTATTCTTGCCTGTAAGCATGTTTTTCAAAGGATGTTCTTTGATGCACTTTAGTTCTTTCATGATTTTCAGTTCCTTATTATGAAGACGCAGGAGAGTAAAATTCATAAATGTAACATTTGTATTCTTTTACTTTTTAGAGCTCCAGGCTGATCAAGTTAGTCACAGTGGGTTTTTCACTTCTTTTTAATAGAAAGCCACTTAATGAATGAAGTAACTTGAAAGTAACTTTGCCTTTAAGAAAAATGGCAAATAAGGTAAATTTAAATTAGTTTTCTAGGGTCAATTTAACATAGGTCAGATTTGCTGCTGGACTCTCCAAGAATCCAGTCGTGCCCAGACAAAATATCTGACATGCAACCAGTACTGATTTCCTTAGTGGGCTGGTTAATTCAGCAAACCTATGAAGCATATGTTAAGTCACATGAAAGTCAGTGTTCAAAAATAGAGAATAGCCTTTCTTCTGGTATTTTCATGAACTAGCTGTTCCAAGAAACAATTATTTAAGATATCAAAACATTGTTTCTCTAAACCTTGGTAGGACGCACAATTTGATTAGATATGTTAATGTAGTGGGGGTGGGAGTGATTAAAGTTTGATGTAGGTCTCCAAAAACCTTGCAGATATGTGTAAATGTGATTAATTTTATGTGTTGTGACTTGTACAGTCATACAAAACTCAGTCAAAGCCTTGGGGCTTCTCTGTACGATAAAGTTGCAACGCTGATTTCAGCCAAACCAGTGCAATTTTTTTCTGTAGGCAAGCCCTAAAGTTTCTACTTAATGTTCTTCAGCATTGTGCACTCAATACTTATTTCCTGAGCCAGTAAATAGTGATAGTATTCTTATGCCTTTGAACAAATACCTTTCTGGACAATACATAGACATTACTACACATGGCAGATTCAAAATCACAGTCTTCTCTTTGAGGAAGTTTCTTTTCAGGTTGACACTAGTTGTTGGGTAACTCACATGTATTTACAATATGCATGACAAATATGACGTGAATCTTGAAGAACTGAATTAGGGCATGGTGCCTCCTGTGGATTGTCTTTGGAACATCCTACGTAGTTTGTGACTTGGCTTCACTCTTGATTTCTGGGAATGGGATGGCAAATATGTCTAACTCATAGTTGTGTCTCTTTCTGTAGCCCACCCTTAATGACTGATCTGAATCCCATAAAGCACAGCTGTGTGCAGGAGGGGCGGGGTATAAATGCTTTAAATAAATAAATAAATAAATAAGAATACTCTGAAGGAATTTGCTGCTTAGTCATTGACTCACTATGCTAATTGTCTAGTGGAACATTTGAGCCATCTGTTATACATAACCATTGAAGAAGTGGCACCTGGATGCTGCCTCCCCCTCTATCATCCTTGAAGGGTCACCATGGTAAAAAGATTTTCAGTAACAGATGGAAGTTATGGGGGGTGGGGTGGGGGGAGAGGGGAGGCTGGATTGCCAGAAGCAGAAGACTTTGAGTATGATCAACTATGTCATAGGAGAGAGTTTCATTCCTATGCTCCAGTGGCACTCAAGGCAATGAGAGTCTTTGGGTGTAAACAAACAGACGGCAGCTCCGTTTCTGACTGCACCAGCCCGCTTCACCCCAGGGTTGCCTGGTCCATGTAAAACCCCCTGCCAGATGATCAAAGTAGAGCAGGCTGAAGCTACTTTAGCAGCCCCGCCACTGCCACTCCAGAAGATCCTGAAGCGCACCAGGCAGAATGGGCCAGCCAAACCCAGGGCAATGGCCAAATGCAGAGCTGCTGTCCATCTGTTAGGTGGACCTAGGGTGCAGCTCCACTGCTGGCCATTCCTTGCCCCATTCAGCACTATAGAGTTGTGGGTGCCAGCCTAGAGCATTGGGCAAGCACCCTCTATGGTGCAGGGAGGTGTCATGTGGGCGTATCAAAGGCCTGGGAAAACACCAGTGCGTCTGTTGCAGACCCAGGCTTGAAGCGGGTGAACATGAGGTTGCGTCCCCAGAGAAGCTCCAATGGCAGCCAGGCTCCGTATCCATCTGAAAACACACCCATTATTTTTTCTCTGCCAGTGTATCTATGAATTTTAATCCCATCAAACTGTTCAGAATTTGGGGGGGGATGACTAAACCTGGACTGTAGATATCTACTTGCTGACATATTTTAGGTAATATCAACTTAATTCAGCCTCAGCAATTGTTGTTCTTGTTTAGATTTGTGCAAATCCTAAAAAAGTTGGGAACCCATAAACAATGCATGTTCTGAATGCATTTCCTGTGCTTCATACCTCCCTCCTAACTTTCAAATCCTTCCTAAAAGCCTCTCTCGTCTATCTGTCTTTCCCTAGCTCCTCACCCCCACAAATTGCTCACAGATTCTCCTTCTGCTGTCCTACCATTCAGGGTCTCCATCTCCCCTGTAACTAAGAACATGCACCTGCAACTTCTCAACTTCATGAATCTCTCTCTTTCTCCCCCCCTCTAACCCCCCCATGTTCCTCTCTCTTCCTTGTTTTTGTCTTTCCTAGACTGTAAGCAGAGACCTGTCTGTAACGGTTTATAAAATAACAACATATATGTAACACACATGTATTGTCATTTTTCTGTGAATTAACAATACATTTGTAGTTCTGAAACCATTATGTAAAACTTGACACGCTTGGCGTTATTGGCATTGTCTAGAAATGCTGAGTCCACTGAGGAGAAAATGTGTATATGGGAACAATGTAAAGAAAAGTTTGGAAAGTAAATGATGGAATGTGAGCCCAAAATAAAGTTAAGCAGAAGTTGGGACAGGAAGGAAAGACAATTATAATGTCGATGAAGTGTTAATGGAGGGTGCCTGAATTACTAGTAGCTTCTGGAGGCTACAGCAACTTCCTCATTACTGGCCTCCCCAGCTCTGATCTGGTCCCCTCTTCTCTATTCAACGTTTTGTGGCCAAAATCATTCACCTTGCCCATTGCTTTGACCACATTCAGCCCCTCCTCTCTACCCTACACTTGCTCCCTATACGGGAATGCATTCAGCACAAGCTCTTGGTCTTCCCCCATATCTCTCTGCACTTGTATGCCGTCACACTCCTGTCTGGGAGCTTTCTGCCCCCACCCTCACCTGTTTGTTACCCCTTTGCTCCTCTAAACGTCTCCTCTTCTCTCTCATTGCCTGCCCAAGCCTGGAACTCTCTTCCTGGATACATTCACTCTGCTCCCTCCCTCCCAACTTTCAAATCCATCCTGAAAACCCACCTCCTCCATCAGGCCTTCCCTAGCTTGTCATGAGTGAGACTGCGTCCTCTTCCACCTCAATCAAATCTAGTAACTGAATGAAGCACGTGCACCTTCTCAACCTCATGAATGTACTCTTGTGTCTCCTGTGGTTTGCCTCTCCCTTGTCGCCCCCTCTCTTGTCTCTTAGATTGTAAGCTCCTTGAGGATAGGGACCTGTCTATAACTATTGATTGTAGGGCACAGGTACATAAATAAAATCAATCATCATCATCGTCGAATGGCCCAGAAACAGAAAAAGTGAGAGTCTTCTGAGAGTCATTAAGAAAGTATTTACGGGGACAAAGAGAAACCAAGGGAGATCCAGATAATCATTCAATCTGACCTAGGCAAGACATAGGGTAAAAACAAATGTGCACTGGCAGTGTGGCAGCTCCCCGGCCAAGGACAAAAAAACATGGTTGCCACTGCCTGTGACCTGGGTGGCCAGAGAACCTTCCCACCGCCCCCGCACTCTGGGTAGGGTGGGGAACACAACACATGTTCAGATGGATAGTCCCACCCCACTCCCAGAGTTTCGCCCCCTACCATTACCCGCTGCCTATGGTGATGAGCCATGGTGCATGGCCATGGAGGTTGCTGACCTGAGGTGGTGGCCAAACAAACGTGCTGGCCTGTGTGGGTGGTCCTTGTCCTGGACTGCACCTTTGAGATCTTCCCAAGGACGCAGTCTGGGCCAGCCACCTACCCACCGCAAGGAAGTCCCAGGCCAACAACTGGCAGTGCAGGCTGACACGTGCAGATGAGTCCCAGGCTAAAGTGGGCCAACACAGGCCAGCGTCACATTTGTTTTTACCCAGGGACAGAATTATAGAGAGAGATTAGGAAGAAAAGAGCTGTGTAAAATGGAGTTGTGAGCAGGATAGTCAAGTGAATCTAGCCTTGTGTTATTTTTGAATTCTTTTGTTAGAATCGCACTCAATTTTGTCTTGTAGTTAATCTGAGTTTATAAATATAAATCCTTTTAGCCAAGCTTTGGCGTGCTTGCGTGATGCATTGGATAATGCAGTTGAGGGGACATCCCAGGTTAGATACTTGTGTGAATCTTAATAAAATGTCTGATTGGGAACCTCCAGAGGCTCAGGTGTCAGGATAGTTACTCCTTTACATACTGGGATAGTTCTGGAGAGAGCTGTGGAGAGTAGGGGAAATCAGTCACAGGCTGTCTGGAGGGGGGCAGTGAAAAGACCTCAACCTCCCTCACACTGTCTAATTAATGTTTGTACTGTGCCAGGTACATTGATGGCACTATGTAAATACGACTACTACTATGTTAAACAAAATAAACATATATGTTGCCTTTAAAATAAATCCGGAAGCTACACCTAATGCTGACTATTGATCTGCCCAACTGCTATGGGTCGAGGAGATCGCAATGTGTGATTTTTTTATTTTTTGCATTATCTTTTCATAACTTTGTTCACTATGGCTGCAATCCTCAAACCTTTATGCTGGAGCAGACCCATTGACTTGAATCAGACTTCTTCAGATTAAGTGGTTTGGAGACTGTAGCTGACATGGATAAACATTTTTTTTAAAAGCGATATTTTGGAAGTTGCCTTCCTGATGCAACATCTGTCTCTATGTGTTCTCTCGCTGCAGAAAAATTGGTTGGAAGTAGACCTGAAATCAGAAATCTCGGTGAAAGCTGTTTCCATCAGAAGCAGGGCATTCACCTCCATTCTCATGCTGCGGAATCTTACCAGCTTTCCTGCTATTTTTGCCATTTCCTGTTATTTTTTTACAAGTTGAATGGGGTTGCTATGGAGCCAGTCCTAAACCCCATGTATGCCCTGTGTGCACCCCCAGGGTCTGTGGAGACATGAATGTGCTGACTAAGCACTGGAGAAGTGCTGGGAATTGTCATAAAAGTGCTGTAAAACTGCCGTAAAATTGTCGTAAAATTCCCAGAAAGTGACAAAAAGACCCCCAAAATGACGAATAAAATTGGTGAAAGCGTCGAATCACCGGAATCTGACAAAGTATGAATAGACACTCACAAGCACTCCTGAAAGTCGGTATTTTCCTGCGGAATGGGAACACTTGCTCTCATCTCAGCCCTAGTTGGGAACTTTTTAGTGATTATTGTTCTTGGGTTTGGATGTGCTGTGACCAGAACCATTGTCTGCTGACAGGATTTGCCTGTGCCATTCACTCCCATTGGCAGCTCACCAGAATGGTAATGTAGAGATCTCTGGGGCATAATGCAAGGGCCGATGTATTTGTTTGGCGTATAACTGAAATTTGGTTTTAGTTTTAGGTTTTGTCACTGCTAACCTATTGGCCACAGTAATAAACACTTCAAACCTATAGGATGAAATGTTACAGGTTTTGCAGTGGGGATGTGTGAGTATCTCACTTTAAGAACAAAATAATGACTACTTGAGCAATAGTAGGGTTGGAGGATGCTTTCTCATGAGACAAAATGGGCACCATATGCCTCTGGGAAAAACTCTGGGAGGCAAATGCGGCGCGGCTTTTGTCATGTGGGAAAAGAAAACTGTGTAGTTTTGGCCCCAATCATGCGGAGGATTCAGAGCTTGATTTTCCAGCTCTGCATCCTCTGCATAATCAGAGCCAAACCCATGCAGCTTTGTGTTCCCACGTGACAAAAGCCGCGCAGCATTTGCCTCCTGGAGTTTTTCCCGGAGGCAAATGGTGTGTGTTTTGTCTTGTGAGAAAGCGGTTGAATTTAGGACAATAATGTCATAAGCAAGGTCACTTTCAGAAGGGGTATGCATTTTAATGCTTCCAGAATAAGATAATTAATAACAGATTAGAATGTGGGAGAGTCTAATACAAGGGTGGGCAAAGTTCCCAACCCCAAGAGCCGCACACCACAATTTTAATATCTCAGAGAGCCACAAGACACTTTACAGTGATCTTAGTTTCCCCTGATCCCAAGGACAGGGACCCTTAGGTCGCTCTGGCAGCAGCAGTGGGAATAGTGGCTTGGCTTCTCTTGCTCCTGAAGGAACCACACAGAGCCACTTCTGGTGAGAGCCATGGTACAGGTGCCGCCACCATTTGCCTACCTTTGGTCTGATAGGTTAGTCCATAATTGACTTCTTCAAGATTTCTTGTACCTTTCTCTGAAGGACATCTGATAATGGCCAGTGTCAGAGAAAGAACGCTGGGCTGGCTGGGCTGCTGGTTTGATCCATCATGTGGTAATTCTATGTTCCTTTTATCACTGCTGGATTCAGTAATTGGTGTCTGTGGCAGGGACGAGCTTACCGGGTATGAGTCCTGACAGGATCAGGGCCCCAGCCATCTCTCTCTTCAGGGAATTCAGCTCACAGTCCTTTATTCTCTATCTTAAATTCAAAGTCTCCACCATACAGTCTCTCTCTGTCCTTTGTTTAGTGGTTATAGTCTTCTGCGCTCTCAGGGTCAGGCAAACTCCCTCTCTACCCCAGCATACCCTTGGTTCAGCCAACACCTTCTGAGCCTTTCAGCTCCTGAGTTCTTGATGCCTCCCTTGTTGCTCTGAGCTCTAACTCCATCGTATGTGTAAAACCTAGTTGTTCTGCCTGGCTTTTGGCAAGGGAGATGGGGGTGTAGGATGGGGGAGTGGGTTAGGGAATTGGAAGGGTTCATTGTTCAGTACTTTCCTTTTTAATGTGTTTTAATTGTGTTACTTTTAGTTTTTTAATATTTGTTTACTGTGTTGTAAGCCGCCCCGAGTTGCCTGGAGCAGGAGAGGCGAGGTAAAAATGCTGTAATAAATAAATAAAAATAAATAGCTCAGGCTTTCTTCCTTGGGCTGGCTCGTGCCACACCCATACCCAGCTGACTCTTGTAAGGCGCTGTCCTGTGCTTCCCTCTGCATCTGCAGCCCCACTAGCCCAGTTCCTTGGCTGGTGCTAACTGCTGTCTTAAAGGGCCAGTGCCCCACAGGGTCACTGCTCTGATACAGGGTCTTTTTTCCCCATTAAAATGAGCAGCCACAATTTCTTCCAAAGTCAAAAAGGCTGCATATACTCTTTCTCTGAACACCAAAGCCAAGGTGGTTTGGAAGTAAGTGCCCTCTGATCCTCGACAGAGGAAATAGGGATGTGCGAACAGAACGTGGTTCGGATGTTTGGCCGTTCGGTCGTTCAGTTCAAAAACTGAGTTCGGGTTCGATTGTTCAGTTTGGCGGAGTTCAGTTTGGCTGAACATTGCTGAACATTCGAAATAGCGCTATAGGTACCGATATCGATACCGAATTCGAAGATTATTTTTTTTGGTATCGGTATCATTTGTCCCTGACCACCCCTGGTCTCCACCCCTGGTGCCAAGAAGTCTACTCCTCAGCTGCCTCCCCCTTCCAGTCACATTTTTCCCGCTCGAATGGGCCTGCCAATCACATTTTTCCCACTCCCAAACTCACTCGAACATGACCGAACTGTTCGGTTGTTTTCAAGTTCGGTTCAGACGTTTAGTTCTGTCGTCCGAACAGTCCGAGTTTGGTCTGAACTCCGAACATCCGAACCACGTTCACACATCTCTAGTGGGCAAACTGGCTCAGAAGCCACATGTGATTCTTGAGCAGTTCAAGCGTGGGTTTTGGCTACAGCCAACCTCAGGCTCCATGCTGTCTTATTGGTCCTGCCTGTGTCTTTAGTACACAGCAACTGAGTCTTGGCAATTGAATTGCAGCTGCTCCTCATATTTGTCAATCATGAAGCAGGGGACTAGGTTCAGTCTCGGAGGTGCTTCAAAGGGGCATGAACATGTGTCCTATAGATCTCATCTACAGGAAAATGTTGGTCTGTGGCTCTTCAAGAGCCGCTCTTGGAGTTAGGAACCGCCCCTCTCCCCTCACCTTCAGGAATGGATTGACGACTCACAGAGAGTTAGGAGAAGTCACAGCCTGGAATCATAGTGTGTGGGACACAACAGGGGTGTCTTCCCGTTTTCTGTAGACTGTATCTTTAAATGATTAATTCATCTGCTGCAGTGGGGCAGTTGTGAAGGCAGCTGCTCTGTGCTGGAAGTAGAATGGACCAGTGAATCACTGTACTCACTTGGAGAGTCCTTTTATTGTTCTTCGTTGTGTTACGTCATTGAAAAAAGACCAGGAAAAAAATACAGAAGTATAATTTGTGGGGAGGGGAGGGATTGTCACCATACTACAAATGCAAAAATTAAACAGAAAAATAATAATAATTGTGGATGGGTAACACGGTCCAAATAAGAACCAATTCAGAATTCCAACTATGCATTTGATTGAGATTCAGCCAATAGTCTGGTTACTCATTTTACCCATTTTTCCTCCTTCAGCTTTTTTTTTTTTAATTGTGCCAATATTATAGGAGGAAACCAGGATCCTGTTGTGAAGGCACTGGTGTTCCTGAGAGCTAGGATGCATCCCAAATTCTGACCCAGAGTTCGTGAATGACTTTAGCCAACTCTCTGCTCTGCATTCCCTAGTTCCATCTAGGTAAACCTGTCAAAATGCAATTTTAGCAGCACTCTCAGACAACTCTGGAAACCATTAGTGTCAAAATCCACAACACAACTTGTTTCACAAAGTTTCTACCCAACTTTTGAGAAGCCACTAACGTCTGAATAATTCAACTGTTATTGGCCCAAGTTGCACATTTCCGGCTGCTCTGAACTTAAGTGCTTTGTTGATTTATTTTTGAAATGCATTAATCTATCAATTCAATGAAACATTTCAATGAAACCTGTCAATTCAATGCAATAAAGTACAGAGTGTCCTAAATCACAGTAATTTAGAGGAACTAATTCTAAAACATGTATCCCAATTTTACCCCAAATAGTAATTTATCCCAAACAGGATACAAAGCAAGCTGCGGGAAAGATGAGTCAAAGAAGGCTGTTTTTACACGGTCCCTGCAGGGTGGGGGGGTCTGTGGGCACGCCGGTGCATGTGTGGTGGGTGGGCTGGGTGTACATATGGGTGCACACGCATCCCCATGCCCCCCCACTCATCAACGTGCCCGGAGCAACCACTGTTTTCCCTGGTTGCTCCGTCCGTGTTGATGAGTGGGGGGATATGTGATAGGCGGGAGCATGAACGCGCCCCCACTCAACGCACGTGCACCATGTCCTGCTCACATGGCTCTCCCACTCATGAACACCCAGATTTCTGGGTGTTCATGAGTGGGTGCATCTCGTGTGAAAAAGGCCGAAGTGGCTACTGTTCCACCCAGATACTTAAAGATTAGTCTGCATCTTCCATGCATTTTTAAAAAAAAGATCTATACTCTTGTTGTATGACCATGATATAATATAGTTTCCGAGGCTTAAAAAAACGTTTATATATTGTACTTTATTGAAAGTAATTTCTGTGTTAAAATGTGATGAGATGATCGGCTGTTTTACTCACCCCCTGCATGCTTACACGATTCCTGTTGTTCCCCAAAGAGGCTGAAATGACAAGCCGCTGTGATAGCTCTTTCTGCAATGAGTGGCACGGTGTGATAGAGATGTTCATTCCGCTACTTTCATTCCGCTGCTTCTGCTGTTCCGCTACTTTCATTCTGCTACTTCCACCAGCTATGAAAATAGCGGAATTATTATTATTATTATTATTAAACATTTATAAAGCGCCAGTAACAACCTGGCACTGTACAGAACATATAATCAGCTGCGGTCTAGATGTGTGGCTTACAATCTAAAAGACAAGGAGGGGGAGACAAGGAGAGGGGACAGCGGGAGAGACATGGGAGAAGACAAACAAACATTCAGGCGGATGCGAAGTCTCAGGTGCGTGTACTTGGCTTGGTTACAAGGTGGTCGGTAGCAGCAGTCAGCAGAGGAGGGCTGACAGTAAGAGCAAGGGGAAAGACTAGAGGGCATTGGGAAAGGCAGCATGGAAAAGGTGGGTCTTGAGGAGGGATTTGAAGGAGCGGAGGGAGGAGGCGAGGCGGATGTCGGCAGGGAGGGAGTTCCAGGCATGCGGGGCAGCGAGGGAGAAGGGACGAAGGCGGTTGGGCGAGCAGGAGAAGCGAGGGAGAGCGAGGGAGGGGACAGCGGAAGAGCGGAGAGCGCGCGCAGGAGCGCGTAGGGCGATTAGGTCCGAGAGGTAAGGGGGAGCTTGGTCATGGAGCGATTTGAACGTGAAAACCAGGAGTTTGAACAGGATACGTTCAGGAAGGGGGAGCCAGTGAAGGGAGAGGAGGAGAGGCGTCACATGGTCGAAGCGACGGGCAGAGTGAATGACCTTGGCGGCAGAGTTTTGGATCGCCACAAGGGGGGACAGGTGGGAGCGAGGGAGGCCAGCAAGGAGGAGGTTGCAGTAGTCGAGGCGAGAGATAACCATGGCATGAACAAGGATTTTGGCCGAGGAGACAGATAGAAAGGGGCGAATGCGGGCAATGTTGAGGAGAGCGAATCGGCAGGATTTGGCCACAGAGTCAATGTAAGGTTTAAAGGAGAGGTGCGTGTCAAAAATGAAGCCCAAGCTGCGGGCACGGAGAACAGGACGGATGGTGACCCCGTCAATGTTTATTCCGACAATTTTGATCTTCTGCAATTTCTGCCGGCACTGCGAAGTAGTGGAACAGTGTTTGTTCCAACAGTTTCTGAAATTGTGTTTCCGAATTAGCAGAATGCCGGTGGAATTAGTAGAATGCCGGCGGAAAAGCTGCGGAAAGTTGCGGGCATTTCCGAAATGGCAGAATGAAATAACGGGGCGGAAAAAGGAGTTGCCGCTTCAGCACTAGTAATAAAACAAAACAGGAAATATCTTTTAATTATAAACTTTCAACATAACATTATTTATTTATTTTATTTATTTATAATACAGCTCATTTCCAAATTTCCATATTTTATTTATTTATTGAACCCTAGCTTGCACCATAGCTCACACATATAATAAATAATGATAGACATAAATAAACACTTGTCCAAAGCCTGTCAGTATACATTTTATATACTAACACAAAAAAATAATATAAAGGGCAAGCATAAAACATTGAAAATTACTTACTTATACAAGAGTTTTAAACAGAATACAAAACAAAAACATTCTCCATATGGCAACGAAAGCCTTTGGCTTACACCCAAATTTGCAAGTATAATACAACTTAATATTCCGCCCAACAGGGGCTTGGGGCGGCTCACAAATATTTTTATAAAAATAGATAAAACACAATAAAAAATACAAAATATCAATAAAACCAGGCTATCTGCTGCATCATCAGACTATGTGCAGCATCTGGCATCATGACCAAGATGCTTAAATCTCTGAAGCATGGTAACAAAGGCCACATTCACACCTGCGGTGGTGGCAGAGCAAAGACGCGGCAGTGGGGAGTAGCCCGATGGCGGAAGTAGCTCCTGTGCAGATGGGCTTCTGCCATGGCTTCCCTCGCGCATGTTGTCTTATTGGTCCCATCTGTGGTTTTACACTTGTACCTGTTAGTTCTTCAGTTCCCAATTTTATACCTCAGCAAACTCATGCTCAATTCCTCTGCCAAGTCCTTCCCTGATTTTGAGATTCCTCTCCCTGTTCTTTCTGTTCTAATCTCCACTTGCAACAGTGGGTGAAAACAAATGTGACAGCAGACCAGTTTGACCCGCTGAGGCACACTTGTGCACGGACCCTGCCTGCTCATATGTGCAGGCACCACCAGTTGTTCGTTCTGGGGTATCCTAGGTTGTGCTGGCAACTAGTCCGAGCTGTGATCCTGGAGAACTCCGCAATCACAGCCCGAGCTACGGTAAACTCCAATTGGGCCAAAGCAGGCCTCCCCAGAGTTACATGTCTGTTTCCGAGCGAGTCTGCTGACCTGGGCTACCTCTACCATGACAGGCATTGTCACTGGCTGCCATGGATGCCTGTCATGGAGGGGCCAAGGTGCTGGGTACAGTGCAGGGACGGGGACGGCCAGCTGCATGTTCCCCATTCTCCTTGGCCCTGGGTTGTGTGGCTGTCGACCCAGCTGGGCACATGTGTGTTTTGTACTCAGGCCAGCACGCAGCTTGTCTGCCCAGGCTGCCTACCTGTCCCTGGTCAGCACAGGGACATGGCAGCCCGTCCGTCACTTGCAGATTTACCCATTGACCCATAGGGTGGGTGGTACAGCTTCCAGGATGAATCTCAGCCACCAGCCATCTTGAGGCGAGCCAGGATGTGTACAGCACCCTCCCCAGACAGAGCGCTCTAGTCTCCATACATCATCTCCTTAGCTCCCTCCTTCTATACTATTAGGAAAACATAAGTACTATATTGGGTCAGACTAATAGTTCATCTAGCCCAGCATCCTATTTCCAACAGTATCTAACTTTGGTTGCTTCAGAGAAGCACACAACTGGTCATAATATTGATCCATTTCCTGATGTTCACTCCCAGCCCCCAACAGCCAGCAGTCTCATTATCTGACCATCTTGACTAATAGGTATACATGAACCTATCGTCTAAGAACTTATGCCCAAGCTTTTTTTGATATCAGTTGTGCTGTTGGCCTTCACAATATCCTCTGCAAACCTGCCTTCCTTTTATTTGTCTTGAATCTGCTGCCCGTTAATTTCATAGGGTGTTCCCTAGTCACTAGTCTTTCTTTCTTTCTTTCTTTCTTTCTTTCTTTCTTTCTTAAAATTCATATCCTGCACTTCCCCTAAGGCTCAGGGCAGTTTACAAAAGCAGAATACAAAATAGTAAAAACATAAAATATAATTTTTAAAAAACCCTAAAAATTCCTACCCTCATCCCAAACCGTTACCCCTCCCGAACTCTATCCCCACCTGCCAAAAGCTCAGCCAAACAAAAATGTTTTTACCCCGCCTCCAGAATATGCTCGATCTCAGGCTCTGGTGGACCTCCAGGGGAAGTGAGTTCCAAAGTATGGGGCCGGCATCTGAGAACACCTCTCTGTTGACCCTTGTTTAGGGATTAGGTGGGAAGTTGTTGGACGGTGGGAGTGGGATGGGGTTTTTTTGGGAGGGGGGATTGTATTTAACTTATATTGTATTTTATACTTTTTTGTAAGCTGCCCTGAACATTTGGGGAAGGGCAGGATGTAAATATAAATATATATATATATATATATATATATATATATATATATATATATATATATATATATATATATATATATATATAATAAATAAATTGTTGTGTGGACAAAATTGGCCTGGGGTACCCACAAGAGTTTAAATACAGTGTTTCCAAAATGTACCACTTTCAAGTAAGATAGTACTGCATATATAGTATCTTAGCCAGTTCAAGTCATTGTTTGTTGCTTTGGATCATATAAATGGGGAAACTACATTATTGAACTATTCTGTATTGGAGAGAAAACCCAGCACAGGACAAACAGACAGGAACTCCTGGACTCTATTCCTCACTCCCTTTCTGACTTCCAATTCAAGGCCACTTTTAGACGAGACAAATTTGCGCATGTTTGATGAAAAATGCACGTGTTTTAATGCTAGTTTAAACTAAATGCGCATTTGCCATGATCGTGTAAAAGCCAAAACCATTTTGAATGTGTTTTTTAAATAATGCACATTTTTTAAAACCGGTTTTGGCATCCCCCGATCATCAAAGGGGCTCAAAACTGGTTTTAAAAAATGCTCATTCTTTAAAAAACACATTCAAAACGGTTTTGGCTTTTACACGATTATGGCAAATGCGCATTTTAAACGGTTTAGGTGTTTAAACGAGCATTAAAACACGCGCATTTTTCACCAATCATGCACAAATTCGTCTCGTCTAAAAGCGGCTATAGTGTTGGACTATTTCTGCTTTCCTTTCTATTTTTATCTGGTGTCCAATTGGGTTAAAAATACCTAACCAATATGAAGTTGTGAGAATTAATAATTATTGCTTGTTCTGTGGCTAGGAATGGGACGCTTTATATATGTGCAATGTATTATGTTCATTTTAAAACCTGAAAATAGTAGTTGGCCAGATTGGGATTTGGAGGAGGGGGAGGATGTTAATTTTCAGGAAGTGTTGTGTGCTAAGTATCTTTTCCCTTCCCCCCACGTACTTATTCCGATATAGAACAACAGAGTTTGGGATCCATTTAAAAATACACGTAAAAAGCTGTGGTTGAGCTCTCTCCTGCCAGTGTTTATTTGTATAAATTGCTACGGTTAAATTATAAGTACCTGGAAAAGTCGGTTTTGAAGTAAAAATACTGATCGGCTCTTTCTATAGCACTGCAAGAAGTGCTATTGTGAGCTAGCTTATTGCTTCAACTTGTTGATGGGGAGAAATGTACGTCAGAGTTCTTGTACTTTGAATTTTTATTTTGGAAAGTTATTCTTGTATATACAGCTGTCGAGAAATTAATGACGCAAGAAATAGATGCACCTATCTCAAAGAGGAACAAAAGGAAAATACATTTCTTGAATTTTCTGGTTAACTTGGAGATCTGTGCTTAACTTGTTTATCAGCAATGAAATCCAGCCATCTTCAGGCCTCCATATGAAACTCTTACCTATCAATATCTGGATTTTTTATTTAATTCATTGGATCCATCAGATTGTTTACTATTGTCCATGGGACAGAGGTGAGCCTATGGCTGATTTTTATTTGGCCCATTTCTAATGCCTGGATTTGGTCCATGAATTCAACCTACTCTTAAGTATTAAAGACATATTTTGGGGGCAGAAGATGAGATAAGGGCATGCACTCAAGGATAGAGTATGGATCCATGACAAAGAACAATGATCGGAACCCTTTACCCCCATCCCTTTGTCCACCAACTCCTATTTAGGGAGCAGATCTTTGAGTAATTTTCAAAGTGGCCTGTGGGAAAGAAAAGGTCCCCTGCCCCACAGAAACCAGCAAATTAAATATATGCTTTCAATGGCCCTTTTTGCATGGATGTAGTGAATGGAGGTGGGTGTATGCCCTTTTCCATGGGTAAACACCCATCTCCACCCATCCACACCCACGGAGCTTCCTCCGTTTTTCCAGATGGCTTCATGGGTGGGTGATGGGTGGAGATGGGCGTGCGTCGGGAGTGCACACCCACCACCCGTGGTGCTTCCATGGGTGGACACTCATCCCTCCACCTGCTGCTGTGCTGTTCGCATGGTTGCCCCCCCCCCGGCACACCTGCCCGCACACCCAGCAGGAGGGTAGGGGGCCATGCAAAAATGGCCAATGTCAGGACTGGAGACCAAGGACTTGAATATTGCTTGGTTCAGCATGGCAGGTTATACTTTAAGAGCAAAGTTCTCGATCCTGACACTGATTGGGGGCCAGGGCTGTGCTATGCATATGTATCTGTGGAGTGGTTGCACATCACCCAACAGAGCAATAGCAGCTCTGGAGAGTGCCTTGCACACAGTTTCTCTCTCTCTCTATCTCTCTCTCTCTCTATCTCTATCAGATTTATATCCCGCCATATCCCCAAAAGCTAAGGGCAACTCACAAACACATAAAATACAAATGCAAAATAAATAATTAAACCCCCACAAAACTAAAACACCCCTCCCCCTCCCCCAAATCTATCCCTGCCCACTGAATGCCTCACCAAATAAAAAGGTCTTACACTGCCTCTGGAAGACATTTAAATAAGGCTCAGGTGAGCCTCCAAGGGAAGAGAGTTTCAAAGCTGTGGGGCAGCCACCAAAAATGCCTCTCTGCTGGCCCGAGTTGCATGAAACTGGGCCAACGATGGAACCCACAAGAGGGCACCCTCACCAGATCTTAAAGGCCATGAAGGAGCAGAAGGAGAAAAGCAGCCCTTCAGATATGTAGGGCCCAAGTTGTTTAGGGCTTTGAAGGTCAAAACCAGCACCTTGAATTGTGCTCGCAATGCTATAGGCAACCAGTGTAGACCCTTAAGCATGGTGTAATGTGCTCTCAGCAACCCACCCCCATCAAGAGGCTATAGGCCCTCCTCTAGTGGTAGGAGGTGGCTAGGGATGTGCGAACAGAACCGAGTTCGGAAATTCGGTTTGGTTTGGTTCGAAAATCGAGTTCGGTTCAAAAGTTCGGTTCAGTCGACCAAACTATTTGAGTTTGGTCAAATTCTGAACTTCCGAACTGAGTTCTTACATTCAAAACTGGGGGTTTGGGCCTTCCGAATTGGTTCGGAATTGACCGAACAGTTCAGTTGAATTCGAGTTCCGTTCGAAAGTTCGGTTCGGTCGACCGAACTATTGGAGTTCAGTCCGAACTCCAAACTTCCGAACCGCGTTCGCACATCCTTAGAGGTGGCACCACACCCAAACTTTGCTCCTTTGTACTGTCCTTCTCCCCCATTCGCACTGGTGTTTTGTGTTCTATGCGCATGATCTCTGCCGTAAAGTGCTTATAGTCTAACTAGGCCAGATACTATACTTGCAAGTATAAGTGATCCAGAGTGAGTGCCACAAAGACGCGCACACATTGGGTGATTTCAGACGTTACGATATCACAGTGAACCACGCTCAATTCCGCGTGGTGGCTGTGATCGCGTAACGTCTGTTGGGGGAAACAGATGTTTCCCCCCAGATGTTACCACGGCTTGGGATTGCATTCGACAGGTGAGCAGCTGAAGCAGCGGGACTGGAGGCCGCCGCGTGTCGAATGCAATCCCATGCCGGGGTGAACCCCAGCGTCTCGTCTGGTCGGGCGCCATGGCCCGGGATCACAGGCGGGACCCAGGGCCGTGGCGAATCCGGCCCGACGTGGCGGCCACATTGGCCCCGCCACCCGCCCGTCTCCCCAGAGGAAGGGCGGCGGGAGCGTGGAGGGGGCGGGGCCGTGCGGCCGCACGTTGCGCCACGCGGCCCCGCCCCCTCTGCAATTCCCTGCCGGGATCCCCCCGGCACATCTGTTGCGGCGTGACGGGATGATCCTGGTGGGGAAGGAATTCGGTGATATCGGTACGGGGCCAACGGGCCCCGTAACGTCTGAAATCACCCAATCTCTCTGCTAAGAGAGTGCTCTAACAATAGTTTAGCTTGCTTTTGGATTTGTTCAGTCTAGACACTGCAGTAGTGCCAAGTGTCATTATTAATTACAGTATGTATCTGATATTGATAGTCCCAATTTCATCTGAGGAGAGCCAGAGTAAGTTTCCAAATAGAAGTGATTGCTTTACATGGTATTTGGGAGTATCCAACAAGCTGGTGTCAGAGACTGTCATGTTCCTGGTGGAGAAGAATCAAACAAAAAGGTTTGTGATGTGAGAAAAGGGTCCACTTTTGCCTCCAGGCAGCACAGTTCCACTCCGACCTATGTCCTAGTTTTAGGACATAGGTATTATCTGTTTCTGTAGCATATAGCCTGGCCCTAGAGATTTCCTACTCAGCACCCTGGGCAGCTGCGAATGCGAGGCTGCTTGGCCTGGAATCCTACCTTGCTCACAGCTAGGGCTGAGATAAGAGCACGTGTTCCTGTTCTGAAGGAAAATAGCGAGCTTTTGGGAGTGCTTGCAAGTGTCCGTGGGTACTCTCGCGGTTTCCGGTGATTCTATGCATCTGCCACTTCCCACTGTCATTTCCCTCATTTTCCAGGACTGTTCATCACTTTCTGGGACTTACCAGGACTTTTTGTCACTTCTTGTCACTTTCTGGGACTTTTACGACAGTTTTACGCCACTTCTATTGCACGCCCCTGGCATTTAGTTGAAATGTTTTCATCTCCACAGCCCCCGGGGGTGCATGCAGGGGACACGTGGGGCTTGGGACCGACCGTTCAAGTTTCAAAAAACAAGAGAAAATGGTGAAAACAGCAGTAAAGCTGGTAAGTTTCCACATTGTGCAAATCTCGGAATATGCCCTTCTGACAGAAGCAGCACTTGCTGAGATTTCTTGTTTTAGGGGCTACTCACAGCCAGCCGCAGAATGACTTCCTTCCCCAGATTTGCCCTACATATAGCACCCGAGGGGGTGGTACCAAGACACTGCTTAATTTGTAGGAAAATGAATTGCCAGGGCCCAAGCCTACCCAGAAGTCACACCTCCTGGCTTAGAGCTTGTCAGAGCAGAGAAATTAACCCCTTTCTCCAGATAGCAGACCACCTGGGCTAACTTGCCTCTCTACAGCTGAATATAAAACGGGAATTCTTGTGATTTAATCTATATGTCAAAAATGTAACTCATTAACAAAAGCCAAATAAACTGGGGGTGCGGGGGTGGGGGTGTTTCTTCCTGCTTTTTGTTCCAACCTTGAACTGGCCAATATTGGGCTTTTCCTGGTCTTTCATATTTTAGGGTGCACACTCCTACTAGGAACATTTATTGGGGCTCAGTTCTCCCCACCCCTACCTTAAATTGAATTGCTGGATCTGACCCCTGGCAAGCCCTCCCCACAACACACACACACACACACACACACACACACACACATATTAAGCCCTGGACTGAGAGTAAAACTAACACAATGTAGTGCCAGGAATTTCTACGATGAATCCAATTATTTAGATAAATAAACTTAGCCATTTGTTTTCTCTGTGGAAGTCTTGAACTTGTTTTCATTCCATTAAAATGAACTAACACATAGAGAGGCACCAGGAGGAGAATTTGCTTTAGAGTTTACACAAACCGTAAATCCTTGATTACATTAGCATCTTGCCATTCAGAAACTGTCTGTAAGTAGGTGGCTAGGAAAGGATTCCTGTGGCGAAGATAACTACATGCCCCACTATCTAGATTTGAGTTCTGAAGTCGGACACTTGTAGTAATCCGATCTGCAGGAGTACCTTTGGGCATCTTCCAGGGGTGAAAGATATGGTATTGTGCAATGTGTCCAAAGCAACTAGTGTATGCTATAGAACCATACTGGTACTACCTCATGCAATTTCCAATAAGTTATCTGATAAATGGAAACTGAAAAACTTTGAAAAATATATCGTTAAACAGAGCATTAGTTGTAGCTTAAAGGTTGATCCTTGAGAAATGGATTTAAAAACAAACACCCAACATTCAAAGACTGGTGCATCAACATGATGGAGTTGGCCACCAGGGAAAGAATGGTATTCCAAAGCAAAAACACCCAGGGCATATGGGGGAACTTCTTAGAAATTGCTGAAAAGAATTCTTGTGATTTGATCTCACCCTTAACTTTCCTCCCCACTTACCTCTCCTTTTTTCTCTTCCTCTACTAACTTTCGCCCTTTTAACACAAGATGCACCAACTCATGCCCATGCAGGTCTTCTGTGTGGTCCTCTGCGTGGGCATGAATGAGTGCCGCCCAGGTGACGGCTGTGTCACGCTCCTGTGGCCCATGCACCTCCACCCACCTCCATCGATCACCCCTGCACGGAGCAATCGGGGAAAACAGAGGTTGCTCCATGTGGGGGCATGCGTGGGGATATATGGGGGATGGGTGTGAGCCCGTGCAGACCCACCCCGCCCCCATGGACCACCGCTGCAGGGGCGGTCCATGTAAAAAGGGTGTTTTTCTCATCTCTCTTCACCACTGTGTTACTTTCTTCTTTAAATATCATCTACTGTGATATATTTTGCATCTGCTGTAAATAATCTATTTTTGTCTACTTAGCGTAGTTAGAAATTTAATACAAAGTATTAGGGAAAAAAAGACAATAGTGGAATTAAAACAGATATATGAATTGAGTATGCCTTTGTGTGGAGCTTGCAGAATGGATCTTCCTTCAGCTTTATGGTCCTGCTGCTCATAAAAACCAAGATAATAGAGAATTGCAAGTTGATAAATTTTGAACTAACAAGAATTCCCCTGTGAACTTCATTGTGAAATTAACAAATGTGATAATGGATTCTGAATTCACAAATATGAAGCTTAGATATTTTAATTTGCATCAAATATCCTATTTGGCTATATTAAAGGTTCTGTGGCTGAAGGGTTAACACGAGAACATCAAGTGGAAGTGCATGATGTAGTTGTTGTTGGCGGAGTTAAGTCATTTATCTTATACTAATTAGAGAAGCTCACTTTTTGTGCTCATAATGTTGCAAAATGCGCTGTGTTTGTTTGCCCTCTTCAGAAGAAAGGGAAGGAGAAACAGAGACACAAATTTGTCACATGGAGCAAACTCTTAGCTGTACATTGGCCAAAAATAAAAATAAAATAGTTATATTTTTTAATAATCATTTTATTTATATAGCACCTCCCTCCCCGCTTTGCAGGGCACTTGGAGCGATTTACAGATTTTAAAACAATATAAAAGTATAAAACAATTTTTAAAAATTTAAAAACAGTTTAAAAGACTAATAAAATACTTTAAGACAGGGGAGGGGAAAGGGGAGGACAGAGTAAACTTAAGGGAACCAGCAGTGGATCCTAAAAGCATCTGGAAAATAAATATGTTTTCAGGTGCCTTTTGAAGGTAAGGAATGAGGAACTGCAATGAACATCCAGTTTTTTTCAAGTATCTTTCTACACCAGACAAATGGGTTTATGGCAGGTGGCCACCAAGGTAAAAAGGGAAGCCACTGAGGGGTTTTTTGCTTTCCCTTGGTGAGCATCTTCCTGACTGTCTTTCGCCAGTGATTTCCTCTTGGGAGTAGCCACCCCTGCTTGGATGGTCGTAAGTGCCCTTGCCGTGTTCGCTGTTTGAGAGAGCTATTTTGATTGCTTTTTGGTCACAAATAAGTCCTTGGCCTTTTTATCCAGAATTAAGGAAAATGGAAGAGTTAGCAGTTTTCTTCTTGGCCTCTACTTTTTTTCTCACTGAGGGTGTTTTTAAACGAGGAGGGGGTGGTGGTCTGTAGTCAGCGCATGGGGCGGGTGCGTGGATGCCGTGCATGGGGGAGCGCTTCAAACGAGCGACCCTATGCACAGCTGTCCCATACACATAATGCCCATCCCGGCCATGCACGGGGCACTCTGGATTTTCCCAGAGTGCCCCTTGTGTGGACAGGGTGGGTGGTGCGTGGGTCAAAAGAGCATGCACCCCCATGCACCGTATTCAAATGAGACCTCCCCCACGTGGACAGTGAGTGTCCTTACGTGGGGGTGTCTTGCGTAAAAATTCCCCGTGTGTCGGCATGTTCAGTGACATGGCATCTTGATAAGAATCCTGAACTCCCAAATACACTTCAGCATTTCTGAATCTGCATACAATGACTGTGTAAAACTCCAATTCTTCCATAGACATCTCATTTTGGCACAATACTAAGTGGTGAACTAAGTGGCTAATTTCTCAGAATACTCCTCCCTCCCCCAAGTTTATGTATGTTCCACCCCTATCCTTTAAGCTAGAACGCGCTGAAATAATCGTTAACTTATTTTTGTTCTCCATGGTTTCTTTTAGGGGAGTGCACGTCATTTTCATTATTACAATAATGATAACGAAAATGGTCATTTTCCTTATTGCAATAATGAAAACAACAATTGAGAATAACACACATATACTAAACACAAATTGTATAGATAGATAGATAGATAGATCTACTAAACACACACACACACATTATAGATAGATAGATAGATAGATACACATATCTATCTATCTATCTATCTAATGTGTGTGTGTATGTGTTTAGGAGACCTGGGTTCTCTTCTTAGCTTCACTTTTTTGGCCTTGGGCACAGGCTATGGTACTGTATTTGTGTGCGATATATTGTATTATTTAATCTCCTATCCAGTCCAGTTTCCAGAGTTGTGACTGATGCCTACAGACAATTCACTTTTATGTTGAGTTCAGCAAAAGCATTAGCTGAACCCCCAGGGTGCAGAAATCCAGCTGGGTGATGCTTTCAGCTTTGGAATTAATCAAGCTAAATACCATGTACAGGCAAAATCTTCGTGGTGGCGACAGTCAGTGACAGAGGTGGGGATGGAGCGAATGAAGCCAAGGCTACTTGGACCATTCCGAAAAATACTTCTGAGATTATCCCCCCTGTCTAGTCATCTTCCCCATCACTAAAAATAAGAGCGCTGATTATCACTTTAAGGGGAAAATGCTAATCTACATGATTTAATTAATGTACCTCAGCCAAGGCGTATACGCCTACAGCACCTTTTACATAACCCAAACACTTGAGTTCTAATTATAAAATTGCATTTTACCATTTGTTAAATGCTGTATTTTTTAGGGAGGGTCTCATCACTTCTCTGAGTACACCGCATGCCATAAAGGGAAACGTAGCAGCAAACGTGAAGCCCCTCTACCAGTACTGGCAATAATATGGCAGAGGCAGCCACAGTCTGCAGTTTCTCTCACCACATCGCCAATATAAGCCAATTAAATGCTTATTAAACAGAGCAACCGCAGGAGGCACATTGTCTCCGTTTGCAACATTGGCGACAGCACCCAAATGCCCATGAGATAAAATTAAAACTACTGTGGTGGGCAATGGTGCTGTTACTGCCGCAAAATCAATGAAGCACACAAATGACGCTCACCTCCTTTTGTTTGAAGTGCAAAGCTTGACAAGGTCCGAGTCTCCACAGGAAAAAAGAGCAGTCTCAAATATGAAAAAAGAGGTTGTTACTTTTGGAGTGTACTTCGAGTTAGGGGAAATGCCAGATTGATATTATTGGAGACTTATTCCAGACAATGAGCGTTAACATATGAGACATTTGCCCACACCAGATGGGTGTCCATCTGTCTGTTTTTTAAAACATGGGGCCACCACCCACTGGACCCACAGTCCCCACTCACGACAAGGTCGCGGAGAATGTGGAGGCTGCCATGTGGGTGAATGCAGGCTAATGGGCACCCACATGTCTATGTCCCATCAATTAGGTTGTATGCAGCGCCTCTTCACAGTCAGGTCCGCCAGCAGCATAGATTCATGGGCAAAAATCCTAGAGTGTCCAAGGAGAGAAGGGGTGTTTTTACACACACATTTCTCCTGCACGTTTGTTGTTATATCCTGAAATTTCTGTGTGTCTAAATCACTCACCCAGATCTTAAACTTCTGGCTCTTCGAACTTCTGTATAGAACTTCTCCCAGAGCTTTCGTGCGTAAAAAGTTCTCCTGGTAAACTGCTTTGCTCCAGGCATCTGTGGTCACTTGGTTTCCATGGCAGCCACTCACATCTACAGCTGCGGCTACTTTAGGCTGCCTCAGGGCAGTGTTTGTGTGAAGAATGCATCCGGAACTTACTTGTGGACTTGTAAACCCAGAAGATTGAAAGACCAGCACTTTAAGGTGTGTGTAAAAATGCCCACTGCTTCAAGCTCCTCTCTCTTCTCTCATTCTCACTAGCACTGCGAGTGCAGTCTGCCCACAAACATATGAAAGAAAGACCAGGGGTTGCCCATTTATTAGACTGGACACACAAAACATGTGAGTGGGGGGCTGCATAGACCGAACTTGATCCATGGCAGGCTAACGTCTCTTTAGTTAACAAATACGCAGACTGTAATAATGGCATTGTTTGGTGTCACTGTTTCTTGACAGACCTATGCCACTGTGTCTCAAGCCCTGACCTGTGGGGCATAATGATTGTAGGAGAGCATTCAGCATAAGATACTTGCATGGCTCCAATTATTATAGTATTTTAGTTACTCTCAAACTTTAAAAGGATTTAACTTGACACGTGTCAGGAGAAGCCAGGTCTTGAAACCACAAACCTAGGCCTTGTGGAGCAGCATTTGGTACCACAGCACCATCACAGCTGCTTAATTCAGCACAGTTCTGGTCCTGCACACTTTCCTTAGCTGCCGCCTGTGCCACACACCCCTCTACCTTGTTCCACCCTTTGCCATGCCCCCCAAGCTTCCTGATTGGCTGCCAGCCAGGATATAAGCCTGGCTGGTAGCAGTGGGGAGCTTGGTGGAGCAACTCTCTTGCCTGTCTCTCTCTTGCTCTGCTTCCAGTTCATTACTCTCTATCATCCTTGAGGTTCCTATCTTGCCCCTGCTCTCCGGCATGCTTCTAGTTTCTAGCCTCTTGCTTCTAGCGCCAACCCTCTTTTCTTGTGTCTTGTCCCTTGATCCCGTTGCTCTATTCTTGCTCTTCCCAGCCTTGTTTCTGCTCCTGTGCTAAGTCCAGCTTTGCTTCCTCTGGCATTCTTCCTGAATAGAGTCCCAGCCCTGATCCTGAGGGTAATTTCAGATGTTACGCCACCACGGTCAATCACGGTGAATCCCCCCGTAGTGATCGTGGTGGCGTAACATCTGTTGGGACGAAAAGAGATTCCTGCCAGATGTTCACCCCCGGTGGGAATCACTTTGACCATGCTTCCGGAGCTCCGGGGGGGATTCACCATGATTGACTGTGGTAATGTCACATCTGTTACCGCCACACGGCCTGGAATCGGCGGATGTTACCGTTGCTGATTCCGGGCCGTGGTCCAGACCCTGGGAGGTGGGATTGGCTGCTGCGCCCGCCTGTCTCCTGGAGGGCAGGTGACCTGGGAAGCGTGGGGGTGGGGGTGGGGCTGTGCAGCTGCACGTTGTGCTGTACGGCCCCACCCCCTTCCCTGATTCCCCTCCGGAATCCGTCAGCATGTCTGTGGACCGGCCGGCGCGATTCTGGAGGGGGTGATTTCACGATTCTTTGCCGTGGCAAGGAGCTGCCGCGGCACGTCTAAAATTACCCTGACTCTAAACCCCCCACTTCCAGGTCTGCTAATATTGTGGATACCTGTGCCCCTTACCGTAAAGCTCCCATGAAGTAAGAAGATACTATTATCCCCCATTTTGCAGATAGGGAACTGAGGCACAGGTGTTGACTTACCCAAAATTACAAAAGAATCTTGTAACTACAGGGACCTTAACTCAGGATCTCCCAAATGCCAAGCAAGGACCGTGACCCTACCCACTTCTCTCTCCATATTCTTCACCTCTTGAAAATTAGGTGCTTCTGAAGATCTAGGCTCCCCAAATAAGCATTTGGGAGACTTACATTAGGCTTGTAGAGAGTTGGACTAATTGACTTGGTTTGGGGGCAACTGGACTGTCATCAGATAAACTGTATTATACTGCGTAAGTAAATGCTAACACAGTTAATTATATGCTGAAACTAAATTAATGCAGCATTAGGTTTGTGATATTTTAATTATACAAAACCCAGAAAATTCTGAGTTAAGGTTCCCATGGCAACCTTGACTCTGCCTCTTGAATGCACTGAATGCATCGGATCTTACATTACGTGATCACAACGATGTAGGACTAGCTCAGACATCTGGCTTTTCAAGATGGAAATAACATTTTCAGTAGCATCCTATATCGGATGTCTCCCCACCCTAATAACACAGGTATCCTAGAGTGCAGAGTTTTTGAAGAGGCAGTGAATTCCTGCCATGTCCAATGATGGGTGAAATCCTGAAATGTTATGCAAGCTCTGAATAGGACTGGAGTTTCAGGTCTCCTTTTCGAATGGGCTGAGTGGTAGGAGGCTGAGGTGGGGGAGGTAGTAAGCATTGCTTCAGGCCTCTCATACCTGGGGGACCGTATCATGGTGATGGGATCCCTCCATTGCCTCCCTCAAGATTGAGAATCCAGTCTCTCAATTGCTTGTTGATGTTGCTGTATGATATGCAAAATTTTATTGGCCACTTATGAAAAATGCATATTGCAGGGCTGCACCCAACATGTATTTTTCATAAGTGGCCAGTAAAAATATGCACATCTGACAACCCTAGCTGTATCCTACCTACAGTGACTAAGGGACTCACTGTCCCATCCCAGTCTCTGGAAGAGGCAACAGAGGGATCCAGTTACAACAATCTGTCTCCAGCTATTTCCCTCCGGATCAGCAAGGAGATCCCTGCTTTTTGCAGGTGATGGGGGGGCGGGAGGGGTGTTGGAGGTGCAGCCTGGACTTACATGAAAGGGAAGAGAAGTAGGGAGGTGCATAACTTGGTATTTTTTCATGTGTGTCTCAAAAATTCATTTGCCCCAGGCCCCTAAACTAGGCCCCTAAACTAAAATAGCCTTGTTCAAATTTGTGTTAGTCTCTTTCCAAATTCAGCTACAGTTTTTAAGGCTGCTGTCTCTTACCGTCTTGAATTCCACGAGCCATCAAGATGCTGATAACGGGTAATCAAAAAAGAAACGAGCCCAGGTGCAGTACTACAAACTAACAGTGCGACAGAATGATCTTTAATTGCACACTAATACTAGTTGTTAGCCTGGCACATTTAATTAGCTCTTAGAAATGGAACTGGGATTTTTTTTTTTTTCCCCCTTCTTTTTTTCTTTTCCACCTTACGTTTGAGTTTGGAGAGTTTTCAGTCTCAGATACGCTTATGCCAGTAAAATATTGGAAACCCGTAGTGATCCATGTCAGGTCACGTTTGACTGGCACAAATCCTTCCTTGCTGCCTGCAGGAAAGCCTGGCACACCATAAGCATCTGTTTTGTCACTGGACACTTCCATCCAGTCCTTATGTGGTTAGTTCATAGCCAGAGTATTAGGCTTGGAAATGATCAACAGGTGTGATGTGAAGGGCAGCAACACCTCCATCGCCAGCCTGTGAGCTCTCAGAAGAAGTGATGTGTGTGGTAGTAGAGAGGAGAAGGCCCCACGTAGTAGCACTCTTCATGAACACCCTGCGTGTTCTGGCGTGCATGTCCTGGTGGAGGCCCATTTGTCCCCGAATCTCCCCTCCTTCTGCTGTCGTCGTAAAACCTGACTCTTCTTATTTCTTATTTATTTATTTATTGAATTTATACCCCGCCCCTCCTGAATACAGCTCGGGGCAGCTTCCAACAATAAAAACAGTATAAAACAGTTTAAAACATATAAAAATACAATATCAAATATTAAAATATTAAGAGCAGGGCCCGGGATACAAAAATCAATAGGGGAGGGAAGACAAAACCCACTAAACCCTCCCCCCCTCCCCAAAGGCCTGGGCGAACAGCCAGGTTTTACACTTTCATCAGAATATCAAGAGACTTGGGGCCAGGCGAGCTTCCTCCGGTAGGGAGTTCCAAAGACGCGGCCCGGCCACCGAGAATGCCCTCTCCATTGTGGCCCCCCACTTAACGCGTTTGGCAGGGGAGAGGGGTAGTGGGAGGGGGAGTTGGGGTTTTTTTTAGTCTTTGAACCCTAGATCTAGTTGTTTTAATAGATATGCATTTGTTTTTATATTGTTTTGTTTTTATCATTCTTGTTAGCTGCTCTGAGGTGCCTGAGGCACAAAAGGGGCAGGATATAAAATTTTATTAAATAAATAAATGTATCACCCTCTATCTCCCTATCTTTACCTCTTCCTTGCCTCCCTCATCCATCCTAGATTGTAAGCCCCCTGGGGCAGGGAACTGCCTCTAATTTAATAATTGTGCAGTGCCAGACACATTGCTGGCACTATGTTACTAATTAATAATAGTATCATGTCTGAATATTCATTTGTGGCAAATCCATACCTTGCCTCCCAAGCCAAACCTCCAAGAATCCCACAAACATTTGATCCTCAATATTTTTTTGGTCCTTTCAAGTGCATTCTCAAAACGACGGCATCATGTAGCATCTCGCCCCCTGGAAACGTAGGTCGCTTTTAGATGAGCGGCGCATGATTGCACATCGCGATTGCGCATAATTTGAAACGTCCGCCTGTTGTAATTAGACGAGACGGAAGTGGGGTATTATGCGCATATTATGGCGGTGGCGCGTTTTTAAAGTCCGCGAATTAAATAGCTCACACTCAAGCTAAAAGCGGTCATAGTCCTTACCATGCGCCTGATAATTGTTACATTTCTGAACACAGACTAAGATTTGAAGAACATGCACAGTTAAAAGGAAGTGGATCATGTCACTCTGAAGCAGCTGGGAAGAAAGGAACAGGAAGCAGGTGGCAAGGATGAGGAATCAGGGAATGGCGCTTGGATGTAGGGCTGCCTCCTGTTGTGGATTTTTTTACCTGACACTCCCATAGGCCAAAATGGAAGTGCTGGGTAAAAAAATGACTGAAGGTGGCCGCCCTTCCTAGCAGGATGAGCTGGAGCGACACAGCTACACCCTCTCTGCCTTGATGGTTTGGTTCCCTACGATCCAGTTAAGGGGACTGACTGAGCAGTACAGATGAGAGTGTTTGGGCCAATTGGGGCTGGTGATTTGATCGGTCTGGTCAAATGATCAGAAGCCAAAATCATTTAAGGCTGGGCTGCCAAGTGGGTGGCAGCATGTGCGTCTATGTATAATCTCCACAGAGAAGCTCCTGCCAGGCTGGGGTGATGTTTGTCCGGGAAGTGATCCCCAGTAAGCATTGCAGTGTGAATTGACGGTAGTATTTTTTTGTTTAAGACTTTTGCTGTTTGTTTGAGTTCGTGAGCTGCAGTCCGCTGGTAGTGGGAGTGCTGTGTGGCTCCCTGCAGTGAATGGGGGGATGTGAAAGAACTGTTTGGTGAAACTGGTCCGCAGATGTATGAGTTAGCTGCTTGAGTCTGGGAAAACTGGAGCATAAGCCTTTATGTAGAGAGCGAGATGGGGCAAACCTGTCACAGGCTCTTTGTACATGGGCAGTGGTGGGGGAGGGGATAGGTGTGCTGCCATGGTGAATGGAGGCCGGTGGACGCACACCCATCTCCACCCACAGAGCCTCCTTCGGTTTGCCAGATGGCTCTGTGGGTGGGTGATGGGTGGAGGTGGGTGTGCGTTGGGAGTGTGCATGTACCCCCACCCGTGCTGTTCATACAGACAAACACCCATCCCCCCACCCACCGCTGCAGCATTTACACAGACATCCCCTGCATCAAACACCCTCCCGTACACCCACCGGGGAGCGGGGGGGGGAGGGGAGACTAGGGAATGTGGAAGTGCCCATAAGAAATAAGCATTCTACGATGGCCTGGATGGATAAAGCTAAACATGTTTACCTGCAGCTTTTCAGCTTCATTACTCTCTGCTTCCCCCTCCTTATGCCCCTCCCTCTTAGAGTTGCCATCTCTTGTGGCTTTCACCCTGACACTCCCATATCCCAAAATGGAAGTGTCGGGGTCAAAACCACAAAAGGTGGCAACCCTTGTCTCCCTTCTCCTTGTCCTTTCTAGATTGGAAGCTCCTTGGAGCAGGTACCTGCTGCCTCTGGAATCATAACTGATTAGTGCCATGTATATTGCTGATGCTATACAAATAGCAAAAAAAAATAGTGCTGTATTACAGAGTTTCCTGCTGTAATGCATTGAGGAATGCTAAAATGCAAAAAAATATAATCTTTTACATTGCTTCTGTAATAGCCTCTGCACAGTGCTCCCCTTGTAATATAGTGCGAAGGAGGAGTTTGGCATGGTTTGGTCCTCTCTTTCCTAGTTGTCTTGTAACTCATCACTTGGAAAGTTGGAATGATATAGTTTGCCAGTTTAATGCTTGAGAGGAGACGTGGGGCTTTAAAGGAAGCGCCAAGGGTTGCTTGCTATTTCTCAGCAGAACAAATGCATGCCATTGCATTTTCTGAAGGGTGTGAATGTTTTAATAAGCTGACACATAATGTCCATAATCATATACCAAGAAATCCTCGACAATGCTGAGCTGAGCTGCCATAGATTTACTGAGTTAGAACTGGGTGAACTAATTCACAAGTGCTAACTACCTCCTGAACATAATACTGTCAGTTATTTTTAGTATCCTTCTTATTTCAAAAGCATGTTTGGAGGGTTTGTATAACTCTCTTAAATCAAGCCTAGTCATTCACATAATGGAGACATTCAGAACAGACCGTGTACTCCAAAACAGTCATTTGCAGGGGGTGGGGCGGTGGGATGATACATGATAAGGAAACACTTGAATCGTGGGCTCTCTTGAATCAGAAGCACCATTAAATATAGCACAACTGAGTTTTCTGAGATGGAATTATTTCTTTTAAATTCCTTGGCTTCTGTAGTTAAAAGTGAGGTAAAAATATGAAGTTCAGTGTGCTGTCGCAAAAGCTTTTTTCCTACCCACCGACTTCTGAATTTATATTTAGTCTTATTTTTTAATTAGATTGCGAAAGCTATAAAAGAATATTCATGTACTTTAAGGGCCATGCCATGCTATAACTTAAAAAGAAGTATCCAATAATACTCTTAAAACCTAAATGATGTACTGTGCTAAAAGCGTGGTATGAAATGTAATAAACCTAGTTTCATCCTAGAAGTTCCCTCACGATGGCATCAGCTAGGTTATGGAATAGTCTCCCAAAGTGCCCTGTTGCTTTTGAGACAATTAAGAGATGACCAAGCACTAGTAGGGAAATTCCTTGAGAACACAGTCCGCTAGTCTAATAGGGATAACCGGTCTCTTCGTGGGGATGACAATGGAGACCAATTAGGGAGGCGATTCTCTCCCTCTGCCCCAATATGCTTGAAAGAGTAGAATTCTACTTTACATTTGGGCATGTAGCTAGTGCCAAAATCCTCTGTCTCTAGGTCACAGCTAAAGCAGAACAGTGGAGTGAAGGCAGCAATAAAGGAGAAGAGTTGGGAGAGGGAGTAGAGGAGGTCTGACTCTCAGGGCCGCTTTTGGCCCTAGCTGTGGTAAGCTTTGGATTCTGATGAAGGCGAGGGGGATTAAGAAATAGGCTTTATCGGAGCAGCGGCCTAGTTCACATAGACCAGGATTTTCACCAACATTGCTCTGAGGACCAAATCTAACCCAGGGCTGTTTGCTTGGCCTTTTTTTTTTTTTGCAATTCTTGGATCTGGCCACTGCTTTCCTCGAAGCAGCAAAGGAGTACACAGGGGAAATGGAGGGGAAAGGCATGAATGAAAAAATAGGGTTGTTGCCATAATGCAGGTAATGGAAGGTTAGTGCCTGTGAGCAGATTTCTGTGCTTGGGTTGCTGCACGCTGCATTGAGAGAGTAGTCTGTACAAGCGGGGAAATTAACTCATTGCTGTTTGGGAGGTGAATCGGGGTGTCAGCCAGATACAGCAAACCCCTATTCCTCTCACAAGGGGATGGCTCCATTGCACAGATCTGAACCCTTCCCTCCCTCTTCTGGAAAACAGGACAATTTACTGAAACAACTCAGCAGTGGAATAATTTGCCAAAAGAGGTTGTGCAGGCTCCATCTCTAGTAACAGTACTTTATGTGAAGGGCTTTCAAAATAGGTTAAACAGGTGCATCTTAGGAAGGCGCGGATGGATACTATGGATCCTGCTAATGGCCGAGCGGGACTAGGTAACGCTTGGGGTGCATTCCAGGTCAACGGTTCTATGCCAGATTTCTCCCATCCTGAGCATACCCCTTAAAATGCCTCCCATTTTGAATTCTTCCTCTGTGCCACCTTGCAATGCTGTGTGGGTATATAAGTTCCGGTTTTCTCCAGTGTCACGTATGTAGTTAGAGTCATAGAGTCACAAGACTGGAAGGGACCTCTAGTCCAGCCCCCAGCACCACTGCAGGACCTGCCACATCCCAACCATCTGCACAGAGAAGTTAATTTTTTTATTTGTTTATTATATTTTTATCCCATCCCTCCTGCCTCTGGCAGCCTGGGGCGGCAAACACCATATATAAAATGCAATTCATGAAATCAATAAAACAGCTACATAAAACATAAACAAATAATATTAACAAAATATTAATATGCAATCTACAACTGGGAAATTTTTTATTTTTTTTTAAATCCTCCCTATCCCTCTTCCCTCACCAAATACCTGATGGAACAACCAGGTCTTACAACCATGCCAGAAGGAGGCAAGGCTCTGGACCAAACACCTGATGGAACAACCAGGTCTTACAACCACGCCAGAAGGAGGCAAGGTTCTGGACTAATCGGATCCCATCAGGGAGGGAGTGCCACAGCCTGGGGGCAACCACTGAAAAAGGCCTATAATCAGTGGCTACCTACTGTGTCCGAGGGACCTCCAAAAAGCCCCCCCCCCCCGATGACTGCAGGGAACAATCAAGGGCACAGAGGGTGAGGCGGTCCCTCAGGTACGAAGGGCCTAGGCCGTGAAGGGCTTTATAGGTCAACACCAGCACCTTGGATTTGGCCCAGTAGACTATTTGGTGGGTAATCCCACCAAAAGCTACAAGTAGAGATGGGACCAATCAGAGTACACCGATGCATGCAATAACAGGAATAATTAAAAATGAGGATCCAGATGTCCCAAACAGGTGAGCCACACCCATGCTGTAGGGGAAGGTGAAAAACCCTCAGAGTCAACTGCCAACTTGCCCAGAGGGAAAATATGGCGATCAGTTAGACCCTGGTGTAGGCTCCACCAGCAAGACACCTGATATACCATATAGTACCCAGGCGTCAAAATGCCCCAACAGTCCCACATCCAGTTGCTGTTCTCTACATCTCTCGAGTGGCATGATGCATAGGGAGTGGGATCACTCTTTGTGCTCTAACATACTTATATCTGGCACTAATAACAGTCAATTCAATCGGTAAATCAGAAATTGCAACAGTATTAGCTTTGATTGTAACCAAGATTGCCAGCTGCTTTTGAGATCATTACATTTGTTTCAGTAACATAGACAGGGAGTTGTGTTGACTGCATTTTTCCCCATTGCCGCCAATGGGGAAAACACAATCAACATAGGTCCCTGAACATAAGCTTACATGACGTGAACATCAGAGCTACCATGCTGAACCAGATGAGTGGTCCATGTAGCCCAAGATCCTAGCTTTGGCACTGATGGGAACCAGATGCTTCAGGGGAAGAGTGTAAGAACAGGGCATATGTGACCCATCCCCTGTCCTTCACTTTGTTTCTGGCAATCATGTTTAGGGATGGCTTGGTTATGAGGCTGCATGGCATGACCATTTGGACCAATGGACTTTGCTGAACCCATCCTCCATGAATTTATCTAATTCTTGAGGTAATGAAGCGACTAAAAAACCACTAAGCTGGGTTCATGGTCTAAGCCAGCAGTGGGGAAACTTTCCCTCTCAGGGGTCGCTTTGAAAATTAGTTCAAGCTCCAAGGGCTGCATAGAAGTTAGAGGTGAGGGTACTTGAGGGGTATGGTCAGGATGAGGAAGTCCAGATTATGGATCTTTTCAATTTAGCAAGTATCGCAGATAATGAAACTATACTCGGTGCCATTTCCCAAAAAACTGTGGTGGTTTACGCAAACCCGTTAATTGTGTTCAGCACTTGTTTGATTGCAGCCACTGGCGACAACCTTTATTGGCAACTGGCAATTTTGCTAAACTAGAGTGTAAGGATGTTTCAATGAACAAAAGCTGGGAAGCATAATTTATCTTGCATGTTTCTGCGTTTTAACTACTGGGGAAATTCTTTGTGTCTGTGGCTATTTATTGTTGCAAACAAAATGTTCTTGGAAACCATTCCACATTTAAGAATAACTGAATCCATCTGTTCTTATGAATTGTCATTCTATTCAGTTAGTCTTTTTCCAGTTTAAAAAAAAATATATGTTGACCTCTAGCACCAGTACATTGGCCCTATTTAGACAGACACTCTTAACACCGATAAAATGGGTGTTACATTTTATTATACATGGTACAGGGCAACACTGCAGCCCTGCAACATGGGCCCTTTTCACACGAGAAGCATCCACTCAGTTTCGCTGGATGGAGATGGGTGGAGACATCTCCACCCACCACCCGCCCATGGAGCAATCGGCAATGGAGTCCGTTGCTCCGTGGGTGGGTGGTGGGTGGAGATGGATGTTGCGTGGGAGCATGCACGCACCTACACCCACTGCAAGTGATGTTTGTTTACACAAACGCCTCTATCCATCTCCACCCAGTGAAACTTGAGTATTTCCGAGTAGTCGAGGAATGGGCTAACGTTTCCGGAAGCTTCTCGGCAATATCCACGAATACTCAGTAACACTTAGTACTCAGTAAAATACCAAGTATTTTGCCAAGTATTTTACCATGTCCCCTGATCTAGCACAGCAGGCAGGAAAGGGGGGAAGCAGGAAAATTTTTAGGGGGTCTAGGAGGGGGGACAGAGGGCCGTAAACTCACTGGACACAGACTGGACTGGATGCAGCCCATGGAATTGAAGTGGAGCTGGTTTGTTGCCCACCGCCACCGCTGGTGAGGTCCCCCCAGCACTGCGACCCAGTGAGGTCCCCTACTGCTACAGGTCTCTCAGCTTCAGGCCAAAAGATTGGCCACCGTTTTTTTTCTGGGAGCATGCTGGGAAATGTAGTCCAGCATGCTGCTAGAGAGCCTGGTTGTACTGTGATAAATAAGGCAACAAGATTTTTCAACTTACAGGCATTTAAAAATATTTGCCGTATCTTTAGCATAACAATATAGTACAATGCTAAAGTGAACTTGATATGCAAGCAATAAATTCACCAAATTCTAGGCAAAATGGCAAGCTACCAACTAGGGATGTGCGAACAGAATGCAGTTTGGATGTTCGGACATTTGGTTGTTCAGTTCGAAACCTGAGTTCGAGTTCGGTTGTTTGGTTTGGCGGAGTTCAGTTCAGCCGAACTTGGCCGAACATTAGATAATAGTGCTATTGATACCGATACTGAATTCGAAGATTTTTTTTCGGTATCGGTATTATGGTCAGACTTGGGCTCTAATGGACCTCCGATAGAAGGAAGTTCCACAATACCAGGGCAGCAACCAAGAACACTTCCCTGCGGACCCGAGATGCCGTAGGCATGAGGGGGTGGCCAATAAATATAAATAAAATAAATATGGACAAGATTTCTGGTGGTATCTGCAAGAGAGTGCTCCCGGCCAACTGCAGTGGCCTCAGTAGAGCATGGAAGGAAAGGCGGTCTCTCAGATAAGTTGTGGCCAGGCTTTTTAGGGCTTTAAAGATCAAAACCAACACCTTGAATTGTGCCCAGAAGACTGTAGGCAGCCATTGCAGATTGTAGAGCACCGTTGTAATGTGCTTACTGCGACCCACACCCAAAAGGAGCTGGGCCGCTGCATTCTGCACCAGCTTCAGCTTCCAAACAGTCACCAAGGGTAGTCCCATGTAGAGTACATTACAATAGTCTACCTTCGAGGTAATAAAAACCTGGACAATGGTGGCCAGATCTGAGTCAGAAAGAAAGGGACACAGCCTCCTCGACATATGGAACTGGTGAAAATAAAAGCTTCTGGCTACTGCCACAACCTGATGTTCCAGGTGCAGCAAGGGGTCCAGAAGAACTCCACGGCTGTGAATCTGGACAACCAGAGGGGGCCAGATTCCCCAATAACAGAGGTCCCTCTCACTCCCCTCCAATACAGAAGATTGGCCAGTTGTCATCACTTCAGTCTTATCTGAATTCAGCTTCAATTGACTCACCCTTATCCAGTCCCCAACAGCAGCCAGGGATTGGGTAAGCAATAGCATAAGCTGCAGGACCTGTGTCAGGACTGATAGCACTTCACTCCAATCCGAATGATCTCAGACTGGAGGGCGGGGGGGAATGACAACGAGCAATCTCCCATCACCACCCACTGGAACCATCCCAACTGGAATGAACGGAACCACTCAAGATAAATCCCACACACTCCTGCCAGGTTCCACAGTTGTGTCAACAACACCTCGTGATCAACCATATCAAAGACTGTCAAAAGGTCTAACAAGACACAAGTCCCCTTGTCGATCTCCAGGGAAATAATAGGTGTTCACCAGGCATGCCTGAAGTGCCACCAGATGTTGGCCCAGGGATCTCGTCAGGCTGTGTCGGCGGTAAGCCTAAACTATGACCGCGCAAAACCTCTAAGGTCATATCGGCTCTCCCTTCCATATCTCCATTGTAGCAGGGACAGAAAGCCCCCAGGCTCCTGGAGATGAACTCTTGATTACCCTCACTGCCCCCGACGGGAAGAAGACTTCTCGGACTATGGTGAACTGGGAACCATAGGGGTGGAAAATTAAGGGTAATGTGTTATATAGAGCAGGGCCACCTGATTGGATCATTCCCCTAACTGGAACAAGATGTGATACATTCAAGCCGCTCATTCGGTTTAGCTATTATGGCCACATGTCTTTTAAAGGAGAAGAAACCTTAGCAGGAGTTTATAAATTAGAATTTGGAAATGGGACCCAAAACACTGTAGAGATTCACTCCTTGATTGAACATGCAGAATCTCTTCAGAAACTAGTCGCCCTGGTCATGGGCTCACATGTTCTCAAGCTAGATTAACCCGCAAAGATTTTGTTAAATCCTCAGGTGTCACTGAAGGAAATCCGGGTGGATCTAGCTGATATGAATCTATCACAGACTGTTCCCAGGTGTGCCCCCTTCCTCAAGACTAGCCATATGGAGTGGTCTAAGTGGGTGTCCATGTGGCAAAGCTTAGCCACCAGGGGAAGAACAAAGCGTGGGTTATCTGATTGGTTGGGGCCATTAGGGGCAGGCGCTTCCCTCATAGATGCAGGGCACAACATTTCTGGTTGCCAGGTCACCATCGGCGACCAGAAAATGAGGGCTGACGACCTGCCTTTAATGCTGCTTGTGCTTGTGCTTGCTGCTAGATTTTTCCCCCCCTGTCCCCTTTAATGCGCGCAACGTCGGCTGAGGGGAGGGGGATTTTCCCAATGCCTGCTAGTCGTTCCCCATATACTCTCATTGTAACCAAGCCAAGTACGTGCACTTGAGACCTCGCATCTTCATGAATGTTAAACCCCTTGTCTCTCCCTCTGTTCCCCTTCCTAAGTCTCTCCCCCAGCTCCTGTCTCTCAGATTGTAAGCCCTAGGGGCAGGGACCATGTCTATTTTATGACTTTGTAAAGTGCCAGGTACATTGCTGGCACTATATAAATGTTTGTTAATAATAATAATAGCTTACTGTCTGCCCTCCTCTGCAGACTTCTGCAACCAACCTGATTGTAACCAAGCCAAGCGCATGCACCTGAGACTTCGCATCCACCTGAATGCTTGTTTGTCTTCTCCCCTGTCTCTCCCTGTCTTTTAGATTGTAAGCCACAGGCAGGGACCGCGTCTATTCCTATGTTCTGTACAGCGCCAGGCACATGGCTGGCGCTATATAAATGTTTATAATAATAATAATAATAATTAATTAATAAAATAGCCCAGACTAGGGCCTGCCCAACTGAGCCAAAGCAGGCCACAGCAGGCTATCCTGTGTGGGGTAACCCACCGTGACTCAGCTCGGATCAGGTCCACCATGGCCAGCTGCCAAGGCAGTGGTGTGGCCAGCACCATACGCAACCATCTTTAACTTCCCCATCCCACTGGATCAGGTATCCATTCAAAGGTGGGAGGTCTGGAGGTCGCTGCCAGTGTGAGGCCAAGTAGGGCTTGAACCCACAGCCTTGAGTGTTAACTACTCTACTACCATACTTCATACAATAAAACCTAGGGGGAAGGGGTGCGGGGGGGAGGGTTCTTCTAAAAATGCTCTGAGCATTTTTTCAGTATCTATATTCTCCTGCTTCTTGCTCTTGGATGTTCTAGCATGTGCTGTTTAGTATTATTATAATTATTAGCAAACATCTAGCAAGCATAGCGCAAGCAATGTACCTGGTGCTTTACAAAGTAATTGAATAGACACGGTCCCTGCCCCCTAGGGCTTACAGTCTGAGAGATGGGGGGGTGGGAGGAGATGAAGTAAGGGTAACAGAGGGAGAAACAAGAAGCATAACATTCACGAAGATGCGAGGTCCCAGGTGCACGCGCTTGGCTTCGTTACATCAATAATGATGGCTGGCTGGTCCATGTGGTGAGAATATGAGTACACAGACTTTAGGTAACAGACTGTACTGGGTAGAAGGTATCAGCAGGAGTTAGGTGTGGGGAGTGAGGAGTCGGGGAGGGCAGAGTGGAAGAGATGGGTCTTGAGGAGGTATCTGAAGGTACAAAGGGGGAGGGGACGAGGCAGATGTGGGCATGGAGGAAGTTCCAGGCATGGGGGAAGCTAGGGAGAAGGGGTGTAGGCAGTTAGGGGAGCAAGGGAGGCATGGGAGGGCAAGAGAAGGGACAGAGGAAGAGTGGAGTTCATGAACTGGAGTATGGAGAGAGTACTGTTTGTTTGGTAACTTTAGCCAGAGAACAAAAGACAACTTACAAAGTTGCTGCGTAGTGAATGAAAGAAGAGTTACTCTTCTTTGCCCTACAGGTATATTTATTTTATTTATTTATTAAAAAACATTATACCCCACCCCTCCTGACAGGCAGCCTGGGGAGGCTAACAAAATCAATAAAAGATACAATAAAATATATAAAAACATTAAATAACTTATACAAAAATGGGGAGAACAAAACCCAAAACACCCCACCACCACCACCCTCACCCTTCTCCCTCGCCAAACGCCTGACAGAACAGCCACGTCTTACAATTCCTACGGACACCTGGGAGGTCTGGGGCCAGATGGACCCCCACCAGGAGGGAGTTCCACAGGTGCGGTGCAGACACCGAGAACACCTTGTCCTGCATGGCCCCCCAGGAAACACGGGGGACCTCCAACAGGGTGCCCCCAGATGACCGCAAGGGCCAATCCAGAACCCGGGGAGTGAGGTGATCTTGCAAATAGGCAGGGCCCAGACCGTGTAAGGCTTTATAGGTCAAAACCAACACTTTGAATTGGGCCCGGAAGACTATTGGCAGCCAGTGCAGAGATCGGAGAACTGGTGTAATGTGGTCTCGGTGGCCCAGCCCCACCAAGAGTCGGGCCGCTGCATTCTGCACCAGCTGCAGCTACCGAGCCGTCACCATAGGTAGCCCCATGTAGAGCATGTTACATTAGTCTAACTGAGAGGTGATAAAAACATGGATGATCGTGGCCAAGTCCAGAACCGAAACCAGCAGCCGAAGCCGCTGCACCAAATGTAACTGGCAGATGGCACTCCTTGCCATAGCCTCCACCTGGAGATCCAGGCAGAGCTTCATATCAAGGAGCACCCCCAGGTTCTGCACCTGGGAAGTCAGTGGAGGGCACACCCCCTCAACCGAGGGGGTCGACATCTCCATTGACTTACCCACTAACATCATCTCCGTCTTGTCAGGATTCAGTCGCAGTCGATTAGCCCTCATCCGATCCCCGACAGCTGCCAGACACTGAGTAAGCACTAAGACAGCTGGGCCTGGGTCGGTTGAAAATGAGAGGTACAGTTGGGTGTCATCCGCATACTGATGACACCTCAACCCATACCTCCTGATCACCTCGCTGAGCAACTGCATTTACACGTTGAACAGGAGAGGGGATAAGACAGAAACCTGCAGGACCCCACACAAGAGGTCTCGGTGAGATGAAAAATGATCACCGCGCACCACCCGCTGAGTTCTCCCAGTCAGGAATGAGCAGAACCATTCGAGAACGATCCCACCCACCCCTGCACTGTTCCGCAGGTGCATCACCAACATCTCGTGGTCAATGGTACCAAATGCAGCCAACAGATCTAATAGGACCGAAAGGGTTGACCGACCCTTATCCTTTTCACGGAGCAGATCATCGATCAAAGTCACCAATGCTGTCTCAGTGCCATGCCCCGGACGAAAGCCAGACTGCAAGGGATCCAGATAACTGGTGTGGTCAAGATGCCTTTGGAGCTGCTGAGCTACTACCCGTTCAATAACCTTCCCTAAAAAGGGAAGGTTAGAGACAGGCCAGTAGCTGGCAGGGGACTCAGCGTCAAGCGATGGTTTCTTGAGCAGAGGCCTTAACACTGCCTCCTTAAGGGAAGCCAGCATTCTCCCCTCCCGCAGGGAGGCGTTGACCACCCCAGCCAGCAATGGCCCCATTGTCTCCTCCAGGTCTTAATCAGCCAGGACGGGCACGGATCTAGTTCACAACAAGTGGCTCGAACAGCCCCAAGCACCCCCACAACATCAGCGGGTGTCACTGACTGATAGTGATCCCACAAAATTGTACAAGGCAGCCACCTCTACCACCTCCACTGTATTAAGTGCAGCATCGAGATCTTGGTGAATATGAGCTATTTTCTCCGCAAAATAATCCACAAAAAGGTCACAGCGGGCAGTTGATGACTCAACTCCAGGGTTGAGGGAGGCTGGACTGACCAGCCCCCGCACAACCCAGAACAACTCCGCCGGATGAGATTTAGCGGATGCTATGAGGGTAGCAAAGAATTCCCTCTTTGCTGCCTGCATAGCTACGGCATAGGCTCGTAAACTAGCTCTATGCTGCAATCTGTCGGCTTCAGCTCGAGAACGACGCCACTGTTGCTACAACCATCGCCCTACCTGCTTCAGCACCGGCAGCTCCTCAGAGAACCAAGTAGGTCTGCGGAGCCTCCGTCTGGGCAACGGACGCCTGGGAGCCATTTGATCAATGGCCTCCATCAGCAAGATGTTCCACAGCTTAACAATGTCATCGATATGACAGTCATCTAGGTCAGGTTACCTCCCCCAGAGCACCTAGGAACTGCACTGGGTCCAACAACCTCCAGGGGCAGACCATCTTAACTAGGTATGGGTGTACAGAGCACCGTTTGGATGTTTGGACGTTCAGTCGTTTGGTTCGAAACCTGAGTTAGGGTTCGGCTGTTCGGTTCGGCGGAGTTTGGTTCATCCAAACTCGGCCAAACATTCAAAAAAGTGGTATTCATACCGAAACCGAAATGCTTTCGGTATCGGTATTTTTAGCCCTGAAACCACCCCTGGTGCCAGGAAGTCTGCTCCTCAGCTGCCTCCCCCTTCCAGTCACATTTTTCCCACCCAAAGTCATGTTTTTCATGCCCCCGAACTCATCCGAACTTTTCGGAAGTTCGAGCGTTCGGCTTGGATGTTTGGTCCGGTCGTCCAAACAGGCCGAGTTCGGGGCGAACTCCGAACTTCCGAACCGCGTTCATCCATCCCTAATCCTAACACGTTCCACACCCTTCTGGGCCAGACATGTGATAGAAGGGAGGTCTGCAGGAGGTAATGGTCCGTCCATGACAAGGGCACAGCTGTAATCTCCCACATTAACAGACCACCTGCCTCAAGGACAGTGCAAAACATGAGGTCTAAGGTATGTCCTCCAAGATGTGTTGGGCCGTTGTCACTCTGGGAGAGGCCCATGGTCTATATGGACTGGTTCAAATCCCCCTGAGGGTTACTACTACAATAAGTTTAGTGTACTCCAGGGCACTGTAAAACTGATTTACATTACAATAATGCACAGAGAAGCCAGCTGTGGTCAAGACCCTCTTGTTTTGGCACTGTACAATACTTAGCAAAGGTCAATCCTTCACCTGGAGAACTGTAATCTAATTAGACAATGAAGAGATTAGAAACAGAGGTAAAGAGATTTTTTCTAAGGCCCATGGCAAATCAGTAACAGACGAACTATAATCCAGGTCTCAAGGCCCCACTGGACTGTGCTACCTTTGTTAAACTACTACTTGGAATCTCTCATCAGAGTGGGAAATTGGTGACTATAGAAAAGAGGCAATGTATATTTGACTGGATTTCAAATAGCAAATGTTTATGCATCAATAAGCATGAACAAATCATGTCAGGCTAATGTAGGTTCTTCATTTGACAGGGTAACCTGCTTAGTAGACAAGGGGTATTTTCAGACGTTACGAGATCACGGTGAACCACGGTGAATGCCCACCTGTGGTCACCGTGTCTCGAACGTCTGTTTGGAGGCCGCCAGATGTTCGCCACGGTGAATCCCCACATGGGGTCAGTTTGAACCACGCTTCCCGGGCTAGCCTGGCCCCAAGCCTTTTGATATTTCGGCGGAACTGTAAGACCTGGCTGTTTGCCCAGGCCTTTGGGAGGGAGGGGAGGGGGGGTGATTTTTAATCCCCCACCTATATATTTATTTATACCACCTTGTCTTATTAATATGTTTTATATTTGTATTTTAAAAAGCGTTTTAAATTGTTTTATTGTTGTTAACCGCCCCGAGCTGCTGTGCAGGATGGGGCGGTATAGAAATCTATTAAATAAATAAATAAATAAATAAAATAAATAGCCGGGGGAATGTCCTGGGAAGCGTGGTCAAATGGACCCCGGGCAGGGACCAACAAAAAGTAACATCTGGCCGCGCACCATGGCCCGACGCGGCAGCCGCAATGGCCCCGCCGCCCGCCCGTCTCCTCGGAGGGCAGGCGGCGGGGTGCGTGGAGGGGGCGGGGCCGTGCGGCTGCATGTTGCGCCGCGTGGCCCCGCCCCCTCCCAGTTTCCCCACCGGGATCCCCCCGGCACGTCTGATATGGCGTGACGGGGTGACCCCGTCGGGGAATGAAGCCGGTGATTTCAGTACGGGGCCAAAGGGCCCCGTAACGTCTGAAATCACCCAAGGTGAATGCGATAGATGACTGGGGTGAAATTTTGTTTTTGAATGGATTCTTTTTTTGATAGAATCTCGGTAGTTCAATCCATTCCGGAAAAAGATGGAATGATTGAACATTCTGATTCTCCTTTCCTGGAATCAATTGGCATTTTTTGGTCTGATTTGTGCATGCACAAAATGGCTACCAAAATACTGCACAGAACATTAATGGTTTGATCAGAATTCTGATTGAAATTTTGATTGCCATTCCAATTTCATGGAAAATTCCACAGAAATGGAAACAGCCTATTCGAACGACCCCTAGTACAGAAAATGTTACAGCTTCAGTAAAGCTTTTAGTACAGTTCCTCATTACATTCTCATAAGTATAGTATATTCCTTTTCAGTATAGTGTTTGACAGATGGGGATAGGGGTTGGGTGGGAGGATTGGGTTGGAGTGGGTAGCTTGGGATGAGGGTAGGGTGTTTTGGAATGTATTTTAAGGTTTTTAATTGTATTCTATTTTTATTTTTGTCAGCTGCCATGAGCCTTTAGGAAAGGGCAGGATATAAGTATAAATAAAATAAAATAAGTGAGCTGAGAAATGTTAGCTGTAAGGAACTATTCATGGTTGACTGAAAATGTGCACTCAAAGAATAATAATTAATGGATTGATGTTGCACTGGGAGGAGATATCAAGTGAAGGTTCCCCGGGGGTCTGTCTTTGGTTCACTACTGTACAGTGTTTTCATTCATGATTTGGAAAAATTGATTGAATCAAATTTTCAGATGAGACTACTAGAGGACAACTCATATATATATATGACTTTATATTCTAATGATGTTGTGCAATCTACATCAGTTAGAGACCTGTGGTAGAAAAAACAGAATGAGATTTAGCAGACAGATGCCAGGTGCTGCACACACGAACAAAACCCCGAACGTGTAAGTATAGAATGGGAAGCATTCAACCTGTGCAGTGGCACTGCTGAGAAGTATCTGGGGGTCACAATGAATCACAAACTGAACAAGAATCAATGTCACGCCCGCAGAAAAGGCAAATACCATTTTGAGATGCATTCGCAGAAATCATTCTATCCCGAACACAAGAAGTAATGGTGCATTTTACTTCACTGACAAAACATCTGGATGCAGTCCGGGGGCACTGCGCTTCAAGAAGGATGTTAGCAAAGGGTATTTTCAGATGCAAAGTTGGGCACGGGTTAATCTGTGCCCAATGTCACGTTTAAAAGGGGCTGTCAGATGTTGGCCTGTGCTGTAGCATGGGTTTGGTGGCACTTAGCCTGGCTTAAATGCCGCCACAGCCCATGCAACAGACACCAGACCGTGGTAAAGTGAGATGTCACGTTTGGTGGACAGGTCAACTCACCCCAGCCCGGGGCCATGGCGCTTCTGGGCAGCTGTGGCCACCTGTCAGGGAGGGGGCGAGCCGCTCTGAACAGCGTGGGAGCAGGGCTGTGCAAATGCACATCTGCGCATTGCCCTGCCCTCTCTTTACCCACTCCCTGGACTGGCCGCCACCACCTTTGTTTGGTGGCTGGGCCAAATTCTGCCCAGAGTGAGGACCCTCGCTCCCGGCAGGATTAAAATGTGGCAGTGCTCAGCTCCATCACATGTGAAAAGACCCAAATTGGAGAGGATTTGGAGGAGAGCAGAGAAGATGATAAAGGGGGCTAATATGCAAGCCCATATGAGGAAAGGCTGAAAGAACTGGAAATGTTTTTAGTCCAGGAAAAAGACTAAAAGTGGGGGACATATGTAGAAGGGTGCCACAAAAACGATAAACAGTTTTGTCCTCTATATCAGTGAAGGAGAAGAGGCAATGGGCTTAAATTAGAGTTCAGTTAAATATTAGGGTGGCTGTAGAATCTCCTTCATTGGATGATTTAAAAACCAGGCTGGACAAAGTATCTGTCCGTGATGCTGTAGGTATAGCTTATCTTGCCTTGGAGCAGGAAACTGGACGTGGGGGGATTTCGCTATGATCATATGCAAGTGAAATTACCTATGCATAAGAACTGGGAAAACAGGAAGGCTGATTGCACTGATGAGTAAGATATGGCATTATGCTGAGAATTGCTTCGCTAACAAAATCTGAATGTATAATTGCTGTGTAGTGTCTAATTTATGACTTAGAAACATGGTGTGTGAAAGCAGAACCTACGAGGAGGCTTGACCAGTTTGACTCAAAAAATGCTTGAGAAGAATGTGGAATGTTAAGAGGCAAAAACATGTGAAGATCGAGGATGTAAAATGTTGCCCTAATCACTACAGTGTGAGATGTCATGTAAACAGTAGGGATGGGACTCTCGGCAAAATTTCGGTCTTGGTCAATTTCAGTTTCGGTTCTCATGCATTTCGGGTCTTTTTCGGTTTCTGTGCTATCAGATCTTTTGCATTGATTTTTGTACTGGATTTTTGACATTGCAGTTTTTCAATGGGGGACAAACTGCAATGTTAAATATATGGTACAAAAATCAATGCAAAAGATCCGAAAGTACTGAAACCGAAAAAGAACCGAAATTTCGGATAAATCCGTACTGGCCATTTTCAGGTACTTTCAGTTTTATCCCAAACCGAAATTCCCATCCCTAGTAAACAGCTAAGAGGAGACTGGAATGTATGGGTCATGCTGAAAGTATAGAATGTTTGAAGGATCAAGAACTGTAAAACAGGCAGATCACCGGCATCCCAAATTAAAGTCAGATGACTAAGAAGTGAGGAAGGACAATTGCTGAGGATGTGAACAGATTGGTGACATGGCATGAAGGTAAAGTGGCCTTGAGCAATTTAACTTAATGGCATCCAGTGGTTGTTGCCCGAGTCACCCATTTGCAGAACTGGTACTCGTTGGGGAAGATAGAAGTGAATTTAACTGTTATGAGATATTTAACATTATTTATGCACCTTGTAAGCCTCCCTAAGCTGCTCTGTGAGCAGGAGGGGGCGGGGTAGAAAAATGGTGGAATAAATAAATAAATAATATAATTACTGATTGTTTCCCCTATTGCTCAGCTCTTTTTGTATTTACATACAATTGCGCACAGTAAATGTAAAACCACTGTGGTTTAATATAGCGTATATCACTCAGTTTACACAGGTACAAAACAACAACATGTGGTGTAATCCTGTGAGGGATACCCTAAATCTCTCATGCACACTTTTGGGAAGAAGCTTTAATTCTTGTAGGTGGCTTTATCTAGACTTGGAAATTGTGTTGAAATACAAGCCCCTGGAGTTGTAGTGAGGAGGACTGTGTTGAGTAACTGCAATAACCTCTGTCTGCCTGGAGTGTTAAGTGTTGCTGAACTCTGTATAACTGCTCAGAACTGTAACACAATCTCATTTCTGTGTTTACAAAGGGAGTATGAAATTGAATAGGGTTGAGATTTGGGTTCTGCAGCCTTCGTTAAAGGGGAAATGTGATATCTGCTGTTTTCATTCAGACATGAGTTGTCATAGGCATTTATTTATTTATTTATTTATTTATTTATTTAATTTATATAAATGGCCTAGTCTGAGGGTCATTTTGGCACCATAGCTGCTATCACTATACCTGGCTCAAGCCGCATACTAGAGTGGGTATGAAAAAATGTCTCCTAATTTTAATTCAATTTTTATTTATATTTTTAATACTTTTTTTTAATAAAGTGCCTTCTGAATAGAAGACACTGAACAAACATCTAATAACAATAGAACTAAAACAGAAAGGTCAATAGAACTTAACTTTAAAAGTTTCTCAGTCAAGTTTTAAACATTCCAAGGATGATGGAAGAGAACTGTACAAAGTGAACTATTAACTGCACATAATGATGTCTTAGCACAGTGGTTCCAAGCGTTTGCCTTTGTGACCTTATCTTGAGACTTAAATATCAGGCAATAAAAACACATGTAAATTGTATATCATTTGGAATCATGACCCCCATCCACATCTTGTATGATCCCACTTGGGATCCTACCCATACACTGGGAACCTCTGCTCTAGAGTTGGTGGGGAAATGGTCCTTCCCAAATCAACATGGATTTCTGTCCTTTGGAGAACCTTACTGAACGTTTGTGCTATTTTTTTTGCATTAGGGATTCTTTTTGCCCATTCGCCATTCCAGTATTTCCATTAGCAAATTGCCACCACTTTTGCCATTGGTAATGGCATTTCTTAAAATGCCAAACGGAAACCTGCGCTAATGGGTAAGTGTTCCCAGGATTTACCATGAATCGTCATTTCAGCTCCACTCTGCTCTAGCGCATACCATGAATGCACTTGGCTTTTTCATGTATCTACAGTACTTCAATGGTAATAAACTCTGGTACTCCTATTAAGAATGTAAATATTTCCGTGGACAAGGAAAGCTGTACATTGTAATGACTTGCATTGTTTCCCAGAGGACCATGTTCTGATCCCAGTTATATCTGGACTAATTCTGATGTACTCAGTAAAGTTACTCTAGATTTTCAGTAGTGTCACAGAGAAAAGAATCTGGCCCAATATGTTTGGTTGGTACATTGAGTTCCCCAAGACTATTTTTTGACAGCTTCTGCGATTCTTTTTATACAATACTAGTTGGGAAGTCAAAAGCCCCATTTTTGTCTAATATGCAGGGACGGCAAACGGTGTGTTTCATAAGGAATTTACATGCTGGCTCTGCCACCATCATTGGCACCTATTGGCATTGGCATTAGGATTTTGCAACTTCCCCTGAGCAGAGCAGCTTGTTGTTCACACTGAAAGGTACTGCAGTTCAAGAAAAGATATAGGAACAGAAGTAGTTTTTACTTTTTATATATCTTGTTTTCAGTTCAGAGAGTTTTTTTCTTTTGTAAAATAAGCTAGGAAAATGCAGATACAAAGCATATTGTCATGGAGGTGGCCAAGCCTAGTGCTAAATGCCTGCAGGAGCAAGATGCCACTTAGTTTGCTGCCTCCTGATCACGTCTCACAGTTGTCTCCAGTTGCTGTTCCTTGTCCTGGCGAGGTGTCATTTCTTCTGCTGTCTAGCTCTTACCAGATAAAAGCCCCCACCTGGGGGAGATAGTCCATTGAATCTCCTCCGGGAGGGATGGTCCTTGATGCTGTTTTTTAGGCTTCTCTGGATGTCGCTCCTGGCACCATCCACTGTGCCACAGGTGCCCTTTTGATCTTGTAGGTGTCTCCTTCTCTGGGGTGCCTAGCCCTATCTTGGTGTCACCTGGTTAGCACCTTGCCCCTCCAATGTGGCCACTCTAGGACAGTCACAGGCCCTGCTCCTGCTCCCTCTAGTTAGGGCTCCCACTGTATGACTCTATGGTTTACCTGTTACACCTGGGGGCTCCCATCCAGCTGGATCTGCCCCCTTCCAGGTGTGCAGTGCTGTTCCTAGTGTTGCTACTTGTCTCGTGGTCACATTGTAAGAGGTGGCAACTCTAACTGTTCTTGGGCTACTCTTGTGTCCTCTCTGCCTAGAATCATAGGGCTGGGAGGAGCCCTAAGGGTTACCTAGTCCAGCCCCCCAGCTATAAACCAAGATCGCTGTACCTACACTGCCCCTGAGACACAACTGTATCACTAATTTAAAAAGCCTAGCCTTGGTGGCACATCCCACTACTACTCCAGAATTTAGCCTCTTGGTTAAGGTGGTCATACCTCCCCTTTAAAAGAGGACGCTTATGGAAAATACATGTTGCAGGGCTGCATTGGTTCCAGTGCAGCCCTGAACCATGTATTTTTCATAACTGCCCTCTTTTAAAGGGGAGGTATGACCACCCTACTTTGGCCCATGCTCTATAGATATCACCGAGGGTTGCTGCCTTAGTCTCACTAGGCAACTCTCCGACCCTCACTCCTGGGCGTGGCCTGACCCCAAGTCCTTTACCTGGTTGAGGTGACCGGGCCTCTTGCCTACCTCACCTACAGAACTTTGTTGTTATCCCTTCCATAACAGGGACCTTAGGGCTCCCTGCTTCCTACCACCCACCCTGGGTAGCTAACTGCCCCAGGAAGCCCCCACCTGCACCTATTTTATCTATTTTTAATTTTATTTTATTGATTTAATATTTTTACCCCGCCCTTCCCCGAAGGCCCAGAGCAGTTTACAAAAAACATAAAATAGAATTTAAAAACATTAAAATATAATTGACCAAAAAAACACAACCCTACCCACACCAACCCCCACAACAACCTCCCACCTAATCCCAATCCCCGCTCACCCCCACACTCCCTACCCTCCAGTCTTCTTCCCTAAGCCCTACCCCCAATCCCATCCACCCCTATCCCTGTCTGCCAAAAGCCTGGCCAAACAAGAAGGTCTCGCATCTCCCCCGGAAAACAAGCATGGGGGGGGGGGGAGAGTTCCATAACTCTGGAGCAGCCACCTATAATTCAACACTGCTTCCTCCTCACTGCTGCCTTGCTGGCTGTTTTCTCCCACCACCCTCTCTCCCCTGGCATCCCTCCTTATATACCCAGAATCTGGTTACCTTCATGGGAGCACCTGGAAAGAGCAATTCACACAATTGCTCCGGTTGCCCCGACCCCGGTTATTAAGCAACGGTAGGATGCTAGCTCTCCATGGGCTTAGATCTGAAAGGATTTTCCCACAGCACCCTGCCACAGGTTGATTTATCTTATCCTGCTCAAAGAAATGTAGTGGAAGTAAAGGCATAATACATGCATGCTGTAAATGGATACACCTAAGCTTTGTTCCCTAAAATCCACTCTTTTTCACCAGCTGTTCCCTAGTTGCTCACTGTGACGGGGTCTAGATGTCTGGTCCCAAAGAATCTTAGTCCAGAACCACCCTGCTGTTCTAGGGATGGGCAAACAGAACGCCGTTCGGACGTTCAGTCGTTCGGTTTGAAACCCGAGTTCAGGTTTGGCTGTTCGGTTCGGCGGAGTTCAGTTCGGCCGAATTCGGCCCAACATTCAAAAAAGTGCTATCGGTACCGAAACTTGTTTGGTATTGGTATTTTTGGCCCTGAAACCACCCCTGGTGCCAGGAAGTCTGCTCCTCAGCTGCCTCCCCCCTCCAGTCACGTTTTCCCCACCCCTGAACTCATCTGAACTCATCCAAACTCATCCAAACTTTTCAGAACTGTTCAGAAGTTTGAGCGTTCGGTTCGGTTGTCCGAACAGGCCACGCTCAGGCCGAACTCCGAACTTCCGAACCGCGTTTGCACATCCCTATGCTGTTCTCTCCCCATTCCCAAGCCTGGACGGTCCTCAGCCTCTCTCGTGCACACACCCTGGGATCGGATGCTCTCTCCATAGTCTCGTTGCTGGATGCTCTCCCCTGGTCTGTTGCCAAGCCGCTTGGTTTCTAGCTGTTGTTAATTCCACCTTTGGCTTTCTACCGCGGTTCACAGCTGTCTCTGGTCTGGCTCTGCTGTAAACAACATTTGCTGAAAACTAATGTATAGATTAAACCCCGTGCTAGCCTTTGTAAATATAGTTTTGGTCTAAAAAAGCTTTATGTTCATAGCTATGTAGCATGAACTATGTAGCTTCATACATAGGGGTTGGGGGTAGGGGAACTCTTGCCACCCACATGACTCTTTCATATTCCTACTTGACAAGGATTCATGAGTTTACATCAGTGATATTGACTCAGAATCCCAGCAGGATCCGAGTTTAATTGCAATGTGCAGCGAAGAGCCCGCTACAGTCAAGTAAGATGAGTACTAGCTAGAAAGGTATGGCCATCTGCCTTTAAACATCATGGTCTCCCAACAGTATTGGGAATGCTTTTTAAATTTCTGGAACATCATAGCTCCCATCTGATGAAATGGCCAATATTTATTTACAAATTATGTACAGACTTGAACATTTGTAGCTTGATATATTAAGTATTGCTTGAGACCGGCAGATTCTGTGAATGTGTACATACATTTAAAAAACATATGACAAATAGTTTAGCTTAATAATGATCTTTCATCTTGTTTCCTCCCCCCCGGGAAAGATTAGCTTTTTACAAAGTTATTTAGATTTAACATACATACACTTTGAGTGTTGTATAATTTAACTGTGCTTGTGATAGGCCCCTGGGCACCTTAATAAATATAGACAGTTTGGAATTTGAAGCAAGGCAATATGTGCAGATTAAATCCTAAAGCCAGGGCCATCCTTTGGGTTCCTCAAAAATGGAAGGTCCCTCTGCCAAAGGAGATGGAGCCTTTCTAAAATTGGGAGGCTCCGTATCCAGGATGAGGGAGTTGTCATGGAGGAAGGGAGAGGGGAGCAGGACCATTTTCATTGGATCTGCTGGATGTAACCGGGTTCCCTTCCATGTGGACTTTTACTGTTATTGCCGCCTCTTGCTCCTGTTCTTATTACTACTGAAAGGTGTGGCCATTCTGACTGCAGAGAGGCAGCGCTAAGGCCAGGTAATGCTGCAACTTTCATTTTCGTTTCTGGCAAGCCTCGGGAAAGAAATCGCCTCCTCTTATTTGGAGTCCGAGTATTGCTTTGGAAACTGTCCAAGGGCTCAGTCAGTAAGGGCATTTTCAGACAAGACACTCTCCACCCACTACCCACCCACCTCCCACCCATTATACATGTTACAGGGCACCCATAGGGCAACACTGTAGCCCTGCAACATGTATGGTGGCTGGCTGGCGGCTGGGCAGTGGGTGGAGAGTGTCTTGTCTGAAAACGCCCTACGAGTCTTGTGCTTGGGACCTCTACAGCACTTTCTTATGGGGTGGTGGTGGTACACATCTGAGTTCTAGGACAGCTGTACTGCTCTACTGCTTCTCTGCCATGGGGATCAGTTACAAAAAGTCTTGCTCTAAAGGATGCTACCTGTATCCCTTTGGAAATATCAGGACTTCAAGTTTCATCTGTTTTAATAATAATAAATAATACTTAGTATTAATAATAAATATAAATAAATAAATTTGTAAAATAAAATAATATGCCTCTCCAACCAAAAAAACAAATATCAAAACACAAACAAACCGCAATTGATTCCAAGCACCACAAAATGCAAATAAATGTAACATTCTCATCCAATTTGATTTTCAAATTTCAGGTTGAGTTTCCCACGGATGGTAGTTAATTTTTGTTTATGGAAGGAGAAATTCATGAGCAGAATAAGATCTAGTGTTGTAGTTCAGACCAGTGGTCCATAATGGTTGTCGTCAGGGGCTGGTAATGGATGCTTTGAAGAAGGTGTGCAAGAAACTCATTCCCACATTGTCGTCTCTTGTTCTTCACTCTTGCAGTCAGAGAGTTTAGAAATGCCTTGGGCCTAAGACTGCATGCCCTGAGCACCTTAGCTAATAGTTATTGATGGACCTACTGGATCTATGCTTCATAGGTCATTACTGATGGACTGATCATACGTATTGCTGGTGTTCTGTGCAGCAAATCAGAATACATACCTTCTTGTCTTAATTTATGAATAGATTTGAGTGCAGTCATCATTCATCCAGGTGTACGAAGGAGTCGCACACACAAATTGCCTGCTAAAGTGCTTTGCTAGACTTAAATGGGTGCCAAATCCTCATTTACAGTGAGAGGCATCATTGCCCGTCACCTACTCTCAGATGCACATGCAGGGTTAACAGCCAGAATAGTCTCTCTGCGTTCAGGGCTGGTAGGGAACGGGGTCCAGGCTCTGCGGTTGGAGGGAGCCCTGCAGGGAAACTAGTCCTGGTAGTCTCAGGAGCTGTGTTCTTGAGGCCTTGGGACAGGCTATTTCTAAGGGGCCCTCTCCCAACCCATGACCCTCAGCCCCCAGAGGTGACTGCTTCCTGCCCCCACCCCTGCCCTTGCTTCACCCCCGTCATTGCCTCACCTACTAGGGTGAGGGAGCCCCAGGCCGCCAGTTGTTATAGAGGTGGGACTATGGAGGGTAGGACCATGGGGGCGCCACATATTTTTTTGCCCTGGGTTCTGCCTATTCTAAGTAGGGTTGCCACGTTCCGGCGTTTTCTCCCTGACACTTCCATTTTGGCCTATGGGAGTGCCAGGTAAAAAAAACCCACCACAGGTAGTTGGTGTGGTCAGACCATTTCCCTCCGATGCAGAGGAGCAGTCTGTGCTCCAACATTACTGGCAGCAGCTGGCTCGCTGTGGTTTGCTGCACAATAGACCCGCTTACCGTGAACGTAGGTTGTACCCACCTAACTCTAGTGCAGCATGCTGGCATGCAACTCCCTCTTGCACATCTGAACAAATGAGGCTTGCCCCCCAAACACTGGAGAAAAATATGCAGAAAAGACAAATATGAGACTGCAAAGTATTTCTGTTTACAGTTGCACTTCAGAATTTATTTATTTATTTATTTATTGAATTTCTATGCTGCCCTTCCCACACGGCTCAGGATGGCTCACAATCCAAAACAAATTAATTTTTAAAAGCATTAAAATTAATACAATAATCACACACCTCAAACCCCCCATCCTCCCTCGCAACCGTACCCCAAACCCCAAACAAACCCCATCTATCTCTGCCTGCCAAATGCCTTCCTAAATAAAAAGGTTTTGCACCGCCTCCAGAAGATAGCCAGGCCTGGGCTCAAATGAGCTGCTGAGGCGGGGAGAGCGGGATATAAAGTTTTGTAAATAAATAAATAAATATACCTCCTGGGGAAGGGAGTTTCACAACCTAGGGGCAGCACAATTTCAAATATAAATAAAAGAGCTACTTCTGAGTGAAACTGAGCTAATCAAAACTCAAACACCTCTGTATGAAACGGCCCTGTTTATTTTTAAAGTCAGTGGTTTTATCTATTGATTGGTCTGACACAAGACAAGTTTTCAGAGCTCTGACATTTTATAAGTAGCTTAACCTTTGATAGTTAAATATGTGGAAAGGCAGCAAAAATACGCATTCTCTTTCCACTTTCGTTCATTCTCACCATGGTTTTTTTTGGTAGGTTTCCGAATATAAAGGCTTGTTTATTTTCCTTCACCATTTTACTGAAGTGGCTAGAAAAAAATATTGTTGCATTTGCAATCTGGTTTCCACAATCCATTAAGAAGCTAAAAACTGCCATACTAGATAAGACCAACAGTCCATTCTAGACCAATATCCTATCTTTGACAGCAATTGGTACTGGATGCTTCAGAGAAAGTGTACAACAAGGCATAGGGAAATTACAGAATGGTCGCTCCACTCTTCTTCGTTCCCACTTGAGCCAGTCAGAGTGGTTCAAAGATACTCTGAACATCAGGTTTTGCCCCGTGACTATCTCAGAGAATAGCCACTGATGGCCCTGACCTCCATGTTTTTGGCTGCTTTCTAGGGGTGGGACACCGGGGAGAATATCGGATACTGGATTTACCAGTATCGGATCCCTCTGGTCCCGGATTTACCGATACTGGCGTACTGGATTTTTAACATTGTCCGTGTATGGTTTTTTTTACATTGCGGCCATTATTTCAATGGCGCGCAATGTAAAAAACCCAGTAAAGTGCCCAATGTTAAAAATCCGGTACGCCGGTACTGGTGATTATCAGATTATCGGATTGATTCGATACTATCAGATTAATCCGATACCGGTATTCCCACCTGCTTTCCCACAAGACAGCATGCACCACCTTTGGCGCTGTGGGAGCCTACGCGAGTCAAATGACATGCAACTCCCGTCTCATGGGAAAGGTGGAAGTGTGGCTCTGTCGTCGGGCTGTCCGACACACATGTGTGCTGGTGACAGACCCACTCTTCCACTTTTCCCACAAGATGGGAGCTGCACACCATTTGACTTGGGCAGGCTCCCTCAGCGCCAAAAGCGGCGCATTCCGTCTTGTGGGAAAGCAGCCTTTGTCAAAATCTTTTTTGAACTTAATTATACTATTCACCTTCACAACAACCATGGCAGTGAGTTCCACAGGTTTGCTATGTTCTGAAAAAAGCACTTTGTTTCAAACCTGCTGTTAATTTAATTTGATATCCCTTAAGCAGGGTAGCATAAACAAGGGTAAACAATACTTCCCTATTTAGGTGGGACAGTCCCTCTTTGGGTGCTGAATCCCACTGTCCCTCTTTCAGGAGGCAAAGTCCCACTTTCAGGAGAGAGACAAAAAGACTGATATTCAAGCCTCTGGCACTTCTTTCCTGGTGGCTTCCCAGGAAAAGCACTTGAGCAGACAATGGGGAGATGATGGAATGACAAGAAACTAAGTGGAATAAGAAGCAGGAGAGTGGCTGTCCTTTATGCACTTGGAGTTTTGGGAGACATATGCAAGGGGTGAAGCTTATTCACTGGGACAGGGCTTATCCAAGAGGATGGGCTGTTTGAAAGGTTGGGGATATCTGTTCCCTGCCTGTGGGAACTACCACAGAGAAGGTACCACTGGGAGATGGTTTTGAAAGTTACTGCTCTGCTTGGAGAAACAAAACCCTTTTGGAGTTAATGGCAAAGCTCCTAAATTTCACCTTCTGGATGATCTGCCTTTTTACGGTTGACTCAGCCTATTTCATAAACTACCTAAAGAAACTGCTGAACGTTAAGATCATAATGGGTTGGCTTTTTTGAAAAGCTGTTTTAAATGTCATTGTGGATGTTTCCTTAAACTATCTGGACTTGATGGGGTCACTTATTAAGACATTTGCAGTTGCCATTCATGAGTAATTTCTGTTATTTTTTTTACCATGGCATTTCCTATATTGTCAATGTAAATTAGATAAAAGATAGAACTGTTAGTATCCAAAGGGTATTTTAATGTGATTTCTGTCTAAGGAAGTTGCCTGTTTAAAATAATACATACTTTGGAGCTTTCAATTCTTGCTGAATCTAAAATGGAGCCATTAAATTTATACAGCTGGTCAGCCTTACGGTACATGCAATCCACTTGACCAGTCTCTGGTGATCTACGGGTCCTGGTTCCCTACTGGGCCTGCTGGCTCTCAGTCAGTACCTCAGCAACTGGTTGGCAGGGATGTTTCAAATAGGGAAAAGAAATTGGGAGTATTCTCCGAGGGTCCGAGGAGTAGTCCCAAGTGTTCAAGCCGTCCCTTGGACCTTCAGAGAATACTCACAAGTTTCTGAGGCTGGGGAGAGTGTATGGGGGTCAGGGGCAGAGTGCTTAAGGAGGAGCAAGGGGCATACCAGGGGGGTCAGGGTAGGTTACTTACCTTCCGGAGGGGGTCCCACTCTCCTCCTGAGGCAATTTCCATGGGACTGGTCTCCCCACACCATAATCTACTGGAGACTAGCATGCAATTTACCTCTTGACCACCCATGTTCTACCTGAGTTGGTCCATTGTCACAACTTAGCTGCAGTGTGCCACCCGCAGGCCAGCTTTCTTGCTGCCGATCAGTCCCAAACTTACTCTGTAAGACTCTACCGGTCTCAAACTCAGGTATCTCCACAGAACCAGATCAGTGGTCTGGTGCTAGGAAACCGATCCAGGCCCTGATGTCTCCTTGCTGTTCTGATGTTTGGCTGCTGTGGAGGATTGGATGAGGCTGAGCTGATTGAAGCTCAATCCTGACAAGACAGAGGTGATGATGGTGGGTGGAGTCGGTGAACTGGGAGAAAGGGAACACTCCCGTTATTGGGGGTGTTCGCCCTCCATTGGTTCCATCTGATTCTGTGCAGAGCTTGGGGGTGCTCTTAGACTCGCAGCTACACCTGGATTCTCAGGTGTTGGCTGTGGCCAAGGGTAATTTTTGCCAATTACATCTGGTGAGGAGGCTCTGTTCATACGTCTTAGACTCTGATCTCACCACTGTCATCCATGCATTTGTCACCTCAATGCTGGACTATTGCAATGTGTGCTGTACATGGGTCTGCCCATGGCGATGGTTTGGAAGCTGCAGCTGGTGCAAAGTGTGGTGGCCCATTTGCTTACTGGGACAGACCACAGGGAACACGTTCAGCCAGTGCTCTGAGCATTGCAGTGGCTGCCTATTGTCTTCCAGGCCCGATTCAAGATGCTGATTTTGACCTTTAAAGCCCAACACAGCCTAGGCCCTGCTTACTTGAGGGATTGCCTCATGCCCATGGCCCCTGGGCGGTCCCTGCGGTCATCCAGGAGCACCCTCCTGGAGGTCTCGTGTTACCAGTGGGTCCGAATGGACAGGAGGGCATTCTTGGCGGCTGCACCATTGCTTTGGAATGACCTCGCGGCGGAGATTTGCCTCAGCCTGGATTTCCTTGCTTTCTCATGAAGTTGTAAAACCTGGGCCTTCCGTCAGGTGGGGGAGGGGGGAGGGGATAGTGGGGAGTGTGCAGGGAGCTGTTTTTTACACAGATTGGGGTAGGATTTTTTTCTGATGGATTTATAAATGTTATGTATTTATATTTATATGTTTTATATTTATGATATTATTTTATTATGTTATTTATATGCCTGTTAGCTGCCCCGAGTTGCCATAGGTGAGAGGGACGGGGTATAAACATAAGAAAATAAATTAACCTTTCCTCTCTAACCCACTGCACCACACCCATAATCCCTGGTTGGCCTGTACAGCCAGCTTCCCCATTCACCGCCAGAGAATTATATAAAAGTTAAAGCACAATCAGGTAGAGTCCAAGCAACCCGATCCTAGTTTCTGCCTCAGCCTTTGCATTCTGAGGCCGCTTCTAGACGTGCAGCTGGATCAAGTGTGGGAGCGGCGAAACAGCCGCGGCGCTGTTCTAGACAAACCGAAAGCGGAAGTTGTGCGCGTGATCCGGCGCCGCGCATTCTTTTCCGGCTGCGTATGTCACCCCAGAGAGATCAGGGTGGTTCGCTCGCGGTCGGCAAAGAATGCGCGGCCCCGGATCACGTGCACAACTTCCGCTTCCGGTTCGTCTAAAACAGCGCCGCAGCTGTTTTGCCGGTCCCGCACCTGATCACAGCTGCACATCTAAGAACGGCCTGAGTCTTGCTCTGATCATCATTCTACCCAACTACTGGCTCACCTCTCTCTCTTGGCTTCTGACTTCTGACCTATTATGACTTCCTGTCTAGGACCTTGGTTTGTCTTTTGGACTTGGACTCTGTGTACTCATGACTCTGACACTGCTTGCCCATAATTCTGACTGTGGGGCTGATACTCCCGATTCTGCCCTGTTGTGGTCAGGGCTAGGACGTGTGGGCTCAGGAATGGGTACCTCCTGTCTTGGGGAGAAAAAAAATCAACACTATGTCATTGTGTTTAGTGATCAATGAGAAATAAACTCCAATTGTGTTACTGGAGTTTAATTAACTCCCCACTTTGTGCTTGTGATGGACTGTAGTTTGGGCTGTGGGATTTGCATACAGCAGCACAATGGCTTGGGGTTAAGTGTCAAATAGGGAAAGAATATGGTCTGATTTTAATTGATGTTGTGACCTATTCTTGTTATCCAAAGCTCTCCAGACATTTGTCAAAAAAGTCTCATGTTAATTAAGCTCACTACTGCTGGGTCAGTTGTCATTTCTGTTATATAAACTTCCAAGTTGGCAGGAGGCTTTTTGTGCGTGTTTTCTTTAGTTAAATTTCATTGGGCTAAAAGTTGTTATTTAGATAAAGCTGCATGCAGATAATCTTCCAATGAGACAATGACTTCTTCATCTCTTTATAGACATGTCAGAGTTAGATCCTGTTAGCTGACTGTGGACAATAGGGATGGGACACTGGGGAGAATACCGGATACCGGATTTATCAGTATTGGATCTCCCCGGTATCGGATTTACCGGTATCGGCATACCGGATTTTTAACACTGGATGCTTTACCGTTTTTTTTACATTGCGGCCATTTACTTCAATGGCTGCGATGTAAAAAACCCGGTAAAGTGGCCCATGTTCAAAATCTGGTACGCCTATACTGCTGATTATCAGATTATCGGATTAATTCGATATGACTGATTATCAGGTGTATCAGATTTATCTGATACCAATATTCCCACCCCTAGGACAGTACTGTACTCTTGCCCTGGTTCACGTTTTGATCTCTGTTGCATGTTTGGTCACACACACACATCTCGTTATCCATCAGGACAAATGGAACTTGTAGGATCATCAAAACTAAGACATAATTAACAATAATACTCTATCATGGGAGGGAAAGGGCCATGCCCTGATATATTATATTCAGATTTGCCAAAGTAACTTTGGGTTTTTCAGTGTAAATCAGGGCAGAATTTACCCCAAGGAAGTTCATTGTTGCGTTTTAAGTAGGAGTGTGTGGGTGTGTGTTCAGTAATAATAATTTTTATATAGTGCCCCCTTTGTTCCTTACAACAACCCTGGGATGTAGGTAAGGCTACATCCCTGGAAAGGTAAGGAATATTGTGACTGATCCATGGTCACTTCGTGAGTTTCTGGCTAAGGCAAGACTATCTCCCGTCCCAGGCACCGTGCACTTAGCCACTACACCATGCTGGAAGCTTGACATTTCTGTGTTAGGTGGATTCCTTTGATATTTGGAGTGGAGGAGCCTGTCAACATTTTCCCATCTAACAGTCAATGCAGTGAGGAAAAGGTAGCAGAGACTATTAATTAAAAGGGAAATATGACATTTATATACTTGTCATCAGTAACTCCATCTCCCTTACCACCAGAACTCTTGACTTTCTCCCAAACTATTTCAAGCTCCTCTTAAATGTCCCCTTCATGAACTTCTCCACCATGGAGCAGAGATGCGAGAATTAGGTCTAATTTTGGGAATACCTAAAGTGGTGTGGAATCTGCAAGAGCTTTTAATCCTATCTATGGTTTTCACTGCCCCTGGAAGGTGGTAAAGATGGGAGCAGAGCCGGGGGTGTGGCTTCTGGTGATAGTAATCAGGGAGGGGAAAACAAGAGTTAAGAGCATTCTACTTTCTCCCATAATTCAAGAACTGATGGTACCAAAAAAAAGTAGGGATGCTCTTACAAAAGCCAACGTGTCCTTGACTTCCCTACCCTTATTACACATGTCTGGCACTTTTTATGTGGTAGCAAGTTAATTGTGGTGTCCTAGTCAAACTCCGATTCTATTTCCTGTCTTAAAACTTGTGTAATGTTGCGTTGGGCGATTAAATAAGCCACACTTCGTCTCTGGGTGTTTTTTACATGAAACACCCCCATGCATGGACAGGCACTGTCCATGTGGGGTAGGTATCATCTGAAGCCGGTGCATGGGGATGCACACTCCAATGACCCACATACTGCGCATCCAGTCCATGCTCAGGGCACTCTGGGAAAAGTGCTGTCAGAGGCAGTATGGGGCAGGGTATTTATTATTATTATTATTATAAGCATTTGTATAGCGCCAAGCTGTGTACCTGGCGCTTTACAGAACAACAAGATAGACGCGGTCCCTGCCTACGGAGGGGGGACATAGGGAGAGACAAGGGATAGATAACATTCAAGCGGATGCGAAGTCTCAGGTGCACGTGCTTGGCTTGGTTGCAGTAAGGCAGGAGTCTGCAGGGAGGGCAGACAGTAAATATTGAGAGGAACGTTCTAACAGACGCCGGGAAAGGTGGCGAGGAAGAGGTGGGTTTTGAGGAGGGATTTGAAGGTGCAGAGGGAAGGGGCAAGGCGGATGTGGGCAGGGAGGAGCAAGGGAGAAGGTACAAATTTATTAAATAAATAAATAAAAAGTCAGAGTGCCCCGTGTGCGGATGGGGTGGGTGGTGCATGGATTGGGCAGCTATGCATGGAGCAGCTTGTGTGAAGTGCCCCCCCCCAAAAACGGAGCCCACACCCCCGACCCATAGAAAGACCACGTATGTCCCTGCCCTGTCTCATGTAAAAACACCCTCTATATGCAACGTCAGGTGTCTCTATGTCAGCAATGGGTGGGGTGATCCCGTTGAGTAGCATACGAGCAAGCAGGCCTGGCTCACCCTGTTACTGTGCAAAGATAAGTCTCTGAGAGCCCTGCTAATAGAGACCGCTTCGGCATCCGAATTCTCCTGCGATCATCCTGGGTAGTTCCATTAGCACATACCTTTTTGTCGTTTCTCTACAGCAAATTGATTGAGTACATTTATTTTCTTTACACATTTTTTAACAAGGCAACTGTACCCTCCCCTTTTAAAGAGTGAATTAAGTAGTGGGTTTTTTCCAGATAAAGTAGTCTCAAGAGATTTTTCTGGGAGTTCCTGTTTCTTTTACTGACATCGTAGTTTGGCTTCTATGCACAGCATGTTACTTTGTTCAGTTTCACTTCAGTGGATCCTTACAAAATAAGAAACTTAAATCTTTTCTGTCTGCTTAGTTACAATGAGTCATGTTTTCTAAACCCAAAGCGGTTGAGGATTATTTTTTAATGCAGAATACTACCTGGTGATTAATATATCTTTTTAAAATGGCAATAAAAAGCCCCTCATTGGCTGGGCTGTTAAACCAGATAAACACAACTGGATGATGTAAAGCATGAAATCAGAGTTTTTGTGATAGGACTCTTTGCCTGTGGTTTGATCTCACAAACTCAGAAAGGTGGAACCATCCAAGTCAGTCCTTGGCTGGGTTTTTGCCATTGGCTGCAATGGGGAAAACGCAATGAACACGTCGGGGTCCTTGGTTGGGAGTCACCAACTTCCCGTGGAAATTAGAGCTGTGCACCAGATCCCATGTCATTATTCATTTTTGTTTTTCATTTTTGTTATTTAAATCTTTCGTTTTTGTTTTTGTAAATATCAAATTTCGGTTTTGGTTTTGCTTTCATTTTTTATTTCCCTTGATTTCAATAAAAATACATTTTTGGCTGTAACATTTTATTTTTCTTTATATTTGAATGGAACGTAGAGGGATTGTACCTCCAATGGAAGGCATTATTTGTACCAAATTCCAGAATGACTGGATAAAGGAATCTGATTTTATAAGCAGTCGAATTATGTTATTTTGCAAAGATCTGCATATACATGGTTGTATCTTCTTCATCTTCCATCTAATGTGGATGAAACGTGGCAAGTCGATACCCCTCCCCATGTTTACTAACTATGCCACCTTTCAGACAGATTGGATGAAGGGTCCTGGTGATATAAGCAATGAACTTACAAATCTATGTCTGACTGTCTGTAACATCTTTGTAGTCCAACCAGTGTACATGAAATTTGGCAGGGCTGTATCTCACACTTTCACGATCATCTCTGCCAAATATCAGAGTGATGTGATAAAGGGCCACAATTTTATATGCCTGCATAGCATATGCAGTCATACATGTCATTATGGCATAAGATCTGTTTGTGATGCCAATTGGCCAGCAGAAATGTCAACCAAATATCCTTATTCTGTGCTGTGACCGTCCCAACATCTCTCCCGCCCCCCCTTGTTACTGGGAGGTCAGAAGCTTCTGTTTAGGAAAGAGCCAATAGAGACTATCTTATGTCCTCTGTCACGGTGCTGCAGGATGTGATTGTCATGATAATTAGCCAGCCTGGATGTGAAAACCATGTCTCCTGACTGCTGGGAATCAGGATGCTATCCCCAAAGTCCCAGTTATGTCCCTTCTATGCCTGCTCAGGGCCACCCTCTATGCCTGCCTCGAAGCCACCACTGATTGGTTCTGTAAAGCTGGACGCATGCAGTAATTAGTCTGTCAGTCTGTTGGGTTGCTCCCCATCCTCCCTCCTACAGCCTCCCTCCCCCTGCCATGCCAGGTGCCTGCCTCTGACTGGCACTGCACGTGCGGCTATTTATCTGAATAATGGTCTTCAAGGGGACAACTTTAATTGCTTACAAATGGGGTCCTTTATCAAATTCTCTTGTTGTTTGGCAGAGATGACAGGAAAGGTGTGGGATATATTCCTGCAAAATGTCTTGTAAACAGGAAAAATATAAAAATGTTACAGCCAGAAATGCATGTTAATTTTATTGACTGATCATATCAGGACTCTTTATCCAGGGTTTCTGAAATTTGGCAGGATTGGTTCACTAGGGGAGGGACATAATATTCCCAGGTTTCATACAAATAAGATGGAAGATAAAGACGTTGTAGCCAGGAATGTGTATGCAGCTTTTCTTAACATCACAACATTCAATTGCTTATAATATCGGTTTCCTCGATCCAATCTTTCCAAAATCTGGTACATATAGTGCCCTCCATTGTGGGTACAATCTCCCCAGGTTTCATCAGAATTAAGTAAAAAACTAAAAAGTTGTTGCTGGAAGTAAGTTTTTATGTTTTTTCACATTATTTCAAAAATGAAAATTTGTTTTTGTTATTATATTTTGTTTCTGTTATTAAAATAACAGCAACAAAAACCAAAATTTTCATTTTTGTTATAATAGCAAAAATGAATTGCACACCCCTAGTAGAAATAAGAGCTGCTTATTAAGTGCCTTGAATTCGGGAATGTATCCGTGTCAGGAATGTAGCTAGGTGGGAATGGGACTTGGTGCAGAAGATGTCCTTGCTGTGCTGGCATATGTACTCAACATGCATGTGGGCCCAGGCAAGTGGGTCCCCCTGCTGCACTTATCAATGCTGCAGTATTGTGTTCTAGGGTTACGTTGCTGGAAAAAGTGAACATTAGAGAAGAAGTAAAACCAAGCCCCTGACAATCTGTGGCAAATTAAAAAACTTGCCTGGCATCTTCTGTGCAGTAGTGAGTTAATTGTAGGGCCCTAGTCAAATTCTTACTCTAGTTCCTCTTTGAAACGGTGGTGTAATGCTGTTGCTCGGACCGGTTAAACAGGCCAGGCTACCTCCTCACAGGTGACTTGGTTTCAGTGCGGGATGGAGTGATTTCTGTCTATGCCACATGCTTACAATACAAGCAGAAAATGTATGCAATGGCCCTTTTCACAAAGACACTGGGTATTTTCAGACGTTACGAGATCACAGTGAACCACGGTGAATACCCACCTGTGGTCACTGTGTCCCGAACGTCTGTTTGGCGGCCGCCAGATGTTCGCCACGCTCAATACCCGCAAGGGGTCAATTTGAACCACGCTTCCCGGGCTAGCCGGGGGAATGTCCCGGGAAGCGTGGTCAAAAAGATCCCCAGCGGGGACCGAAAAAAAGTAACGTCTGGCCGGTTGCCACGGCCCGGGATCCCCGGCGGGATCCCGGGCCATGGCGCATCCGGCCCGACGCGGCGGCCGCATTGGCCCCGCCGCCCGCCTGTCTCCCCGGAGGGCGGGTGGCGGGGTGCGTGGAGGGGGCGGGGTCGTGCAGCCGCATGTTGCCTCGCCCCCTCCCAGATTCCCCGCCGGGATCCCCCAGGCACGTCTGATATGGCGTGATGGGGTGACCCCGGCAGGGAATGAATGGGTTGTTTTCGGTACGGGGCCAAGGGGCCCCATAATGTCTGAAAACACCCACTCTAACACTGATAAAATGGGTGTTATATTTTATTATACATGTTGCAGGGCACCCATAGAGCACACCTGCAGCCCTGCAATATGTATAATAAAATGTAACACCCATTTTATCAGTGTTAGAGTGTCTCTGTGAAAAGGGCCAATCACTTTCTTAAACACCTCTAATCCTGGCCATGCCCTGCCCAAATTTAATTTTCGACAGGGCAGGAGATTTTAATGTCCGAGAATGAGGATTGTGTAGAGGGAGATTGGGATGATAATGCTAATCTCTCAGCTCTTTGTGTAAATCAGAGAGCATGTGGTTGCTGTGTTGGTCCCGAGTGACAAAGGTGGAATCAAAGTAGTTTGACTGATATCTTTATTGAACCAACTATTGTTGGTGGAAATGTGCACGCTTTCGGCCCTCACAAAGTCCTTGTTCAAGCAGGTTTTGACTCCTGCTTGCCTGAGGAAGGACCCTGTGAGGGCTGCAAGCTTTCACATTTCCACTGATAGTTGATCCAATAAAATATATCATTCAAAGTACTTTGTCTCCACTCCTTGTGTAAGTGAGAAGCAGCTAGTGAAATTATTCCAGTTGTCATTTATGAAGTTATTTACTTAAATTAAGGTTACTAAGAAAGTAATATGCTTGCCATTGTATATGTATATGTATATGAACTAGTAATACACGCTAAGTATGCTTCCTTAATAAATATTTTATGTATTTTTTTAACTTCATACTGTCCATGCACTGTAAGCCCAGGTTAGAATAACTCCATTATCATCTCTTTGCTTTCACTCATTAAAAACTTGGAAACTTTCTTCAACATAGAAATAAAGTGGCAGCACAGTTGGGCAGTGGTGGACTTCAGCTGTGCTACCATCTGTGAGCACATAGTGCGTGTGTGAGCATGCATGATAGGTTCGGTGAACACGTATAGACCTTGAATCAGGCCCAGTGTCATTAATATTAATTTTGGGGGGTAAAAATGGTCTTTTGGGGGCTAAGAATAGCCAAAGACCATTTTGATTATTAGCAAACACTGTTCAGAAAATATTTTTTATTTACTACTAATTTTATTATTTGAACATGCTGTTCAGTAGAACTATTCTTGTGGCAAGCACGATCACAATAAAATTGTGAGGTTTACAGTTCACCTCTGGTTCAAAATATTCATTCCTTTGTAAGATTTTTTTTTTATTTTTTGGTTGGGAAAGGAGGCAGGAGAAAATGGTGAAATGGAAACATGTGAGGTTTTCATTGACCTAAGGACAAGGAGTATTTTCCAAAGTTAAGTGTGTTTTTTGTTGTTGTTTTCATTTATCATCTTAATATTATGTGCTTAATTTTGTATGTCTTATAATTTAATTGTATATGTATAAAACAACAATCTCAATTCTGAAGCCATTTACTCGTAAATTGTTCCACTTTAGTCAATAGTCACTGGAGTAAATTGTTTCAGGATTGGAGCTGATGAGTGCACAAGGCAAAAAAAGTGTAGGAGACAGACCATTGTCCTGTCTGTCTTAATTGGGTTCTTTGTTTTTTGTATGTCTGATCTACTGATGTGGAAGAGTTGTTTTCCTATGCTGCCATTTTGAACTTTATGCATCAAAATTTTAGCATCTTCAGTACAAAGTTCTCTTATCTGATGGCTTCTATTGGAAGGTGGTTTGTGTTTTCAACAACAAATTAAAAGTACTATTTCTCTGCTCATCGCATCACTACAAATGAGTTATGATTGCAGCTCATGTTACTTTAATCTTTGGATAATAATGAGCTACTCATTCCAACTGTTAAGAGTATCATTGAATCCTTCCGGCCACAAAATTAACATACCTTTTCATGTTCCTACATCCACTGAAGAAAATGTGCTCTTTATTCCGACTTCAAGATTAAAACAAGATCTTTTGTTTCATTGTTAATTCAAGCATGACAACAACAACCAGACAGACTTGAACAGATGCTGTGCCTTGTTTATGAACACAGCAATGCACCTAGGCTAGGTCACAATGGCATGTGCACGGCTTTAGCTCCTCAAACCACTTCAATAATGTTGTAGGTTTTAATTAATAACCACAGGGTGAATTGTCGTTGATCCTCCCACGCCCACATTAAGATGCAATGTATTCTCTGTGAAAAAGGATACTTTGGCCTAAGGGACTGAAAAGTTTTTATAATACTGTGACACAACCATCTTAAAACCCTGCCTCCTGGAATTGTAGATTCAAGATAAATAGATTTCTATAGAGCATTCTGGAGTGGTTTATCAAATTCAGTGTTAATTTTATATGACCCTAGGGATGTGCGAACAGAACCGAGTTCAGAAATTCGATTCTGTTCGAAAAGCGAGTTCGGTTCGAAAGTTCGGTTCGGTCGACCGAACTATTCGAGTTAGGTTGAATTCCGAACTTCTGAACCGAGTTCGTACATTCAAACCCGGTTTTTTTTGGCCTTCCTTTGGACTGAATAGTTTGGTCGAATTCGAGTTCAGTTCGAAAGTTCAGTTCGGTCAACCGAACTATTTGAATTCGGTCCGAACTCAGAACTTCCGAACTGTGTTTGCACATCCCTATATGACCCATAGAGAGGGCCTCCACTATCTAATTCCCTATGGAGGCTAATACATCCAATGTGGAATGGCTCTGTGTAGTTTAAATATGGCTTTAAGTGTCTAGATTCAGATGCTTTCATTTGGCCTAAAAAGTCGATCCAACGTAATAGATTTTTTAAGCCCACCTATACAATTCTGTAGCAGGGATATAGCTCTGTATAAAATTCTCTACATTGGTTCTGGCATTCTGTCAAAAGGAATTAATTAGCTTCATTGTCATTTCTGCACTGAATTGGTTTCACTGTGTTTAATCACCTACATAAATGTGACCTACATTCCAAAAGGGCTCGAGCAGAAGCACTTGCTGTTGAAATTGCCAGAAGCAAGATCTAGTCAAAGCACCATTATTTTAGTGTCCCAACATAGTTTTAGGAGCTGAGCATTATGCACCTAGACTCAAATGTTTTAGTCTTACAGAAATATTGTCTCTGGCATTTAAGCGCCTGACTTCCTCTTGAGTTGAAAGTCAACAGAAGTTAGGCAACAAATGACCCGTTTATTCTTCAAATTCTACCTCATATTCACCTGCCTGTAACCATATCCACTATTTTTCCTTCTTGGTCTAGTTTTTCCTTGTACCACTCTCATGAAACCATATTTTTTCATGGTGTGTCCATGTCCTTCTCATACAACTAAGATACTCATGCTTTTATGCCTCCCTTTACTTTTTCTTTTTCTGTCATCTTTTATGGCAGTCTTTAAACCTTTTAATATCCGCTCACCAAAGTTCTGTCATTCGACCCCAGTGTGTGGAATGATTTTGTGTGTGCCCCTTTATTTCAAGACTTTGTTCACACATGCTCAAAATAACCTGTGCCTCCTATTTTACATTTATCCCTCTGTGAGCATTTAATCTAACCCAATAGCTTAACTTGGAGGGTGGGCTGGGGGGTGGAGGGGAAACCACACACACCCACCCCAACAACAAAATGTTTCTTTAGAACAAAGATGGGGAACTTTTTTCCCTCACAGGGGCCACTTCCTCTGAGGGCCACGTGGAAATCTGGGGCAGGAGGGCTTGAGGGGTGTGCAGAGGGAGAGGAGAGTCCAGATCAGAGATCGATGCTATGCCTCCTTTTCAGATCTCTGCTGCTTGAGCTGAAAGAACAGTTACTGACTTTTCTTTCTATTCCGAGCTTATTGCCTGATAGATGTTTGTTACAATGCTACAGTAGCAATGACAGTGCTGCTAGTTAGCGAAACTGTGAATTAACCATGCTAAAAGTCCTGGATTGCATTTTACATCGTACTCTAATTGCTTGCTTTTTTTTAGAGAAGCATGCTAGGTTGAAAAGGAAATAGGTGATGGGTGAAAGTCAGTTTCAAAGATGCAACCTCCTGTGTGCCTGTTTGGTGAACATTCTCTAAAGCTAGTGGAGACTGGAGAACTAGCTCCCATGGTGCAGCCATGCACTGTAGCCAGAACAATGTTGCTCATTTGTCATATGCAAAATCTAAACGTTCCTTTGAAATTAAAAGGTGGATTCCCTACCCTCCAGCCCTTCGACCTCATTGTTTTTAAGACTGTAGGTAAAAACAGATGTGACGATGGCCCGCTGTGGCCCAGAACCCACCATCACATTTGTTTACCAGATGTTAGCCCAGGCCTGCCCTGAAATGCGTAGGCAGCAAGCTCGGGCTACATCCTTGGTAAATCTCTGGGCCGCCCCCCTTGAGCCAACGTAGACTAGCCCCGTCCTACTCGCCATAGGGCAGGGGCTGCCATGGTTATTATTATTATTATTATTATTAACAAACATTTATATAGCGCCAGCAGTGTACATGGCACTTTACAAAGTAATAAAATAGACACGGTCCCTGCCCCTAGGGCTTACAATCTGAGAGACAGGAGCTGGGGGAGAGACTTAGGAAGGGGAACAGAGGGAGAGACAAGGGGTCTAACATTCATGAAGATGCGAGGTCTCAAGTGCACGTACTTGGCTTGGTTACGATGAGAATGACAGCAGGCAGGTCCATGTTGCAAGGATAAGGGTAAACCGATCGTAGGTATAGGAATAGTGGCTCAGCAGGATAAAGAGTCAGACAGAGCAGAGCGAAAGAGGTGAGTTTTAAGGAGAGATTTGAAGGTATGAAGGGAGGGGGCAAGGCGGATGTGGACAGGGAGGGAGTTCCAGGCATGGGGGGCAGCAAGTGAGAAGGGACGAAGGCGCTTAGGGGAGCAGGGAAGGCGTGGAAGGGTGAGAGAAGGGACAGAGGAGGAGCGAAGTGCACGGGCTGGAGTATGGAGGGCGATAAGTGCAGAGAGGTAGGGGGGAGCAAGGTTGTGAAGAGCTTTATAGGTGAAGACTAGGAGCTTGTGCAGGATTCGTTCAGGAAGGGGAAGTTAGTATTACCTCTCTTTTTCAACCGACCAGGTCCAAAACCATACAGGGCCTTATAAATCAAAGTCAACACCTTGAATCTGGCTCAGCACATTACAGGCAGCCAGTGCAGTGCGCGGAGCACCGGTGTTATGTGCTCTCATTGGCCCGTCCCTGTTAAGAGACAAGCCGCCTCATTCTGCACTAGCTTCAACCTCCGGGTCAGTGTCAAGGGAAACCCCACGTAGAGCGGGTTACGGTAGTCCAGCCTCGAAGTGATGAAGGCATGGATCAGAGTGGCCAGGTCGGTTCTGGAGATGTATGGGCACAGCCTCCGCACCAGATACAACTGGCGGAAGGCTGCCCTCACCACCACATCCACCTGTCGATCTAGGCGGAGATCCACATCCAGTAACACCCCCAAACTCCGAACCTGCTGGGCCACGGAGGGGCGCACCCCCTCCACAAGGGGGGCAATACCTCCCCCGCTCGGCCTACCACCATCACCTCCATCTTATCGGGCTTGAGCTTCAGTCTGCTCTGCCATAACTATATCGCCACGGCCTCCAAACACTGGGATAGCACGGAGATGGCCGGGTCTGGGTCAGTTGAAAAAGAGAGGTAATACTAACTACCATAACTACCATAATAACTAATAGTAGTTATTATGAAGTAATACAATTTATTATGCATATTCCCCTGTGGTAATGCAAGTTGTCCTAAACATTAAGGCCACTTAACTGAGGGCACCATCTTGTGTAAAGGCTCTATTATTCAACATATTTTTAAATTTTTTCTTACCATTGACTTGACATGAGACTTAAAATTTAGAGAGAGTTTTCCTTTTGGCTACAAAATTATCTTTATTCTTTCTGAGCCACCACAAAAGACTCATTAACAAAGCATCATTCATTGCTGAATGACACTTATTATTTATATTGTTCCAGCAAAATACCTGGCATCAGTGAGCAATTGTGGGGGTTAAGGAGATAGAGAAAGCTGATAGAAGACATATATTTTTTGAGGGGATATGAAGGTTAAGAAACTGGAAGTGTGTGGCTACCAGTTGCAGGTGAACAGTGCCGAGTCTTCCTCTTGAGGATGCTGTCTGATGCCACTGTATCCTGCTTCCTTCTTGCTGTTGACAATGGTGCTAAACTAAGTTCCCTTTGACTTTCATAGTGTTCCCTTAGTTACTCCATGAATAAAATATCTTTTAGATTTTAAACTACAGCTGCAGAAGGTCTCTAAACACTAGACCCTTGAAAAGAAAACTTGAAATAATTAACAGCTCTGGAACAAAATCTGTTTTTTACTGATACTTTGGGACATCTCTGTGAAGCACATAAAGTAACATTGAAACTGAGGCCACTATTACACGAGCAGCCAGGGAAGCGTGTTCATCAATGCACCGCTAGGAAAAGCCACGTAGGGTGCGTTTACATGCAGTGGAAGTGACCACCCGCCATAGGAATTGGCGGTGTGTGCGGCATCTTTAAAGACGTGTTCTGGAAACCTCGATATCGGGGTTTCCAGAACGCGTATTCAAAGAGGCCGCGGGAGGCCACACGTGCTGCTGATTCCTATGGTGGGTGGCCAACCTCTGGTGCATGTAAAAGCACCTGCCATGGCTTTTCGTAGCAGCGCATTGAAGAACGCGCTTCCCTGGACACTCACGTAAAAGTGGCCTTAGTGTGATTTAATTGTGCACAACCGAAACCAGGGTTAATAATACCACCCTTAGGAGGCAGCCTATTAATTTAAGACAGAAGGGAAGGTTTGAAAATTAGGCCACAATCCTAAAACTACTTCAAGTTGTTGAGCCCAATCCCAAATGCTGCGGATCCTGCATGTGTGCGATTTCAGCAGGGTACAGTGTGTCCGCAATAGCAATCCACAGCATTTGGGATTGGGCCCAGTGTGATTATTTGTGTATCAAATAAGGTGTCAGGATTGCAGCATTGGTGATCAGGATAGAAATGGTGTACTATTTATTAGTCTATTGAGAGCTTGTGTTCTAAAAAAAAAAAAAAGTTTTCATTCAAGCATCAATGCTAGCCACAGATGTTTAAAAGAATTCATGAGATTAGCTAAAAGTATGTATGCTTTTTTTGTCTATTGGTCCGCCAACCTGTCTGTACATAAGAAATGTTATACTGGGTCAGACCAATGGTCCATCAAGCCTAGCATCCTGTCTCTGACAATGGTCATTCTCGGTTGCTTCAGAGAAGTACCGAGCAGGTCATAATGGAGTGATCCATGTCTGCTGTTCACTCCCAGTTCCCAGCAGTCAGAATTTACAATCTACTTGACTAATAGACCTATTCCCCATTAATTTATCCAATCCCTTTTTAAACCCAGTTGTGGTCTTCACCACATCCTCTGGCACCAAGTTCCACAAGAAGATTGAGCATTGCGTGGAAAAAAACCCCCACCTTTCTTTTATTTGTTTTAAATCTGCTGGCAGTTAGTTTCATGGAGCGTCCCCTAGTTTTAGTACTATTTGAAAGGGTAAATAACAACTCAGTTTTTTCTGCTGCATATGACCTTTGTCTTTTGCTGATAAAAACAAGAACAGTAATACAAAACATGAATGCAAGCTAAGCAACAATAAAAGTGTATAAAACCATAAAAATATAACATGGAAAATAAAGCTGTAAAATTTAAAGTCTATTTTAAAAGAAATGATGGTCAGAAACTCATTCCTGTGTCGTGCAGCCAGAAGGGCAACAGTTGCTACTAATATGATAATTCCTTGAGGTGTAGAAGACTGTAATATTTCAAGTGTCTGAAACACAGACACAACCCATTTCCCAGCTAAGTGAGGCAAAACTCACTGCTCTTGGAGATAGTGATAAACCCACAGTTTAGCAGATAATGGGTGTTTTCAGACTTGATGTGGTGGCACAGTTTAACCTGCTTTAGCACGGATTACCCTGAATGCCACCATTACGCTGAAATGCACCTGCCAGATGTTAGCACGGTCTGGCTTCCAACCGTGGTGGGAGTTAGCCCAGGCTGTGACTTGGGGAAATCCCTGAATCACAGCCCGGACTAGCTGCCACCAAGGTCGGGATCTGGCTGCCGGACCCAGAGTAAAGAGGGCTTTCATGTCTGGAAGCCCGCTTTACTTACTGCAGTCTGGGGTGGTGGGGTGTCATGGTGGCTTCCATTGGCTGCCATGGCTGTCCATCAGCCAGCTGCATGCAGTGTGGGGGCGGGGCAGGGAGGACGCATGTCCATGTGTCTCCCTGCCCCCTCCCCAGCCTGGCTGCCATCACGGTTGCTCAGCAGCCAGAGTGACGGCTCCCACCACGACCCAGGTAAGTCCATGGGGGCGGTGGGAGCCATCACGTTAGTTTTCACCCAGTGAGGGAGATCTTCCTCTATTCTGGAGTTACAGGGGCAAATACAGAGGGGAAAGGGAATTTTTGCATATCTACCTAAGAACTGAGTCCGTCATTTCCATAGTCTGAAACTGTAAACTGGTGTAAACTCATTTCATCTAAATAAGGTGTAAAAACATGGGACATCTTTAGGGCAGGCAGTCAAGGAGAGAATTTTGTATGTTAGAACCAGGTCATCCTGTAGGGTAATATCAGATGCCCTTTTTTAAAAAATAGGTGATTTTGCTGGCTCATAAGCAAGGTAAGTATCTGGGAAGCTGAAATCCCAGTGTAGCTAGAATACATTTCAGGGTATCATACCAAAGGAAAAAGGGTCTCAAAGCATATTCTTCTTTCGCTTGGAGACATAAGCCCTGATCCAAGGTTGCATCCATGCAATGTATATGCATGGCAGGGGCAGCCGGTGGGTTTTGATGTTGGAGGGGTACTGGGGCAGTAAGGCCAGGCTGGTGGGCCTACGGGCGGAGCTAGGGGGATGGTAGGCTGAGCCAGGGGGACGGTAGGCGGAGCCAGGGGGACGGTAGGCCAGTGGCATGGCATAACCCAGCAGCAAGGAGTTCCCAGGGTTAACATCTGATGGAAGAAAACACAGTCTACATGCACATCAAGCTTAAAATAAACAATTTATAAACCCAAACCACACGGAAACACCCCAAACATTGGCATAACACTGGCATAACCCAGCAGCAAGGAGTTCCCAGGGTTAATATCGGATGGAAGAAAACACAGTCTACATGCACATCGAGCTTAAAAGAAATAATTTATAAACCCAAAACACAGGGAAACACCCAAAACACTGGCATAACACTGGCAAAACCCAGCAGCAAGGCGTTCCCAGGGTTAATATCGGATGGAAGAAAACACAGTCTACATGCACATC
>QEPC01015598.1:3505535-3519319 GCA_003113815.1 Sphenodon punctatus
CTCCCCCAGTGCCCCCCCCAGCCCCGCAATTATTGCATGGTGTGCAATGAGTATACCATGCACATACATCTTGCATGCACCATCGTGATGCATTGCATTTGTGCAGTAAGTGTATGCGTTGCATGCACAATGGAGCTGGACTGGAGACCTCGGTGGGTGAGATTAAAGTCCTGCAGATTACATATTTTAGGCTAAACATTAGAAACAATTTTCCAACTACCAGCAAAGTTAGGCAGCGGAGTAATTTGCCAACAAAAGTTGTGGCGGCCCCATTGCAGGAGACCTTTAAAAATAGGTTAGACAGACATGTCTCAGGGATGGTGTAGGTAGGTACTGTGGATCCTGCATAATGGAAGAGGGATGGGGGTCACGCATAATGGAAGATCATGCTTGGGGGTTCTTCCAGCGCTATTAATCTATATTTAGGATAGAACTTCAAAGAGGCACCACCACATGCTAGTACTCACTGCAAATTCCATGGAGACGCAGAGCAGTTGTAGAGGCTTGGAAAAACTGAAATCTCTTCACAAATCAATTATGTACTGAATCCAATATGGGAATTTCCCCCTGCTGTACCAGATCTCAGCCCTGAAAGATTGTTCACTGCAGGATTGTTTATTATTAAATATTTTAATGGCTGATGAGGCACTAAGAGAATGCAAGGACATAATATCTGTACAACACTATTAAAGGACAGTCCTTGGAACTGAAGTTCATAACTTTATTATATACTAAGAACAACGGACTCGGTTTGGACTTGGACTTTTCAAGTTGTTACAAAAATATGTAAATAACTGAGAGCCTGCTGTTTACATTCACCTTCTGTATGTTCTGCTTTGTAGTCATCTCCTTCGATATGCAAGTCTTCTTTTCTGCTGGAAAGTTTCTTTCTGCTGCCGGCTCCCTTGATCTGCATTCACTGTTATCTAGAGATTGTTGGCTTTTAAGACTGATGTATCAATGATAAATGATTTAGTGTTCATTTATCATTGATCTTTAATCCCATTGGCCACAATCCCAAACCCCTCTGCGTTGAATCCACACAGGATCCACATGTGTCCTCCATGGATTCCGTACGGCACAATGCATTCCCAATGGACATGTGCACTGGTTGCGTGCGGGATCTACAGGGCATGGGATCGGCCCCACTGTCTGTAGTGTATGGGTTTCTCCCCCCGCCCGCTCCCCGCCAGCAGTTCTCTCCCAAGTCATTGTTCAGTCAATAGTTCTGAATTGTTGCATGCCTGAAGAAGGGCCCAGTGTGGGCTGAAAACTAACATACTCTCATTGACAGTCATTGGTCTAGTAAAGGATATCATCTAAGCAATTTTGTCTCCATTTGTTACATTTGAGACCAACACAATAACCCTTCTCTCGCTAGGCTAAGGATAGGAGGCTGTAAAATAACGCAGAGAACATTACTTACTAAACAAGAAGATTTAAAGGAACACAATCTTCAGCAGTGTGTGGGATACCATGCACGTGGAAGTTATTATGCCAAGTCATATCCTCATTGGTAGCATTTATGACTTCAGACATTTTACCATTTTTAAAAATTATTTTTTTAAAGCTTTTATTTCTATGAGAGGGACATTGGCTGGTAGGATTCTTGTATATTTCTCTCTCCTGACTTTGTGATGAACAGGGAAGGAAGAAGTAGCTATTTTTAATGCTTTGGATAGGTAATAAGGAGCATTTCAATTTTATTTGAATTTGACTTCCGTCAGTGGGAAGGGGACAGGGAAGGTCTGGCCAGCACGGGGGACCAAGAAGGGTAGGGGCACTCGTGACGAGTGGCGTGTGACACGGGCTGCCCTGCCCAGTTCCCTTGGCACAAGGAAGGTGTATAGTATGCCCGTCAGGATAGTAGTTGGCCTTACGATCCTACACAAGGATCAGGGCCCTATCATCATTGGGCGCCGAGGAATGGGTACTGGGGCACCCTGCCCACGGTTCAACCACTCTTACTCACGGCGTTCACTCACAGGGGGAGGGTGGTGTCTGGACAACGTGAGGATAGGAAGGTAAGGGGTCCAGGGAGGCAGGAAGGCAACACTCTCTTCTGTTTCCAAGGGGTAGGAAACCCAGAGGGGGAAGGGAAGGGAATCCACGCCACTCACTCACACACTCGCTCGCTCAGACACTCTACAGGAACAACAAGGAAACACTCACCACTATCACACTAGGTCTTCGCTTCACCACAGCCACAAAGGAAGGAAGGCGGGAGGGAAGGGGACAAGGTCTCGTAGGAAGGATCACAGACTCAAGTTGAGCTTTCGCACCAGGGGCCAGTTTCAGATCACCGGCGCCACTAGCCTGGCGGCGCCGGCATTTGTACTGCAAGCCCCACCTAGCTTACATGCTAGGAGGCGCTGGGAACGTCTCACGGGCCCCTCCCCCAGCATCTGTGGCGGCGTCGGAGCTGGGTCTGTTGCCGAAGTGGCTGTGCTCCCTAGGAATTGCCTGCTGACGTGCTGGGGGCACCTTCCTTTGACATGTCATCTAGGGTGTTGTTTGAGGTTGGTAGGGTCGGCAGCACGTCCCGAGGGGGTGCGGGGTCCGCAGGCGGGAGGCCACGAGGACGGAGGTGCCTCCTGGAGCCTCTGATGCTTACACTTCACTTAATTTTGAGTCTCCCGTTTAATGACCAGACTGCCTAGTGGCAACCTTATATGAAGATGTATGATTGTGCCACAGATTAAAAGCCGTATTTTTGGTAGGCCCATGAATATTTAACGTGCCAGGACTTTAAACATCTAGAACATTTTTTTTTTATTGGTGTAAGCAGAGATCTTCCAAGGTGCACTAAATTGGGTTCACTGGAGTGTTACTGAGTGTTTCAGATTTCCTATGTTTAGCTGTAAACCCCTGACTTAGTATTCGTTATCACTGTCATAAAGCTTAAAGATTTCATAATTTACTATACTGGCAAAGAATAAAGCCTTTAAATTGATGGCTAACTTTAACATGGCCATTTGTCCTTGTGTTACATTAATACTCTGCATTTGTTTATCCCCAGAACACCACACTAAATTGTACTGATTTTATACTGTACCCTTGTAGTCTCCTGTTCAGGAATAACGTAGTACAGGGGTAGAAAAACTGTGGGCCGGGAGTCACGTGCGGCTCTTGGCCAGGACTGGACCTTGGTCCCTTGTTGTATTGATGGTCATGTGTGTCACTTCAGTGCACCCAAATCTTAGCAGCTGAATCCCAGTTCCTTCTCAGAAACTCAGTTGCCAGGATGGCAGAGCACCAGCTGCACAAGCCAATCACAAAGCAAAGAGAGGTTTGAGCACCCTGTGGCTCTTGGCCATATGAAGAGCTTGTTGGTACATGGCTCTAGGCCTGAGGTCAGGAACTTTGCCCATACATTGTCATATTACCCATCCAAGATTGCCATGTATCTCCTCCAGTCACTTAGGCCTTTTTTACACCGACGGTGCAGCAGCGCCGATGGGTGGAGATGGGTGTGGACGGGTGGGTGAGCACACCCAGTGGACACCCGGTGGCGCCGAGCAGGGAGACATTTACACCGACAGCACCACGGGGGGAGGGGGGGAGAAAAGGGAGGGGCCGGAAAACACCCAGCGGCCAAACACCCATCCCAAGAAACACCCGGGAAACACCCGTGCAAGTACATGGATGGCCGAGACCGGCGGGGAAGCCCCGTCCAGCACAGCACTGGCACAACATGGCCGACTGAGCGCAAATGAAGCCACACAATGTGGCCCCGCCCCCCAGCCACCAGGACCCACGCGGACGGGGCAGGAGGGAGATGGGATGACAGCAGCTACAAAGGAGCCAGCTCCACATACCCTTGAAGCAAAGCACAACACGGACACACTGGGAAGGAGCACAAACACCTTTAATCGAATGGGGAAGCAGCAACAGGGGGCAACCACTACAGGGCAGGGAGGGGGATGGGGCAACAGAAGGGGGGGGAACAGTGCCAGCAGAGGCAGGCCCGGGACAGAACCCCAGTCAATACGGCCAGCGACCCCGCGCCCGGCACCAGCACTCAGCCTGCGCATGGTCCAGACAGTGCAGCTGCTCCAGGATGTGCAAGAGGAGCTCCAGCAACTCCCCATGCTCCCGGGTCTGCTCTGCGATCATGGCCTGCACTGTATGGGACACAGGGAGAGGAGACAACCATCAGAACCGGCCCTGGGCACCCAGGAACATAACCCCCCATGGAGGGACACAGGCACAGGGCCCAGCAAACAGGCAGCACACTCACAGATGCCATCGAACAGCCGCCCCACCGCCCACATGTCCCACGCCACCCACTCCAGCTGAGGACCATTGCACCCAGACACAGGATCGACAGCAGCATGACAACAGTAGCTGCAGGAGAGAAGGGACAGGGCAATGGGAAATGCCTGCACCAACGGGTCCTGGGAGGGCCGGGGGCAGCGACACCACCAGGGGCCCACCCCACATGCTGACAGCCACTCCCCAAAGGAGCACCCCGGCCCCTGCACCAAGGGGGATTGGTCGGGCCACAGGCCAGGTCCACATCAACCCCTACTCATGCTCAACCACCCAGTGCCCATGGTGCTGCCGCCCATCCATTGCCACCACCACCGATGGCCCGCACCAACAGGAGGAGACAGCGGAGGCGAGGGGCAGGGCCACACCAACACACAGGTGAAACCAGGGGGTGCCTGGCCGACCGCCCACTGCCAATACCACCCCAGGAGCAACCCCAGGCAGCAGCACCCAGCAGGGAAGCAGCCGGGGGAACACATACCTCACAGCCGGCGCACACCCCACAGGCCCGGAGCCCATCTATATACCCCAGGCATACCCCCTGCACACAACCACACAGATGAGGGCAGGAGGGCCGCCAAAGGGGAAGGGGAACCCAGCCACCACATCAGCAACAGAGGCAAGGCAGGACAGAACATCCCATAACAGACTTTTATTGAAGCCGGGGGAAAGCGGGCCCCCAAGCTCAGAGAGGCAGAGCAGGGGGGTGCAGGGGCACCCACGGCGGGGCACGAGAGGCAAAACAGGAGGGCACAGGAGTGCCCTCACAGGGTGGATGAGAGCACCTGGGCAGCCCCAGCGGGAAGGGGCAGCGGTCACACAGAGGGGACGATGGGGTCCAGGGACTCCAGGCAGCAGCCAGCAGCGATGCAGATGGCAGTGCACAGCCTGATTGGAGGAACTGGGGTGGTGGTGGTGGGGCTATGCACCATCCTGGGCACCAGGGTGGCAGCAAGCGGGAGGCGGCGGGGGGCTGCTCATGGATGGTCCGGTGAGCGCGCCCGGGGCAGTGACCCCGGCACTAGACCATCCCAGGTGAACAGGCCCCTTCAGAAACCTCAGGAGTGCATTTGAGCACCCACCAGGTAGCGTGGAAGGAGGCATCCGAACCTGCGGCCACAGCCCGTAGAACTGGAAGGTCCCTCACCGATAGAAGTGTGGCAAGCTCTGCAGCGGTGGGGCCCCCGGTCCGGAGTGGCCCACCAACATCGGGGGCCAGCAAGCTCAGGTCCCACAGAACGGCCCCCACATCCAAGGGTGTGCGCGGGATGCCGCGTGCATGCAGGAGGCTGCCAGTGTACAGGGCAGCAACGGGGGGGAGGGGCTGACAGAAAGGCGAGGCTGTACCCAGGTAGCTCCATCAGCAGGCGAGCTGCCGTTGCCTCTGCAGCAGTCCATGGCACAACAGTGGCGGGCGGGTGCCCCCAAGAAGGCTGGCACAGGGGGGTGAAGGAAAGCTTGAGGGAACAGGCCCAGCACACTTGGGCCCCGACCTGGCGACCCATCATCCACATGTACTGCGACCGGAGCCGGAAGCCATCCCCCACTGACAGAGCCCACCAACAGCTGCACATTGGGGCTCAACCAGAGGGCTGCCAACAGCATGTCTGCACAGGGAGACCAAACCTCCCCGACATCCCCGGCTGAGGGCCCCTCAGAATCACTGGCCATGGCAGCAGTAGAGCCCGTTCCGGCGAAGCAACAGGCAGGAGATGGAGGGCTGCCGCAACTGGGATGAACACAGACCGAGCGGATACCCTCACCCACAGATGGCCTTGCATGCCATATATAGGCAGGCCCGCTGTGGACAGGGTGCCGCAACCCAAGCACAAGACAGCAGGGATGCTGCACAGCTGCCGAGATATGAAAGTGGGCCATGGCCGGACATTGCGCCAGGGCGTGGAGCCGAGCCAGGCACTGTATCCACAGCGTGCACTGCCGCAGTTTGCAAAGGCAGACCCCAGCAGTGGGGACGGCAGTGTGGTTGTGGAGGCAAGGGTACCATGGAGTGTGCGTGGTCCCATACCCCCAGCGTGCATGTGGTCGACCCGCTTGCTGTGATGCTCGGCTGGACCTAGCAACCGCTTGGTGCCCCAGCACACCCCCTGCGCAGCACCAACTGCTGCCCTGCCCCCACCGGCCTACACAGTACATAAGAGACACACTGCGGCCGGTCGGGTGTGCGTCAGAGGGGCCATAGCATGGGGCCATGCAGCACACAGAGAACGGTGATCCCAGACTGGGTGCACACAGAGGAGCTCCCGTGATACCAGGGGAGAGTGGGCCGTGGGCACAGGCCAGACAGCGGAGCGCACAATGCTCATGGCACGTGCCAGCGGAGTGTGGCAGGGAGTGGGAAGCAGCAGAACCATACTGCCAAGGGAGGGGGAACCACAGTCCAGGGCTGCACTGCTGCACATCCTAGGTGCGGGCCTCCTGCTGCTGCGCATGCTGCTCCGGCAGATTACATTGTTCCGCCTGCAGAGTCGCCAGTCCGTCCTCCTGGGGGCACGGCGGTGGAAGGCAGCAAACCTCTGGAGGGCAGCACTTGTGTGATGGGTGAGGCGGGCGTCTGTCCGACGCCGCACCCTGCTGGGCTCCGCGGTGTCCCTGCACTGGTGAATGGTGATCAGGGCCGGGCCAGTGCCCCCATACCAATGTGCCCATGGAGGGGCGGCCCCGTGCAGGTCTGTGGGGAACAGGGACTCCATCTGCCACCGCATTGCTGCCCAGGCAGCTGAACGCTGGCCAGTGCCGGACCCACACTCATGTCTGTAGGCCTGGGACCCCTTTCAAAACAGCTGGGCCCTACCTGTTACCTACATCCGGTCCTCCATTCCATGTGTGGCTTACTGGGTCCAGGGAACGGGTCCCATGGGTTGCCCGGTGGTGAGTGCCCTCCCCTCGCTGTTGGCCGTGGGTTGCGCTGGCCCTGCACAGGCCCGCCAGCCAACACAAGCCGGCTCGAGTGAGCAGGTCCAGTGTACATCCGTTCCTGCCACCTCAACTGCATGAAGCATCCCCGGTCTAGCCTCTGGCCCCGTCGACTGGGCAGGGAGTGCACAGAGCCCCCAAACTGCCAGTGCCCCCCTGCACGCCACACACACACACACCCCATGTCCCTGGACAGAGGAAGCGACAGCAAGGTATAGGTACAACACCTTTATTGGAGGGGACATGTACAATGGAAGGGAGTGGGAGTCAATGTCTGGGGCAGTCTCTCTCCCTCTTGGTCACACCACTGGGGCTCACTGGTCAGCGTGCCCTGGCCACAGCTGACCGCAGTACTCTATGGGCGGATGGTCCGGCCTCCCTGTCTTCCACTGGCCACTCCACAACAGCCTCCGCTGATGGTCCCTGCTTGGAGGAGCAGGAATGGGTTAAGGGATCCTCGTGTGCACTCACCTCTGTCCCTTGTCGGTGCACGGGCACTTGGGTACCCCATAGGCATCCAGGGAGCCCCTACTCCCCACATGAGCATGGCATGTGCCGTAGGGTGCTCCGTGAAGGTGCCCCCCCGGGACAGCCCACTCATGGTATCACGACACCTGCCCAGTCAAGTGCTGCAGCAACGAGCAGGTACACATGCCTCTGGCAATGGCCGTTGCTCCCCATCCCATGTAGTGCATGTGCTCGGCATGGGTTCAACTATGTTTTCCCTACCAGGGTGCAGCTTGGTGCGGTTCCCCAAATTCCCATTGCCCCCCCCGGGTGTTGCACCCCACAACCCCCAGGGGCCCGGGGTGCTGCGGCCTTACCTGTGGGGGTGGGGTGGCCACCATGGGTGGTTGCTCATCCTGGGGTGCATGGTCTTGGGGTGGGGGCATCACCACCCGGTGGAGGGGTCAGGGTGGCAGCGGGGGCGGGACCACAGGGGGTGCGGACTGGACGGGCAGCCCCACAAGCTGATCCGGTTGCCCCATGTGGGGGAGGGGGACCCTGTGGACTAGGCCCAGGTAGGGTTGCTGCTGTGGGAACCACGGGTGGCCGAGGTGCAGGGAGGGGCACTGGCACCAGTGGGAAGCCGCCATAGTGTTGGTCGGCTGCTTGTCCTCCTTCCACGCCATGGCTTGGCCTGTCACGCTGGGGGTCATGCCGCAGGGCCTCCATGGCCGCCTCCATGAGATCCATGAGCCGTGCAGCCTGACCCTCCAGTCCGTCACAGGCGCACTGCTGCTCACGTTGGAGGGCGGCAGCCTGATGCCTGTTCCAGAGGTGCTCAGTGCGGGACCGGGCCATCATGGCAGCCAGGATCTCCCGGTCCCTTTCCCCCTCCCCTCTGATGAGCTCCCTGGTGAGTGCGAGCTCCCGGGAGTGCACCTCAGCTAACCTTTGTGATTCCACCAGCAGCTCCCTGCCAAAATCATCCCTCCAGTGCCAGTTTCTTGCCCGCATCTCCCGGTTCCGGTCCACGCTGCCAGCAGCTGCTCCTCTTGTGCGAGCAGGCACCCGGTGTGTGAATGGGAGGTTGGACTGAACGTTAGTTCATCCTGCCTGTGTGCCCTGCTGGCCACTACGGCCTGCCCGAGGTTCCTGGTGGGGCAGGCCCCATAGTGTGACTGCTCCCCTCAGCCCTCCCCTGTGGGGTCCCCCAGCCCTGCCCTGTCATGGGGTGGCCCCCTGGCAACTGTTAGCCGCGGGAGGGTTCCCTGACTGTGTGGTGTGCCGAGGGAGCTGCTGTGGGCCCTCCAGCCCCTCCTGTCTGCCCCACTCCGCCCAGCCCCTGGTGGGACCTGCCTGTTCCTGGTTGCAGCTCCCTGGGTGCCCCACCCCCCCGTACCACCACTCCCCCACCGCACCCGACCCCCCGGTGGCCCCTTGACCCGTGTGCCCCGCCCTGGAGGTTCGCCCACCTGGTGATGGGGGAGCTGCCTGGCCCCCCCGGTCCTCCTCCTCCACTGCAACCTCCACCTCATGCACCTCCAGGCTGCCTTGTGCTACAATGGGATGGGTTTCCGTGAGTGTTTTCCGGCCCTCGGCCCAAGCCGTGGTGCCTCTGTCCGGGCCGTTCCCCAACCGACCCACCCCCCAGCCCTGCCGGGGCGCGCATACTTGAATCCAGTTCCTCCACTTCCTGGGGGCTGTCCTGGGTCTCCGCTGGCTCTGTGTTGCACCCCCTGTCCCTGTGGCCAGTTGGCCTGTGGATCTTGGGGACGCGTGCAGTGTGTGGTGGGTCGGTGCTCGAATCCCCGGAGCGCCTCCTCCTCCTGTGGGATGGGGCTGTCCCCTCCCACTTCCTTGCTGGCCTGTGGGGTCTGTCAAGGGGGGGGCTGCATGGTGGCCTTGAGCCTGCCCCTGGCGAAGGCGCTGCCATGTGTGCAGGAGGCCACAATGTCGCTGTCCATGCAGAGGAACTTGCCCAGCTCCTCCTGGAACTCGGCTGTGTGCATGGCCTGGCCGAACTTGAGATTATTGTCCCTGATATGTTTATATCCAGATCTCAAGTCCTTTGCCTGCTGCATGCATTGAGTGACATCCCAATTGTACCCCTGCCACTGCATCTCCTGGGCGATGGCTTCATAGACCTATCTGGTCTTGTAGCTTTGCACCAGGTCGTGCTGGACCCTTTTGGACCCCCCACACGTGTATGAAGTCCCTGACCTCCTGCCTGGACCAGGGCTCCTCCTTTTGGGACCCGCGTGTGGGGAGCCGACCGGCTTCGCGACATGGGGACCGCCCTGTGGATGTGGTAGCCATCCGTGGTGGTGGTCGTGTCCTGTTGGGGGTGGTGCAATAGGGATTACTACGGCTCCTTCTGGCCCCCTCTGCCCACCCATGGGGCCTGCCCCCCATCTCCCCTGGTGTTCCTTTCTGCTCACCTGGCTGTCTGGGAGGTCCTGCTGGTGCGGTGCTCCGTTGCTGGGAGCTGTCCTGCAGGGACGGGGGACTGGGTTATGCTGATGCCCCCTGCCCTGTGTTCCCTGGCCCAGTGGTCAGGGCCTGGGGTGTGGCCCTCCCCTCCTGGGGTGGTGGTGGGTTCCCTCGCGCTCACCTTGCTCTCGCTGCTGTTCCTTGGGCTGTGCCCTTGGGAGGTGCTGGGCTGGGGGGCGTCCACGGGGGGGGCATCAGTGCGGCCCCTCTGCCCTGTGCCTGGACATGTGCGCCGTGTTACTTCCTGGTGCATTTCCCCACCCGTCCCCCCCGCTGCCCCCCGTGCCTCCCGGCCTCCCCCCCCGCCGGTGGTCTGTTACCCTCCCTTCTTCGTGCCTTCCACCTGGGGCGCTTCCCCCCCTTCACTGCCTTGCCGGGGCTTCTCTCCCCCCCCAGGCACCCCAGGGTCCCCATGCTCACCCAGCCCCCTTCCCGCGTGTGGGGCGGTGTCGGCTCCCTTTGCCTTCTCATGGGCCTTCCTGGTCGCCATCATGGGAGCCCGCGCATGTGTGCCCTGGTTCCTCCCTCCTTTACGGGCTCTCGGGCTGGACATCCGGCATCCCCCCGCCCTGTGGGCGTGTCTGCGTGGCGGCGCGTGTGTGCGCATGGGGCTCCACCGGTCCATTTCACGTGGGTGTGGGTGTTTTCATTTTTACACGGACGCTCGGGTGTTGAACACCCATCTCCACCCACCTCCACCCGCGGAGGGTGCCGGCTTCCTCACAGCTGCTCCGTGGGTGTTGGCAGGTGTCGGCGGTTGGGTCATGCATGCGCCCCCACCCGCTCGTGGACATTTACATGGATGCTCTCCCACCCATCTGGTGAGTCTTTCCGGGTGTTTGTGGGTGGGTGGCGTCCGTGTAAAAGTGACCTTATCTCAAGATGGAAAATGGCATGCTTTGGATTGGTATATCCTCTGACATCTCAGGTACAAGCAGGGACCCATGTTGACTGCATTTTCCCCATTGGTGACAATAGGGGAAACACAGTGAACATGGATCCCTGAGTACAAGGCACTAGTGACCCTGTCATCCTGGCTCCCAAGTTTCTTTGCTTCCCATTAATTGATTTAGAGATCAATCCAATTAAGCTACTATAAATATGCTGTAAACAATGCCCGCTTAAGCAGCTATACTTAGCGTCGTATTTGTTTGCTAGAAGCACAGGATGAGCTCCACAGGATAGTACGTGTAGCTATTTTGAGATCACTACTGTTCAATGGAATAGAGGAAATGCATTCTGCACACTCTTAACAAGAAAAGCCATGTAGCCATGATGGAGCCTAAAGTGGAAGGGGGCAGGAGACGTCAATAATGCATAACTCTAAAGTTTATTGAGGAAGAAAAGACTTCACTAAACCATCTTGAGTATCTGATAGTGATACAGATAGATATCGTGGTACTGGAAAAGATTTGGGGAGAGATACAAATCCTTTATATTTTAAATCTTGAAGGACACCTTATAAGGAGCTAATCCAAGTTTCGGGCACACACTTCGCACATGCAACATGTGTACTCACAATGCAGATACCCAGTGTGTTCATGTTGTGTGCATTGTGCACATTGCATGTGAACCGTGCACACACGCATGCAGCATGCAGAACTTGGATCAACCTCTGCTACTGTCTGAATCAAGTGCGTTTTACTTAGTCAGTTGGTTTTGTTCAGAATGTTAAAGGAATTCTGAGCTTTTCTTATGTTTATCTTCCTCGCTTGGTATATGTTATGGCCTGGGCCCTACATAGCTAAAGGACCGCCTTCGTCCTCAAGTCCCTCCGCATCCTGTAAGAAGATCAGCTGGGAACGCTCTCTTGCAAGTTCCGTTATTGGCCCCGGTCCATAGTCGAGCTTGGTACGCAGAGAGGTGTTCTCGGTGGCTGCTCCACAGCTTTGGGACTACCTTTCCTTGGAGGTTCACCTAATCTCTATCCAGGGCATCTTCCAGAGACAGCGGAAGACATGTTTATTTGGCTAGGCATTTAGCAGGCATAGATTCTGGAGTGGTTCTGGAGGGGGCGCGTCTTAAAAGCATGTCATGTTTTATCTTGTATTATGTATACTTTTTATGATGCTGTTGGCGGCCCTGAACCTTCAGGGATAGGGTAGGATAACAATATTAATTAATTAATTAGTTAAATTAAAAATGTTGGTGTTCTTGGGTCAAAATCCTACAGTCACAAACTTACTTTATTTCAGTTGCCTTCTTTTAACAATTTAAAGAGAGCTATCTCATTCATGTTATAGAGTTTCAGTCTTCTTCGTAAGGACTATTAGAATATAATTAAGAGATTGAGACAAAGTAGTTTGAATGATATCTTTTATTGGACCAATTGTTGTTAGTGGAAAGCAGGTTGTGAAGATTCCACTTTAAGCGGTGAATATCAGTATCTTCCACTGCAATCCAGAGAGAGTGTGGTTGCTGTGTTGGTCCCAAGTGACAAAGATGGAGACAAAGTAGTTCCACCAACAACAGTTGGTCCAATACAAACATAATTCAATCTACTTTAAGTAGTGCCTTACTGAGCCAGATCAATAGTCCATCAAGCCAAGCATCCTGTCCTCCAACAGTGGCCAATCTCAATCACATGGGAGAAGAACCAACAATCACAAGGGGCAATCCACTTCCCGTTGTTCACTCCCAGCTCCCAACAGTAAGAAGTTCAGCCTGTAAGCTACTTGGTTAATAGCCATTAATGAGCCTATTCTCTAAGAACTTGTCCAGTCCTTTTTTAAACCCAGCTATACTACTGGCTTTGACAATGTCCTCTGGTAACAAATTCCATAAGTTAATTATGCGTTGAGTGAAAAAGTTCTTCCTTTTATTTGTTTTAAATCTGCGAGCAGCTAGTTTCATGGCGTGTCCCCTAGTTCTAGTACTATTTGAGAGGGTAAATAACCATTCCCTATCTACTCGTTCCATACCACTCAAGATTTTATAAAACTCTATCATGTCCCCTCTCAGGCTTCTCTTCTCTAAGCTGAAGAGACCCAGCTTGTCAAGCCTCTCTTTGTACGAAAGCTGTTCCATGCCCTTTATCATTCTCGTTGCTCTTCTCTGTACCTTTTCTAGTTCAGCTATGTCTTTTTTGTAGGGATGGGTGAATGCAGTTTGGAAGTTCAGAGTTCAGACCGAACTCGGTCTGTTCGGACGACTGAACCCAAACCCGAATCCAAACCCGAACTGACCGAACCAAACTAGAGCCGAACGTCGAAATGACCAAACAATTCGGTCAGTTCAAATCATGTTTGGTTGAGTTTGTGTGGCAAAAAAAGTGTCACTGGAAGGTCAAACATGACAGGGAGGGGGAGTCAGCTGAGGAGCAGACTTCCAGGCACCAAGGGTGGAGAGGCTTGGAGTAGCAGCCAGCCTGCCCAATCACCATCACTTTTAGCCTCAGACCACTGGCTCCGCAGTCTGCGATTGGCCATGGGATAGGCTGCACGGAGCCAATGGGGCTTGCGGTGAAGCGGGCGCAGCAAGAAACAAAACTGATTGCCTCCCCCCTTCCCAACACCTTCTGAGCTAGTCACTGTTCCTGAACAGCAGGTATTTCAGAAGGCTCCCTCTCCCAGCAGTTTTGTTCTCCTCAATCCATTGCAATCCTCCTCCTATTTCACCCATCCAACCCATCTACCTCCATA
>QEPC01015598.1:3520296-3553617 GCA_003113815.1 Sphenodon punctatus
GGGGCGTGTCCCCCCTTCCACCAGCGCAGCCTGGACTCGGGGAGGGTTTTTCTTTTAAAAATCTATTTGGCTGGGGATTCAAACTTTTTTACATTGCAGCCATTTTTAAATGGCTGCAATGCAAAAAAATCCGGCACACCGGAATCCAGGACCGGGACCGGATTACCGGGCCGAATCCGATACTGCCGGTACACCCAATACCGGCATTATCGGATACCGGATTCTACCGGTTTCCCACCCCTAGTTATTAGACAGATAGTTACTAGATAGATATACATAGTAGTTAGCTTAGTTATAGAGAGAGACAGCGATACAGTGTGTTTATAGGACAAGGCCATTGTAGTTAATTATTAGGATATTCCGTTTAGTTCAATAAGTTTTAGAATAGTTAATAGCAGTTAGATTTAGGGTAGAGATAGATATATAAAAAACAAACAGCTACTCCAGCCCCAGGACCCACCGTCAGGGTTTTGGGGCCTACGTTACTGGCAGGGAGGGCTGTGGCCAATATGTATCTAGAAGCTGCCACTCTAGCCCCAAGACCCACCATCATGGGTCTGGGGCCATCATTCCTCACACAGAGGCTATGTCATTCAACTGCATCAAGAAACAGCCACTCCAGCCCCAGGACCTGCCGTCAGGGTTCTGGGGCCAAGTTACAGGCAGGGTGGGCTGTGGCCAATATCTACAAGCTGCCACTCTTCTAGCCCCAGGACCCACCATCATGGGTCTGGGGCCATCATTCCTCGCACAGAGGCAATGTCTTTCAAGCACATCAAGAAACAGCCACTCTAGCCCCAGGACCCGCCAGCAGGGTTCTGGGGCCAAGTTACATGCAGGGAGGGCTATGGTCAATATTGAGAAGCTGCCACTCTAGCCCCAGGACCCAGGGTCATGGGTCCGGTGCCATCATTCCTCGTACAGAAAGCCAGTTTCCCAAAGCATCAAGAAACAGCCACTTCAGCCCCAGGACCTACCAAGTTACAGGCAAGGAGGGCTGTGGCCAATATCTTTAAGCTGCCACTCTAGCCCCAGGACCCAATGTGATGGGTCTGGGGCCATCATTCCTCGCACGGAGATGTTGTCTTTCCACCGCATCAGGAAACAGCCTCTCCAGTCCCAGGACCTGCCGCCAGGGTTCTGGGGCCAAGTTACAGGCAGGGCGGGCTGTGGCCAATATCTTTAAGCTGCCACTCTAGCCCCAGGACCCACCCATGTCTGGGGACATAATTTCTTGCACAGAGAGCCTTTTTCCAAACGCCCAGACCGAACCCAACCGAACCGAATGGCCGAACCCGAACCTGGCGAACAGACCGAATGGCCGAACCCAACCGGACCGAACCCAACCCAAACCACGACCTGTTCGCCCATCCCTACATTTTTGAGATGGGGCAAGCAGAACTGCACACAATATTCCAGGTGTGGTCGCACCATCAATTTGTATAAAGGCATTATGACATCCTCAGTTTTATTCTCTATCCCTTTGCAAATAACTCCTAACATTCTGTTTGCTTTTTTGACTGCTGCTGCACATTGGACTGAGGATTTCAGTGTATTGTCCACAATCACTCCCAGATCCGTTTCCTGAGTAGTAGCTCCTAGCTTAGTACCCAGCATTGTGTACTCATAGGTTGGGTTACTTGTACATCACTGCACTTGTTCACATTAAATCTCATCTGCCATTTAGATGCCCAGGCACTCAGTCTCGTAAGATCCTGTTGCAGCTCCTCACAGTCTGCTCGTGTTTTAACTACATTGTCTCCATCTCTGTCACTTGGGGCCAACGCAGCAACCACACTCTCTCTGGAATATAATTAAGGTAAAATCAGTGTTTGGCAGAATGCAAATCAAGGCTGGTTTTCACACATGGGTTTGGTTTAATAAAATGATGTCTTCATATCTGCAGCCTAATAAATTCTACTAATTTTAGAGGAAAGTATCCAAATTAGGAATGTTCACTAAACTTGGCTTGTGTCTTGGATTCCTATCTGGCTAATGCAAAGAGTTTGCAATGACATTTTATTCTACCTCTTGTACAGGAACTCCATTCTCTGCATGTCTTGTAAGTCACAGATGTTGCATGCATTACAGCATCCAAACCTGACATAGAAAGAATGCATGAATTTATACAATTTCAGATGTTCAATCAGCAATATTTGTACGATTCGTTAAATAGATCTGATATCAAAGCACCAGGATGGCTTCTTGTAAGCAGCTAATTGGCCATCTGTACTCAATATTTTAATGTCTTCCTTTCATTCCTACTGTAAGTGGATCAAATGTAAAATTCCATCCTGTCTAATTATTTGGATGTGAATTGGAGGATGCTATTTAACTTTGATAGCTCTAAAATAATGAGTATATACTCCTGTTGTGCATGGAAACCCTCTCTTTGTGATGGTTATAGGAATCAGTAATTGCAAAATGCCCTTAATATGTAAGAATCTTACAGGACAATCTCCACCACTAAAGTCAATGGAAGTTTTGACATTTAACTTCAATGATTGTAGATTAATGGGTGTTTCAAATGAGCAAGCTGATGAGGGAGAGAGGTCTGTGGCCACCGCGTGGCTTTGCCATGGAGCACCCACGCAGGTGGAGTTCATGGGGAGCAATTCAAATGGGCGACTCCTAGCGTGGCTACCCTGGCCACGGAAGCGGCCACCATGTATTTGGCTGGCCCTGCGCGGAGCACTCCAGATTTCCTGGCATGGCTCTGTGCTCTATGGGTCACGGGAGTGCACATCTGGCCGCTGTACCTTCAGATTTGCGGTTGGATCCGTGGCTCCAGATCTGAGTGGTCATGTGGGGTAGCATCTCTTCCGAACCCCACCCCCCCTCAGATACAGTTTCTCTTCTTCCTGAATAAATTACTGCTTAGCTCAATTTGTTCCCCTCTAGTTATTCTTGAGCATCTCTGGGTGCTGCTTTCCTTTCCTTTTCTTAAATTATTATAATTACCAGTTTGAGACCCAGCTTTTTAAATTCCTACAATGTGCAGAAATCTCCTTAACTGGGACACCTCAGGTGATGTAAAAAAATCCCAGAGAAGGGGCTGTTCCAATTACAGGAGAGAGAGACATAGTTACATTTACAACACTGGGAAGAAGCATTCCCAGAATTCTGTCCCATTTAAGCAAGTCTCTCAATTATCAGTGTCCCAATTAAATGGAACTCACTGTATTCGTATGTTTGTGGTAAGTTCAAAGGATTCCAGCTGGGCTGAGGCTGCCATTGTGGTCAGCTATGCTAAGAAACACCCACACCACCACCATTATTATTATTATTATTTATTTTAAAAGCATGGAGTTTAATTTCAGATGAGATGTGATATGTGGATGGAAAATCAGTGGAATGGAAATCATGTTGGAGAGGCAGAAATAAGGTAATAGTGACAGGAAATGCATTTACTTAAAATAGCTGTACACAAAATAGAATGGATTGTTTTTATTTTAAAATATAATTGACATCAAAAACTGATCAATAAGTAACTGAGGCTTTTCATTAAACCTCATATCCTCAGAGAGAAAATATAATAGTCTTGTATAGATCTGTGTATGAAAAATATAGCTTTGCTTGCAAAGCTGAGTTTTCCTTTGGGCTGTGCGACAGTTCTCCCCTCTCCTGTGTAATAGTTGCAAGATCGGAGGTCCGTCTGTCTGCAGACCTCCCCTCTTTTCGTACACAATGTAAGACCTGGCTTTCCTGCCTGGCCTTTGGGGAGGGGGAAGGGGAGGGTGGGGTTGTTAGATGGAGTATTATTGCTGCTTTTATGTATTATTGTTTTAAATAGTTTTTAGATGTTTTGTGTGTTTTATTGTTGTACTGAGCTGCCTGTGGCAGGAGGGGGCGACATAAAAGCGGAATGAATAAATATGAATAAAGAAGATTTCCTGGTTTTGTGATTTCCAGTCTGGTTAGCATTATTACGCTGAAGATCTGCATATTGAGTGTTCTCAGCTAGGGAAGTGACTGTGGGAGGCAGGACTATGGCCCTTCTTACGCGAGACACTCCCACGCATAGACACCCACTGTCCATGTGGGGGAACATCTCATGTAAATGTGGAGGTGTGTGGTTGTGCGCTCCTGTGACCCACACACACCATGCATGGAGCAACTGGCGAAAAAACAGGTTGCTCCATGTGTAGGGAAGTGTGGGGATGCGTACGCTCCCGTCTGCACCTGCACCCCCCTTCCGCCCCTGCAGCAGCACGCACATGGCCTATGGGTGTTTTTAGATAAACTCATGCCCATCCATTACCGAACCATCATGCATGTTGCACAGCTGCATTGGCACCCTATGCAGCCCTGCAACATGGGGTGATTTCCGATGTTACGGGGCCCGTTGGCCCCGTACCGAAATCAACCCATTCGTTCCCTGCCGGGGTCACCCCATCACGCCATATCAGACGTGCCGGGGGGATCCCGGTGGGGAATCTGGGAGGGGGTGGGGCCGCGTGGCGCAGCGTGCGGCTGCACGGCCCCGCCCCCTCCACGCACCTCACCGCCCGCCCTCCGAGGAGATGGGCGGGCGGCGGGGCCAATGCGGCTGCTGCGTCCGGCCGAATGCACCATGGCCCGGGATCCCGCTGGTGATCCCGGGCCGTGGCGAGCGGCCAGACGTTACTCTTTTTTGGTCCCTGCCGGGGGTCCGTTTGACCACGCTTCCCAGGACATTCCCCCGGCTAGCCCGGGAAGCGTGGTTCAAATTGACCCCTTGTGCAGATTGACCGTGGCGAACATCTGGCAGCCGCCAAACAGACGTTCGAGGCACAGTGACCACAGGTGGGTAGTTACCGTGGTTCACTGTGATCTCGTAAAGTCTGAAAATACCCATGCATGCTGGGTGACTAATGGGTGGGGAGGCACTTGTTTAAAAACACAGTACAAAATGAAAATGTCCAGCTTGGGTGGGAAGTGATTCTCAGCCTCTGAAAATAGCTGAGTGGATCAAGGGACAAAAATGTCCAGGCCTGAGGCTGGCCAGTGGCAATGGGCCCAGATAGTGGAGCTGCTGTAATGGAGCCAGCCCAGAGAACTGGTCTGAAAGGCTAGAACTTTGGGGCTGGAACTGGCCAGTGCAGCCCCAAATCTGGTGCTCCAGGTCCTATTTGTATTCCCATTTAGCTCGTGCTCTCATCCTGACATAGTTACAGAGCAGGTGGTCTACGGGCGGAAAATTATGACGTTTTGTAAGTTACTCTATACCAGATTTGGACATCGGCACCTGTTCACCTGCCCACCTATAGGAAAATTAGATGACTCCCTTCTGTTACTTCTGTCTAAACTGAGGTCTAGGGGAGGAGGAGGCACTAAATTTAATGGGCGAGCAAATGTTTCATTGATTTGTGCAAGGCTGCTCTAGGTCAATCTGTCGGACCAGAATGATCCATGCTACTGAACCAGCTCCCAATTTTCTTCTTTCTTGACTTGAATTTTGGATTTCAGTCATGCTCACAGCAAGACAGATTAATTAGCATTAGCTACTTTATGGGTTGTTTGTCCTTTTTGGTGCTAGTGGTTTCTTTTATGTTATACACATGGGGGAAATTATTATATTTACATTCTTTCTCCCAGAAGAAGTTTTACCTTCAAAGGACCTGGAAAAGTTATGAGCAACAGAGGAAAGAAGGGGGTGGAATGGAAGTTGAAATTAACATTAAATACTACACCTGTTATAAAATATAATACATAGTATAATTTTTAAAACAACCTATTTCCTCAAGTTATTGTCTGATTTGACAATGAGATATTTGATGATGAGCCATTACAGCTATGAGATATCACCCAAATGGTACGGCGCATTGTCTGCAGTCACCACCTAGTGTCTACACTTCTCTGTATATTTCACAGTTTTTCTTCTCGTACGTTGTAGTTGCTATGGCTGGTCAATAGCCTCACTATCACTACCTCTGTTAGAGGCACTTGCCAACCCTTATATTTATTTTATCTAAATCTTGTTCAAATCAAATTTATTTATTACACGTGGCCGTAGGCCATTGCCAAACATACACACACAGACAAATAAACATACAACTCATTTTTATACCAAATTTTAAAACAGAATACTAAATGTAAGTATTACTAAGCCAACAAAACTTGCTATTTCCCTTCTAGTCCAAATTGCTAACTAGCGGTCCCAAGCAAGCTAAGAATCCAACTGTACATTAGTATCACAACTCGCAGAAACCTTTGAAGACAGAAACTGAAACTTCAGATTAAAAGCAAGCATTAAGAATTTCTTGACAGCTTGGGTTGTTTCAGGGCAAACATCACTTAAGGCTATCTCTAGTAAGCAAAATTCTGTTCTACCGGGGAACTTCTCTAACAGACCAAAGAGACTATCAGCACGTAGAGAGTCATAAAGGTGACAACTAAAAAGAATATGCTGGGTAGACTCCATCATTTGCATATCAAAAGGGCAAAGTCGATCCCCATATTTGATGCCGGAAAGGCGTCCGTCTAACACTTTGGCTGGCAAAGCGTTTAAACGGGCACATAAGAACAAATGTTTTTCTCTAAACGTAGCAGGTGAGGACAAATACTTGGCCATTTTACCCGGCTCTGGAACCCAAGCCTTATAGCCAGACAAACTGCCTCCTTTGGCCAGAGTCTCCTACCTGTCTATGTCCCCCAATCTCATCAGGATCTAGGCTCTAGCTGCCTCTATACTTTTGCTGGCAAAATATTTAGCCGAAAACCCCAAGTGCCTCAACTGCTTTTCTATAGCTCTGCTTATCTATAGCTATATAAGCTGCTTATCTATAGGTATAGATATAGGTAACTGCTTATCTATAGCTTTTATTAATGAGTTAAGAAAAGGGTCTTCAAGCATAAACTTAAACAACCCCACCCCAGAAGCTTTCATCATCCGCAGTCAGAGTTTTAAAGATAACTCCCAATCAACCGTTCTCCAGCTCCTCATACCAAACTCTAGTCTAATGGGTACATCAGAGATGCCATTGGGAATTTTTCCTAAGCATTTGAGGAAACCCGTCTGCAGGGTATTAAGGTTTTTTTCCATAAGAGGAGCCCAACGTTCCGCCCCATAAATCTTGTTTTATTATTTATTTTATTGTATTTATTTTGATATATGTGTCACTCATTCTCTTGGGCTCAGGGTGGCTCACATTTCAACTTATTGGGTGCAATGCTACGGGCCACTTATGCCAGCCCGTACTTGCGCCGCCAGTGGTGAATGTGCTTGCTCAGGCACACACGCTCCCCGCATACACAGCAAGCCACGCGGGGCAGCAGCGCACCCCCTCCAATGCGGCCCTCCCGAACCCACACACACCTCAGCCTGGGCGATGGAGCAGGCACGACTCCTGCTCCATCCCCCGGGCTGCAGTATGTGTTGGCTCAGGGGGTCGCATCAGAAGGGGTGTGCCATTGCCCCGTTCAGCTTGCTGCATGCGTGGGGCGTATGCGCACACTGGACACATGCGTGACTGAGCGAGTGCCACCCAGTTGTATTGTGTGCCTGCCGTCGGCATAAACTGACAGCAGGATTGCACCCAGTAGCTTTAATTAACATCTAACCATTGACGTTAAACTAATGAACTCATTCAATTTAACAATTAACATCTAACCATTAATATTAAACTAATTAGCTCAACCAGTAAACCTCACAACAACCCTGCAAGGATTGGTAGGTTAGCGTTACCTACCCTGCAAGAGAGACAAAATAATGTAGAGATATCTTTTATTGGACCAACTCAAGTTGGTGGAGGTGTGCAAGCTTTCAGACCTCCACCAACTTGAGTGGGTCCAATAAAAGAGATCACCACACTATTCTGCCTCCACTACCTATATTTGGGACCAACATGGCACCAACACTCTCTACTACCTGGCAAAGTTGGTAGGCTGAGAGATCTGTGATGGGGCCAAAGGTTACCCATTGAGTTGAGTTACTCATGGCTAAGATGAGTCTTGAACCAGGGCCTCCCCCTACATCCCAGTCCCAGTACTGCACTTTTACCCACTAAACCACACTGGCTTTCTGTTATCCGTTATTTCTCTTAATCGGCTGACTCGATCGAGGTCTTTATGTACAAAAAGTTACTTTTACAGAGCCCATGCCTCCACAAGAGTAAGATTTTGACTGTAAAGACCTCAGTCAATGAGGGAAGCCAGCAACAAGCCTATTAGTGAAGCTTGGCTTTTCTGATGCTGATATAAGTGCACATTCTGAACGCTGAGAAGCTATAAAACATTTATCATTCTGATCCGGATCTCACTGAGCCTTTACTTAACAGCAGGTTAAACTTCTTGCACATTAAAAAAGGTGAAATTTAATTAATATTTACACTTATAAGTTTTCATTGTGGAAATATTTGTAACAACTTTGTAGTTGTTCCAATGTTATTTACCAAATGTAAGAGATGAGCATAAACCTGAACATTTGCATGGTCTCACCAACAGCAAGTTTGTCCAACTGAAAATATTTTTGGCATTTAAATATTTTTCATTCATTTGAAAATCAAAACTCGTCCATATTTTTGACTACCAGAAAATGAAAATTTCAGCTACAAAGATTAAAAAAAAACAAAAAACAGAAAAAATGTATCTTCAAGACTTAACCTTGGAAGATGTGAATTATGTTCAAACCACCAATGTAATAAAATGTTTAGTGTTAGCAATGAATAGGAGGGAAAAAAAATTGTAATTTAAATTAGGGGACAGTTTGATAGAGTCTTGACACTTGGACATGGGTTTTTTGTGTTTGTGTCTTTGTTTTTGTTTTATAATTTTGTTTTATAATTGATTGTGTTTTGGTAAATGGAAATTGAAGTAATTTATTTCAAATATTTCTTTATTTTTTAATGGATTTTCTCTTTCCAAGGATGCTTGTTTAAAAGTCTTGTTTCTTGTTTCTCGGTGTGAGTTTGATAATGACAATGGCATATAGCCATGTCTATAATAAAGATTGATTGATTGGAACAGAAAAAAATGTTTGGAAATGTGGGTAAAAATAGAGCTGATGGTGGCCCGCTTTGCCCCGCTGTTGTCCAAGAGCAACCAACAAATCTTCTTTGGTGCTGCCAGATGCTGGCCTGCTTCTGTCCTGGAGCGGGTAAGCAGCTTGCCTGGGGTGTGTCCTCGGAAAATCTCCCATGTCACAGCCCACCCACATGGGCCGAGGCAGGCTAGCACATCTATGCGACCCTGCCATATCCGTCCTGGGTCAGGGGCTGCCATGACTGGTCACCATAGCTGTCTGTCATTGGCAGCCATGGCTGTCCCTCATGGTGGGGGCTGAGATCAGGGTATGGGTGGGGCTGGCTGCCTGCATGTTTGTTTAACTCCCCAACCTACCTGGGATGCGCGGGTGATGGGATGGCTCTCTGGCTGTGGGCACATCAGTTCTGTGCCCTGACCCAGCCAGTGCTGAGTCGGCTGTGGTTTACCACCCCGGGCCAGGCAAGTCTGTTTTTAGTCCCCTTTTTCACCCATTCTGTTCTGCACACAGCTAAGACATGTATAATCTAAGAATCAAAAACACCCCCAGCCCCCCCCAAAAAACAAATGCACTAGTTTTGATTACCCATGGCTAGTAATGGTCTTTAATGGGAAATTCATTTTACTAATTGGCATAAATCTCAAATTCCTGTGGCTAAACTAAAGTTGCTTTGGTTGTGGATGTAGAAGAATTCTTGAGCTAGGAGAAAGATTAATAATTGAATCGTGGTTTCCTTCTGAGTCTATCGGTTCTGCTGTGCTGAATAGCTTATCATTGAAAGCTCAGCCTGCAGAATGTCATAAACCTTATGATGTTTACACTGGATGGTGTGTTTCAGAGCCTCAGCTGTATCGGGATTGTATTTACCCAAAGTGTTCAGTATTCTGCTTTTGTTTACGATGGTCAGCGAATGTCCTCATTGTCACAAGGTGCCCACAACCGCCTCGCCCCCTCCCTCCGTTCCTTCAAATCCCTCCTCAAAACCCACCTCATCCTCGTCGCCTTCCCTGACGTCCACTAGTACTCCCCTCTCAACACTCACTGTCCGCCTAACTGCAACCAAGCCAAGCACGTGCACCTGAGACTCTGCATCCACTTGAATGTTTTTATCCCTTGTCTTTCCATATGTCCCCTATCCCTGTCTCCCCCCTCCTAGTCTATTAGATTGTAAGCCGTAGGCAGGGACTGCATCTATCTCATTGCTATGTAAAGTGCCAGGTACATTGCTGGTGCTATACAAATGCTTGTAATAATAATAAATATAATAATAATTAATAATAAATTAATAATAACAACACAGAAATGATCTCCCTTCACGCGTGAGGATTCCCGATAGTTTATGCCTCCAGTGAATATGCCTCCGGAAATGAGCTTATTAAAATGAACAGCATGAGTAGCACACAATGCGTGATTTCAGACAGATGGACTGTCCTGGTGCTGGCCGCACCAGCTGGCTTCATCCCTGAGTGGCAGGTCAATCTAAATGTGGCCTAGTACGCATGCAGGGGCAGCCCTGCCACCACGCTCTGGAACATCCCAGGGCGCTGCTGGAAGTGCTGACTGGCCAAACGCAGAGCACTGGCATGAAGCGGAGCAGCTGTCCGTCTGATCTGCAGACTCATCCTGAAGCTCCCCTTCCAGTCGTCCAATGCCCTGGGCAACACCATGGAGGAGTTGGGTGATTTCAGACATTACGTGGTCCCGATTCACCACAGTGGATTCCCGGTGGGGGTGAACAGATCAGCCACCCCCCGTGGTCAAGGAAAGCCCTGAACAGACATGACGGGACCAGGACCACGGCAGGGAATTCGACCACCGGACCACGGCTTGGGGCAGCGCAACAGACATTACACCTATTCCAGGCCGGGCCATGGTCAAAGAACCCAGAAGGCGCCGGGGCGGCGCGTCCCGGCTGCTGTCGTGTGCCCTTTAAATCTCCCTCCCTGGTCTGTGTTGTTGCTGGTTGCCTGGCAGCGACGCTGCGTGCTTTGTCCCCGGATGGGAATAATTTTCTTTGGTTCTGGCCGGTGGTTGCCGTTCAGACATTACTTTTTGTTGTTTTCCATTGGGAATCTCTTTGACCACGCTTTCGGAGATTGGGTATTTTCAGACGTTACGAGATCACGGTGAACCACGGTGAATACCCACCTGTGGTCACCGTGTCTCGAACGTCTGTTTGGCGGCTGCCAGATGTTCACCACGGTGAATACCCACATGGGGTCAATTTGAACCACGCTTCCCGGGCTAGCCGGGGGAATGTCCCGGGAAGCGTGGTCAAAAAGATCCCCAGCGGGGACCAAGAAAAAGTCACGTCTGGCCGGTTGCCACGGCCCGGGATCCCCGGCNCACGTCTGGCCAGTTGCCACGGCCCGACGCGGCGGCCGCAGTGGCCCCGCCGCCCGCCCGTCTCCCTGGAGGGCGGGCGGCGGGGTGCGTGGAGGGGGCGGGGCCGTGCGGCTGCACGTTGCGCCGTGCGGCCCCGCCCCGCCCCCTCCCACATTCCCCGCCGGGATCTCCCCGGCACGTCTGCTATGGCGTTACGGGGTGATCCCGGAGGGGAATGATTTTGGTGATTTCGGTACGGGGCCAAAGGGCCCCGTAACGTCTGAAATCACCCATTGTCCCTCTGGGAGCTCCGGAAGCATGGTTGATTTTGACGCCATGTGGGTATTGACTGTGGTGAACATCTGGCAGCCTCCGAACAGACATGCAGGGTGCTTTGGCCCCGCCGCGGAATTGACCATGATTCACTGGGGTTGAGCGTGATCTCGTAATGTCTGAAATCACCCGTTGTCGGCAGCCTTGAGTGTCGGGCAATCATCTGCAACTCTTATGTGTGTATATTTTGTGGGAGAGGGGGAAGGGTGCTCTGCATGGGCAGACTCCAACCTGGGGAAACAACTGCGTCCATCTGAAGTGGACTCAGGTGGGGCTGGGAGTGGGAGAATGTGGACATACAACCCCTGGAGCATCTCTGGGGTTGGGCAGCCCTACGTCTGTCTAAAACCATGCATTGAATCTTATTCCAAAACTTTTCCTATTAGTGATTTCCTCTAAAAATGAAAACACACTTCCCTGTGGAATTTAAACTGCCCACTTTGCACCCAAGTCTCTGAGTTGTTTACAAGCATAAACTAATTGCTTCTCACAAGCTCTGAAGGAGGAGCTAAGATGCCGCAGTGATGGACAAGCTTTAAGAACTTAGATAGTAGATAAGCATAACTCCCAAAATTTCCGGCCGCCAAAGAGAGACGAGCACTGCCCTCTTGGGCAATAAGCTTCACCCCATAGCAACGAAGCTCTGCCCCCTCTCACACACATACATGTACACACGCCTCTCCCTATAGTCCAAGTGCATAAAGAGGGACAGAACCTCTCCTCCTTGCCATTCCATCATCTCCCCATTGTCCTCACCAGAGCCTTTCTTGAGAGGCAATGAGAAAAGAGGTGCCTGAGGTTTGAATACTGGCCTTTTTGTCTCTCTCTCTCTCTTGAAGGAGGGACTTTAACCCTTAAACGGGTCATAGTAGGATTCAGTGCCCAAACACAGACTGCCCTGCCTACATAGGGACTGTTGGGAGATGCGCATGAAGATATTTATAGTGGTCAGCTCACCCTTCACTGAAATACACTCAAAATCACTCTGGAGTCAAATGGTTTTGTAATGCTTAAGCTCCAGGAAGCAAAAATTGGAAACCAACAGAAATGAAAACTCACAAAAGGTACAGAATTTGCCATGCCCCCCACCTCTTTCCATGGAGGCTAGCTCTCTCTGAACAGCCTCACTCTTTATATGCCTTCTGTCTCACTACAAGGGACACACTTAATTGGTCTCCAATTAGCTTTGTAAGTATGAAACCTGTGGTTCTGCCTTATTGTCCTGTTAGTGTCTTATTGTACCACGTAATATCCTTATACCCTCCCCCGGTTATATTTTCAGAGCCCTGCAGAGGGATTTGTTTACAGACCTGCTATTAGTCTCAATTAGAATCAGTAGTGTGGCTAACTCTCAAAGCAGAAAGCTGAAAAAGTAACACTTAGCATTTGATAAAACGAAAGGCCAACTCTTAGGTAGGTAAAAGATGCTATAGTGAGCCGGGGTGAAGAATCAGAGCTCCGATGCAACTGAAAGACAAACCCAAGGACAAGGAAAATCAATGTGATCAACAAGTATGGAGAGGATTACTGCAGCTGAAGTATTGTTTCAAGCTGAAAATCACTTGACTACTTAGCCGCTTCAAAACCATAGAATTTCCTACGGGAAGAATAAGGGAAATCCTCTCTCCTTCTTTTACACAGTGTGACCTTATACCTGATTCTAGTGAGGTTGCATCATTATATAATCCCTAGCTGTGGTCTGTAAAAGGGCAGTAGAAACAGAGGAGCCAGCAAACATAGAAAGCTAATCCCACCAAACGAATATCATCAGCACGGCAGAGGAAAAGGACTCGGGGGAAACCTGCTTCTAGTGAGATGTACATTACCTCTAACCCTTTGAAGCTTTTTTCCCCCCTTTTCTTTTTCAGTCAGAGAAATTCACTGAGCTGAGGATTTCAATGTATTGTCCACAATGACTTCAAAGTCCTTTTCCCGAGTCCTCATTTAGAACCCAGCATTGTGTACATAAAGTTTGGATTGTTTTCCCCTCTGTGCATCAGTTTGCACTTGTCCACATACATTTCATCTGCCATTTCATCTGTGGTGGTGCCGCCGCTGCCACAACAACACTGATGAGGGTGGGGCCCCCATGCCCCAGAACTTTGGACACTCCCCCCTCCCCGCTGCTGAAGAGGGAAAGGGGTGGGGCTGGAGAATTCCTCTCAGCGATGGGGGGGAACTGCAGGTGTTCATAGGTGGGGCACTGCTTGGCAGCGCCCACAGGCTATGCGCCTAAGGGCCGTAGGCGAAGCCTTGGGGGGCTAGGGGGAACTCTGCTCTTTTTAGTGGGAGCAGAATTAGCTTAATAGTCTGTATTGTTGATGGAGCAGGACTGAGGGTTGGGCGATAATTATTGGCTGATGCTGGGAGTTTGTAGGGGCGTGAGGACGCTTTGGGGAAGTTTGGGAGGGTTGGGGATGGTTTTTTGTTGATTTGGGTTTGGGGATAGGGATGTCTTGGCCCCTGGTGAAAGCAAAGGGTTGAGAAGGAATTGGAATATGGGGTCCTTATCCCCCTGTGAGAGGGAGGGGTGGACCCCATGTCAGGGGGTGGGTGTTCACCCCCCTGGGAGAGGGAGGGGTGTGGGGAGAGGGTGGGGAGGGATTGGGCTAGGGAGGGAGGGGTCACTTCTAGGGGTGTGCATGTTGTATTCATTATATCAGTAACAAAAAAATGTTTGTACATTTTTGTTATTGTTATTGCAATAACGAAAATGACAAAAAATTATAATGAAATCATAATATAAATTATAATAATAAAATAATATTAAATCATTATAAAATAAAAAACAATAAAATAATATTAACATTATTAATGTATATAATATTAAATCATTAAATCATCATTACTATGATTACATTTAATAATATTAAAGATATTAAATCATAATCATAAAAATAATATGATAATCCTAACAATAACAAAAACTAATAAATAAGTAACTGAGGCTTTTAATAAAACCTCATATCCTCAGAGAGAAAATATAATAGTCTTGTATAGATAGATCTGTGTATAAAAAACATAGCTTTGCTTGCAGAGTTGAGACGCTGGGGCCGTTGCTGGCAGGGGTGGTCAATGCCTACCTTTTGGAGGGCAGAGTGTCGAGCTGCCTTAAAGAGGCGGTGATGCAGCCTCTGCTCAAAAAACCATCACTGGATGTTGACTTCCTCGCCGGCTATCGGCCAGTCTCTTACCATCTCTTTTTAGGAAGGTTATTGAACGGGTAGTGGCTTGGCAGCTGCAGGAACATCTGGACCACCTTGGTTTTCGGGAATCCTCACAGTCCGGCTTTCATCCTGGTTATGGCACTGAGCCTGTGCTTGTGACTTTGGTCGATGACCTCTGCCGTGAATTGAACCAGGGTCATTCAACCCTGCTGATTCTGTTAGATCTGTTGGCTGCTTTTGATACCGTTGACCATGAGATATTGGTGACTCGCTTGCGGGACAGAGCTGGGGTGGGTGAGACTGTTCTTGAATGGTTTCGCTCCTTCCTGGCTGGGAGAACTCAGTGAGTGGTGTTCAGGGAATGTTCTTCATCACCCTGAGATTTCTCGTGTGAAGTACCGCACGGTTCTATTCTGTCTCCTCTCCTGTTCAATGTGTATATGCAGCTGCTGGGTAAGGTCATGAGACAAGTTGGTGTTCGGTGTCATCAATATGCCGATGACACCCAACCCTACCTCTTCTTTTTAATCCGACCCAGACCCAGCAGTCTCAGTGCTTACTCAATGTCTGGCAGCTGTGGGGGACTGGATGAGGGTGAGCTGACTGAAACTGAATCCCGACAAGTCGGAGGTGATGCTAGTGGGGAAGGCAGTGGGTTTGGTATCCCCCATTATTGATGAGGTTCTCCCCCCACCAGTTCCCCGTGTTCGTCGTCTGGGAGTGCTCATCGATTTCCAGCTCCACCTGGGTGCTCATATGGGGGCTGTGGCAAGGACCGTGTTTCACCAGCTACATCTGGTGCGGCAGTTTCGGCCGTATGTCTCAGACTCCAACCTGGCCATTATCATCCATGCTTTCATCACCTTAAGACTTGATTATTGTAACGTGCTGTACATGGGGCTACCCATGGTGACAGTTCGGAGGAGACTGCAGCTAGTGCAGAATGCGGCAGCCAATCTCCTTACAGGGAGATTGGCCGCCGCCGAAATAAACCATCCAGTTTTTTTCTGGGCCACCGGGAGCATATTACACCAGTGCTCCATTCTCTGCACTGGTTGCCTATAGTCTTCCGGGCCCGATTCAAAGTGTTGGTACTTACCTATAAAGCCCTATATGGCCTAGGCCCTACCTACATGTGGAACTGCCTCACTTCCCGGGCTCTGGATCGGAGCGCCTTTCTTGAAGTCCCCTGGGTATTCTGGGAGGCGACTATGGAGAGGGTGTTCTCAGTGTCCGCACCAAGGCTGTGGAACTCCCTCCCAGTAGAGGCCCAGGTGGGGGTGTGCATGTAATTTTTGTTATATCAATAACGAAAACTAAATTTGTCATTCTTGTTATTGTAATAACAAAAATTACAAAAAATAATAATAAAATAAATAACTATAATGAAAGTAGTTATTGATTTCATTATTGCCTAGCAGTCTGGCAGGTGTTTTTTGGAGGGAAATGTGGCAAGGGGAGTAGAGAGCAGGCATCTCGGAGCCAGAAACAGTGTTGAACTCTTGAACTGGGCCTGTGATGGGAGGGGAAGGACCTGATGGATGTAATCACTGGCCAATGAGCAGCGCAAGCAGGTCCCAGGCAGTTGAATGGCACCCTGTGATTCCTCAATGCCTCCTGCCTCCCAGAACCAATCAGGGAAGCTCTGGGGGAGGGCACTGCAACCCTTTATACTGCAGGGCTGGGCTGCTTGATTCTGGTTCTGGTTCAGCTATTGCTCTGTCAGGGTGCATTGTTTGCAGAATCTGCTGGTGCTTGCACTAAAAATCCTCCCATAAATATCCCTCTCACCTTACCTTACCAGTCCTTATTCCTTACCCCCTTACATTTTACCTTTTTCCTTTGCCTGCCTGTCTTCCTCCTGTACACACACACACACACATATATATATATAGAGAGAGATAGGTTGTATAGTGTCAGGGGGCGGGCTTGGGGGGGAAGACGGGGACGCATTAGAAAGGCAGGGGGGCCACAAAAGGAACAAGAACACCCCGTGCACCTACCTTCGGGTGCCGGGGCGTTCCCCCAGCACGCAGTCCAGGGAGAGGAGCAGGCACAGGGGAAAGCGGCAGAGGGAGGGATTCCTCCAAACACTGCTGCAGCACGTAGAGAAGGGGCGGAGCCACAGAACGTGGATCATAGCCAACCCCCTACACCAGGAGCAGAGGGGGCGGGGCTAGGACCAACGCCGCGACGCTCGGCACGCCTGCGGGCGCAACGGGGGCGGAGCTAGCCCTATATCAGGGAGCGTCTGGAGAGCTTCCATGCCGGCGATCAGCGTGCTGTGAAGCTGGCCCCAGAGTGAGAGTTGCAGACGAAGCTAAGTACTTAGAGATAGAGAGTGATTGCTGGGTGAGTGGTGTGTGCGAGGCGAGTGCAAGGTGAGTGTTGGTGGGGGTGGGAGTGAGGAGTGAAGTTAGGGGTGGGTGGGTGTGGACAAGGTGTGGGTGCGAGCACTACCCCTCCTGACTCAATCCCCTCGGAGACCTCCACCACCCCGGGTGGAGTTGGCTGTGTCCTTCCCCCTTCCTCAGGTGTCGGGGCTTCCCTTCCCTTCACTAGCAGACACACTCCCCCTACTTCTAGTGCACGAGTGGGTGAAGGTGTGGCTGAGAGGGCAGGGACCTGGTCCCCCTGCTACCCCAATAGGGGACTGCGCACGCCTATCGTTGTCTCCCCTATGATGATAAGGCCTGTTCCTTCGGGGACATATAGGGCCAACTACTAACCTGAGGGGAACCTTTTTCACTACGAGGTGTGTGCACCCCCTTCGTGGCAGGAGTCCCGTGCGAGGTGCGTGCAAGGAGTGTTAGGTCTGTGGGCTTCTCCATTCCCCCATCCCTTACCCCTCACAGTATCGCCGGCCCTACCATGGACCTGGCACAACAAGTAGAGGAGATGGGGCGAGCCATCCAGGCCATCGCTATGGACCTTAGAGACCTTAAAGAGCAGGCAGCGGCTCAGGGCGCAGAAGCCCCCGTTGCAGCAGGGGTACAGGCTCCACCCCCGCCTATGCCGCCAATGGAGGCAGCGGGGGCAGTAGGGGGGCACGGGAGAGAACCACGTCACCCCCCCATCCAGAAATTCGGAGGAGACCGTAGGGGCTTTCAGGGGTTTCTAGCCCTGTGTAAGCTCGCCTTCCAGGTACAGCCCCTCACCTATGCTTCTGATACAGCCAAAGTGGCCTTCATAATAGGGCACCTGGAAGGCCTGGCTTTAGAGTGGGCTATGCCCCTCCTTCTTAAAAATAGCCCACTCCTGGGAGACCTAAGTGGATTCCTGCAGGAGTTCCAGTTCCTCTTTGATTATCCCCACCGAAAGCGGGATGCGGAGATGGCTATTATGTCCCTTAGACAAGGCAGGGGCCCCCTCTTGGAATATGTCACCCGGTTTCAACAATTAGCGGTGGAACTTGGGTGGGCAGATGAGGTCTTAAAGGTGCTCTTCCGCAAGGGCCTCCACGACGAGATCAAAGATCAGCTAGCCCTCACGGGGGTACCTGAAAAGTGGGGAGAGCTCGTCAACCTGGCTTGCCAGATTGATGAAAGGTTGACGGAGCGGAAGCGAGAAAGACGGCAAGAGCCTAACAGGCTATGGATGGGGAGAACCACGGCTCCCAGCGGGGGGGCAACGAAAACGGAAGATCCAGAGCCCATGCAGATCGGGGCTGCTTGTGGACCGTTAGAGCCGCAAGAGAAGGAACGACGTAGACAGGGTAAACTTTGTTTCTATTGCGGGCTGGCAGGACACTTTTCTAATGGCTGCCCCCAGCTTCCCCCCAGTTGCAGGAGGCTGGGAAACGACCCGAGCCGAGGCGGGCAGGGGGCGTCTCGGTAACCAGCGTATGTTTCCCTGCTCTTACCCGCCAATGCAGCCTGGCCACAAATTTGAAAGAGGGACAACTACGGGTGCCGTTGGCTCTTCGCCTTCATGCAACCCGCACCGTTGTTCTTCTTGCCCTTATTGACTCCGGGGCGTCCGGAAACTTTTTGGACGCCCAAGTGGCCCGCAAATATGGAATCCCCTTGCTGCAAAAAAGCCAGCCCGAGGCGGTGTTTGCGATTGATGGGTCACCCCTTGTCTCCGGTCCCATTACCCACTGCACACCAGAACTCTACAGTGGGATTGGTTGCCACTACGAGCAGTTGTCGCTTAGTGTCGTCAGCACCCCGGCCTTCCCCGTGGTATTAGGCCTCCCGTGGCTCACCAGGCACAACCCCGCCATCGATTGGAAGCAAAGAAAAGTACGCTTCGCTTCCCCCTATTGCCTCTCGTGTTGTATACAAGAGCCCCCTCCACGAACGACGGCCCCCCAAGCCTTGCAGGCTGCCGTTACGAGTGGTTCCAATCTCCCCGTAGTTTACCAAGACCTTATGGACGTATTTCGTAAACAACAAGCCCTAGAGCTTCCTCCGCATCGTTCCTATGATTGTGTGATTGACTTGATGCCGGATACTAGCCCCCCCTATGGGCGGATCTACGCCCTCTCGGAACCGGAGTTGCGGGTGTTGAAAGAGTACATCGAGGAGAATCTGGCTAAAGGGTTCATCCGTCCATCCACCTCTCCGGGGGGGGGCGCCTCTTTTTTTTGTCCCCAAAAAGGATGGAGGATTAAGGCCCTGCATTGATTACCGGGGCCTCAACGCAATTACCGTGACGAACCGGTACCCACTACCCCTTATCCCTGAACTGCTGAACAGGCTACAAGGAGCCACAACCTTTACCAAATTAGACCTCCGCGGAGCGTATAACCTCCTTCGCGTAAAGGAAGGGGATGAGTGGAAGACGGCATTCCGCACAAGGTATGGACATTTCGAATACCTCGTCATGCCGTACGGACTAGCCAACGCGCCGGCGGCCTTCCAGCACTTAATTAACGACCTATTCCGAGACATTCTAGACCAGTTTGTGGTCGCGTATCTCGACGACATCCTTATTTATTCCCCGGATCCCCAACAACACGTTCAGCATGTGCGCACAGTCTTACATCGGCTACAGCAGAACCATCTTTATTGTAAGATGGAAAAATGCGCATTCCACCAAACGGAGGTCGCCTTTCTAGGGTTCATCATTTCCGCCAAGGGCATTAAAATGGACCCAGCGAAGGTGGCGGCTAAACGAAATTGGCCGGCCCCCCAGGCAGTGAAACCCTTGCAGCGATTCCTGGGGAGTGCCAACTACTACCGGCAATATATCCCATGCTATGCAGATATGACCGTGCCGTTGACAACCCTCTTGAAGAAGGGCAAACCGTATACATGGGGGCCCCCACAACAAGAGGCCTTTGAATATCTGAAGACCGCCTTTTCCACTGCACCCATCCTGCAATACCCGGATTTCTCCCTGCCCTTTCTGGTGGAAACTGATGCGTCCAACACTGCGCTAGGCGCTGTGCTGACGCAAGCAACAAAGAGCGGGGAAAATCCCTTGCCCTGTGCCTTTTATTCCCGACAATTAACCGACGCGGAGAAGAACTACACCATCCTGGATCGCGAGCTATTGGCCATCCGAGCAGCCTTCGAGGTATGGCGACACTTCTTAGAAGGAGCCCGCCACCCGGTCCAGGTATTTACCGACCATAAAAACCTAACCTTCCTACAGACCGCACGGATCCAAAACACACGTCACGCCAGATGGGCTCTTTTCTTTGCGCACTTTAACTTTCACATCACCTACCGCCCGGGCAGGCTTAACACCATAGCAGACGCCCTTTCGCGCTGTCAGGAAGTTCCGAAAACACGAACCTCCCCCGAGGAGACCATTCTACGCCCTGGAGTCATTTTAGCAGCGGGCCTGACATCGAAACAACTGTGCACCTGGGCCATGCAAGACCCTGAATGTCTCACGCTCGTGAAGACTCACAGCCACGAATTACCCCGGCGCAAGGGGGCCATTATAGTGCCGCAAGTTGCACGACAAAAAGTACTGTGGGCCCACCACGATGCCCCCCTCGCCGGACACCCAGGACAGAAGCGGACGTTGCAATTGTTGCAACGCCATTTCTGGTGGCCCACCATACGGCAGGACGTGAAACGATATGTGCGAGGGTGCGCCACATGCTGCCGAACCAAGGTTCCACGGGGAAAGCCGGTAGGGCTCTTGCAATTGGGACCCCTACCGCTAGGACCTTGGCAACAGGTCAACATTGACTTCATAGTGGAACTACCACCGTCGCAGGGATACTCGTCGATCTTCGTAATCGTGGACCAGTTCACCAAGATGGGGCACTTTGTTCCCTGCCGAGGTCTCCCGACTGCTCGCCAGACTGCACAACTGTTCCTACAACATGTGGTAAAGTACCATGGGGTGCCGCGCACCATCGTTTCCGATCGTGGGCCACAGTTTACTGCACGATTTTGGCGGGCCCTTTTTGCAACACTGGGTACGCAAATTGCTCCGACCACCGCCTATCGACCTCAGGCAAATGGGCAGGTGGAACGAGCAAATCAAACATTAGAGCAATATCTTCGGTGTTATATAGACTACTTACAGGACGACTGGGTGACGTACATCCCATTGGCCGAATTTGCATTCAATAACGCACCCCATGCCGCCTTGGGAACATCCCCGTTCTTCGTGTCCTACGGGTTTCACCCCCGCCTCGCACTTACAGAAGAACCTACGGTGTCGGTGCCGGCAGCAGGGGCCATGGTGCAGAAACTCCATCGTTGCCAAGTGCATGCTCGAGCCATGCTGCAAAAAGCTCGACAACAATATAAACGACACGCAGATACGCGACGACAACCTGCACCCCAATACCAGGCAGGGGACATGGTATGGGTAGACCGACGGCACTACCCCTCCCTACGACCATCCGCTAAGTTGGACAATCGCTTCATGGGTCCTTTCCCCGTCGAACGGCAGGTGAATCCTGTCGTCTACCGCCTAACCCTACCGCCCACGCTTCGCATACACCCTGTCTTTCACGTTTCCCTTCTCTTTCCCCCTGCTTCGCCGCCAACACCCGTTTGTGACCTCCCCGGCGAACCCGAATACGAGGTTAAGGCACTGCTGGACTCCAAGATAAACCGGGGCACCTTGTTCTATCTTGTGGATTGGAAGGGCTACGGGGTCGCCGATCGCTCCTGGGAACCAGCTACTTCCATTCACGCCCCCCGACTCCTCCGCTTGTTCCATTATCGTTTTCCTTCCAAACCGGGGCCCCTCCGAGCGTTTTTTTGCCCTTGGCGACCCTGGGGAGGGGGTGCTGTCAGGGGGTGGGCTTGGGGGGGAAGACGGGGGCGCATTAGAAAGGTAGGGGGGCCACAAAAGGAACAAGAACCCCCCGTGCACCTACCTTCGGGTGCCGGGGCGTTCCCCCAGCACGCGGTCCAGGGAGAGGAGCAGGCACAGGGAAAAGCAGCAGAGGGAGGGATTCCTCCAAACACTGCTGCAGCACGTAGGAAAGGGGCGGAGCCCCAGAACGTGGATCATAGCCAACCCCCTACACCAGGAGCAGAGGGGGCGGGGCTAGGACCAACGCCGCGACGCTCGGCACGCCTGCGGGCGCAACGGGGGCGGAGCTAGCCCCATATCAGGGAGCGTCTGGAGAGCTTCCATGCCGGCGATCAGCGTGCTGTGAAGCTGGCCCCAGAGTGAGAGTTGCAGGCGAAGCTAAGTGCTTAGAGATAGAGAGTGATTGCTGGGTGAGTGGTGTGTGCGAGGCGAGTGCAAGGTGAGTGTTGGTGGTGGTGGGAGTGAGGGGGAAGTTAGGGGTGGGTGGGTGTGGACAAGGTGTGGGTGCGAGCACTACCCCTCCTGACTCAATCCCCTCGGAGACCTCCACCACCCCGGGTGGAGTTGGCTGTGTCCTTCCCCCTTCCTCAGGTGTCGGGGCTTCCCTTCCCTTCACTAGCAGACACACTCCCCCTACTTCTAGTGCACGAGTGGGTGAAGGTGTGGCTGAGAGGGCAGGGACCTGGTCCCCCTGCTACCCCAATAGGGGACTGCGCACGCCTATCGTTGTCTCCCCTATGATGATAAGGCCTGTTCCTTCGGGGACATATAGGGCCAACTACTAACCTGAGGGGAACCTTTTTCACTACGAGGTGTGTGCACCCCCTTCGTGGCAGGAGTCCCGTGCGAGGTGCGTGCAAGGAGTGTTAGGTCTGTGGGCTTCTCCATTCCCCCATCCCTTACCCCTCACATATAGTTTGGAGATATACCTCTGAGTTTTCCTTTCCACTTCCCCGGTCTGTCTCCCCCTGTCCATATATTATTTGTTGTTTATATATAGAGATTAGATATTTAGATACTAGACAGTTTTATTATATATATGAGGATTATAGGATAGGAATATTTTGTATTGTACATAGGTTAGGTTTAGCTTAGATTCCGTATATATATATATATATATATGAAATAAAACTAGATATTGTGTGCATAGCAATACCAATAATGATACAAATACCAAAATCTTTGTTTGAAATCCGTACCGATACCAGTAGCGACAACAATAATAAAAAACGACGTTTCGTTATTAACAAAAATGAAAGCGACACATATTTATAATGAAAATGATAACTGAAAACGAAAAACAATATGGGGCCCTGGTACACCCCCCTACCGGGTGCCCCCAGACCTCTCCTCCTTCCAAAGACAATGCAAGACCTGGCTGTTCCTCCAGGCTTTTCGCGAGGGAGATGGGTGAAGGGGGGGGGGAGGTTTGTTATATTTTATGTATGTTCTCTGATGTCCCCTTTTAGAAATGTTTTAGCTGTATTTATATTTATATTATTGTGATTTTGTATATTTTTAATTGTTATAAATTGTTAGCTTTGGCAGGAGGGGCAGGGTATAAAGTGCCTAAATAAAAACAAATAAATAAATAGATTAAATTTAGGGTTAAGCCAAATGGGTCCAATCCCTGCCCTGCCCTGTGGCCGCCACACTGCCGGGCCAGCGGAGGGAGCCAGGCACATGAGCAGCTGTTGGGGGGGACAGAGGAGGATGTGCACGCCTCCTACCCCCACACCTAACAGCTAATAGCTAAGGGGAGCCTGGGAAGAGCACGTGCCCTCTTCCCAAGCTCCCCCTAACATGTCAGCTGTCAGCCAGGTGGACTGGGGGAGAGGGGAACATCGGAAGAGTGCTGGCTCCTCCCCCCCCATTCGCCCGACTGACAGCTGATGGGGGGAGGAGCCCAGAGGAGCCGTGTGTGCGCCCCTCGACAAACAGCTGATTAGCGGGGCTAGAGGAAAGCCACACCCGCTTCTCTGGGTCCCCCTCCTCCAAACAGCTGTTTGTCAAGTTGGGGAGATGGGTGTGCGTGTGGCTCTTCTGGGCTCCTCCTCCCCCTCCCCGTAGTACCCTGGGGACTCTGGACTCCCACCCCGGCTGTGACGTGGCTGCGAGTGACAGGTACTAGCGCTCATTGCTTACACTTCACTGGGCAAGCGCACCCAGCCACACAGACTTGCTCCACCCTGGGAAGCCCCACATTGGGTAAGGCTGCTCTGTGTCGTGTCCTCAGGATTTCTCTGAGGATATGTCGCAAAGCAAGCAGATGTTCACAGCACCCCGGGGCAAGGTGAACATCTGGCAGCCCCTGGACACATGAGCCACTGCATCCAGTGGCTCATTTACCAAGGGAGAAGCAAGGCTGCCCAGGGAGGGACAGGCGTTATATGTGGCTGAACCCTTAGATGCCTGGTCTCACAAGATCATCCTTCAATTCTTCACAGTTTGCCCATGATTTAAATACCTTGAATAACTTGGTGTCGTCTGCAAATTTGATCACCTCACTCCTTATTCCCCGTTTCAGATCATTAATGAACACATTAAAAACATTGATCGGCAGTTTATTGGTTACCCGTGTGTGTGTCTGTGTGTGTGTGTGTGAGAGAGGGAGGGGGAGGGAGGGGCTTGGATTGGTGACACGATGGGTGGCCAGTCATGGCTCGTTGGGCAACAATGACTGCTGTTGTAGCCCCTGAGCCAATCAGGCCTCTACATCCATTGATTTAAACTGTTTCTGTGCTGGACATGTTCAGTACACACATCTGGACTGCACAACCCAAGAGGGAAGAAGCTGTGATTTAATCTATGTATGACTTTGCAGAGCTGTGAGTGTGAAATATTTAGCTATATAATCTCTAAATTCAGCTGTCATCGTACTCACAGGTGTCTGTTTTGTTAGAGGTTTTTTTCCCGGCTATGGTTGTAATCTCTGTTTACAAGAGCACTTTCCTGGCTGGCTGTGGCTAATTTGCTTCAGTCTTTGTAACATCTGGAAAACCCCTTAAGTTTCCATATATCTTCCCTCGGCATTCCTGAGAATAGGTCTTTGATGTGTTTTTGTCCTCTTACCACTTTACCATCTGCTCCTGTGACGCCATTTCATCTGGAAGCCTATTTAAGCAATTTTGGAGAAGAATAAAGACATGCATAAATTCAGCCTTGGGATGCTGCTAATCTTGTAGCACGAGTACAGCACAGCCTCTATTAAATACATAGATTAAAGCCCAGCACAAGACGGCTTTCCCTCTTCTAGAATAGAATCATGGACTGGAAGGATCCTCAAAAGTCATCTAGTCCAACTCTCTGCTCCAAGGCAGAATATCCTCCACCTATCATATTACGGACGGATGCATGTTTATCCATGCTTTGAAAACATCCAAGTGTTGACCACAGCTTTGGCTCAATAATTTAATTTGGTCTTTCTGACTAATTGTTGAGTTCAAGCTGATGGACCTCAGTTAAATTACAAACTGCACCCTTAAGAGGCAATGGCCACTTCTGAGCATATGAGTTATTTCATTTATTAAAAAATACATTTCCTATGGGATATCAACATACACATGAACAATCACACCAATGGCCAAGCATGGAATTAAGCGAAGTAGTCTTAAAACAGGATAGTGATTAAGTAAATATTGGAAATAATCATAAGGATTGTCAAATATATGTATAGTTCTAGGCCTAAAGGACTTGTTACCTTTCCTTCAGTTACCAGAGAGACCAGATCCCCAGGTGGAAGAACATCAGTACTCGTTCAGAAAGATAGCAGAAAGATGGCATTCGAGAGTGTTGGGGTACTGGCCCAATGAGGACACAACAGCCAGCCTCCTTATTGTGAACGGACACGGAGACCCAGGGACAAGGTAGAATGCCAAAGTAAAACAATTTATTTGGCAGAATTTGATCAAGGTGCGCTCATGCTCCAACGCTGGGGGACTCAAGGGCAAGGCAGGAATAGAGAGTCTGATTTGGGGTGTCTCATCCCTCCAAGCATATACTTTTCTGACAAAAACCTCACTGGCATAATTTGAGATACACATGTGAGTCTAGCAGCTTTACAAAGTGTTATCTTTTGATCAGTGCTTAATTTGTGAAAAGTGAATTGCCTGAACTCAAGTGTACCCCAGAAGCCATGCCTCCGAGCCCAGAGCTTGTCAAAGCAGGGAAATGAATGCCATTCTCCAGCTAGCAACCCAACCACTGAACTGACCTATCTTCCTCAGATCTCTTAGTATTTTGATGTATGCAGATGATCTGGTCTTGATGGCCCAGACAAGGAACGGCCTTCAGCATCAGATAGGGTTATTGGCGGATTATTGTCATTTGAATAAACTTATAGTTAACCCGCTCAAATTGCAGGTGATAGTCCTGGGGAAGGCGAAGCGGTTTAATTATCCCTGGATTATAGGGAATGCTGTTCTTGGCCAAGTAGACTCTTATGTCTATTTGGGTACTGTTATCTCCAATAATGGTTCATGGAGTAAGCACAGAAAATGCTTATCCCTTAAGGTGGGAGCGGCTGCTAAGGGGATTATGAGACTAGCATGGGGCTCCTCAGGAATTGCTACATCATCTATCTTAGAAGTGTATAGAGCTAAAGCCCAGTCCCTACTAACCTTTGGTGCGGAAGTGTTCCCAGATGGGGACACTGGGGTGCTGGAAGTTATCCAGAACAAATTTTTAAGAAGTCTGCTGAGAATCCAGCAAGGTGTCCCTGTGGCCGTAGTACGTGCCGAGATGGGGACGCTAGCTATTTCTAGTCTGTGCAAGCTCCAAGCCCTTAGGTTTTGGAGTAAACTTTTTCATCAGGATCATAACACATTGGCGGCGTTATGCCTGCAGGAGGAATTGGAATATGAAGGAGTGGGAAATTATCCTTGGCTTGCTTGGATATTTTTGCAATTGAGGAATCTAGGGGTATTTTCCGATGTTACGAGATCACAGTCAACCACGCTCAATTCTGCGTGGTGGCTGTGATCTCCTAACGTCTGTTGGGGGAAACGGATGTTTCCCCCCAGATGTTACCGTGGCGTGGAATTGCATTCACCACGCGAGCGGCCGAAGCGGAGGGACTGCCGGCCGCCGCGTGTCGAATGCAATTCCACGCCGGGGTGGACGCCGGCGTATCGTCTGGTCGGGCGCCACGGCCCGGGATCACCGGCAGGATCCCGGGCCGTGGCGCATCCGGCCTGATGCGGTGGCCTCAGTGGCCCCGCTGCCCACCCGTCTCCCCGGAGGGCGGGCGGCGGGGTGCGTGGAAGGGGCGGGGCCATGCGGCCGCATGTTGCGCCACGGGGCCCCGCCCCCTCCCAGATTCCCCGCCGGGATCCCCCCAGCACATCTGATACGGCGTGACGGGGCGATCCCGGCGGGGAATTAATAGGGTGATTTCAGTACGGGGCCAAAGGGCCCCGTAACATCTGAAATCACCCTAGGGTTCTCATTTGCTTTTTTTCAAGATAAAACTCCCCAATTGCAGAAATTATTGATCCAACAACGAGTTTTGGATACTGCTAGAGAAGAGGATCTGGCCGAGCTCTCCTCCTGGAGGGTTGCTCCACATTATCATCACATCAAAACTATACATAAGTTAGAGCCTTATCTGGATATTTTATCTTGTTCAACTTTGCGTAGGGCCTTTACATGTTTGCGCTTTCATTTACTTCCCTCTGCGGTCACTGAGGGAAGGTATGCGAACATTGCCCATGAGTCTCGAACCTCCCCTAGAGGTGGAGGATTTGTCACATTGTTTGTTTAACTGTTCGCTGTATGATAGCATTAGGGCTGCCTGGCTTGAACCAATTTTGAGGTCGTCTCTTTATAGCTCAGATCTCAATAGAATTTCAGGTCTGCTAGCTTCATCCAATGAGGATACTGTATATTCTGTTGCTGTATTTGCTCTGCTTGCTACGAGGAAATGGGTGTCTTGGGTAGGGTAACCCTATGTATTAATAAGTTAGTTTTTCTTATTGCTTTTTGCAGTAATTTTATTGTTGCTATTTTTTGTTGACTGTAGATCGCTATTATGTTTTATCGTTTTAATTCGATTGTTTTTTTCTTGTAACTTTGTATTCTTATTTACTTGATGCTTTTATTCTCTAAAGGCTATAGCGAAAGCTCAATGCCATAATAAATTATTCATTCAACCTATCTTCCTACACCTGAAGAGGTTTTAACGCCTCTCCTCCTCTCCCTTCACTGGCTCCCCCTTCCTGAACGTATCCTGTTCAAACTCCTGGTTCTTACGTTCAAATCGCTCCATGACCAAGCTCCCCCTTACCTCTCGGACCTAATCGCCCTACGCGCTCCTGCGCGCGCTCTCCGCTCTTCCTCTGTCCCCTCCCTCGCTCTCCCTCGTTTCTCCTGCTCGCCCAACCGCCTTCGTCCCTTCTCCCTCGCTGCCCCGCATGCCTGGAACTCCCTCCCTGCCGACATCCGCCTTGCCTCCTCCCTCCGCTCCTTCAAATCCCTCCTCAAGACCCACCTTTTCCATGCTGCCTTTCCCAATGCCCTCTAGTCTTTCCCCTTGCTCTTACTGTCAGCCCTCCTCTGCTGACTGCTGCTACCGACCACCTTGTAACCAAGCCAAGTACACGCACCTGAGACTTCGCATCCGCCTGAATGTTTGTTTGTCTTCTCCCATGTCTCTCCCGCTGTCCCCTCTCCTTGTCTCCCCCTCCTTGTCTTTTAGATTGTAAGCCACAGGCAGGGACCGCATCTGATTGTATGTTCTGTACAGCGCCAGGTTACTACTGGCACTTTATAAATGTTTAATAATAATAATAATCATCATCATCATCTTAGGTTTTAATTTATATTAATCATTAATAAAAGCCAAATAAACCATCCCGTTTTTTTCTGGCTTTCGTTTCCAACCCTGAAATAGCTAATATAGGCCTTTTCCTGGTCTTTCATATTTCAGGGTGTGTACTAATGTGGGGAACATTTCCCAGGGCTCAGCCCCCCCCTTGAATTTAATTGCCTGGACTGAGGCCCCCATCTGGTTGAGCCCTCATGCCTTTGCTTTGTACTTATGATTTCATTGAGGTTGTTACTCTTGATATTTTGGGGTATATTTTGCTCCCAAAGAGAGTTATCAGTTGTTGACTAACCCACCTAAATGAGAATATTTTTTTGCTGTCGGATATACTGCTTAACTAAAGGACTGTCTTTCTCCTTATGCTCCTTCGCGGCCTTTAAGGTCTGCCTAGGGTGCCCTCTTGTGAGTTCCATCGTTGGCCTAGTTTTATACAACTCGGGCCCGCATGGTGGCTGCCCCATAGCTTTGGCACTCCCTCCCCTTGGACGCTTGCCTGAGCCCCCGTTTAAATGTCTTCTGGAGGCAGTGTAAGATATTTTTATTTGGCCAGGAATTCAATGGGCAGGGCTAGATTGGGGGGAGGGTGATGGGGTGTTTTTAGTTCTGTGGGGTTTTAATTATTTATTTTACGTTTCTGTTTTATATGTTTGTGCATCGCCATAAGCCTTTGGGGATAGGGCAGGATATAAAGCTAAATAAATAAATAAATAAAATAAACAAACCACACCCGTGTGAAGGTGGTGCAGGGGGATGCATGTGCCCGTGCCCCACGCAGTACCCACTAATGGCCACACACAGGGAACGGCTGAAAAATCTGGAGTGCCCTGTACGGTGGAAACCAAAACGTGTGTGGACAAAGAAACCCATCCATCCGCTGCCCATATGAACTAGAGTGCCCACTGATGCCAGCAGACAGGTCCGCTGTCTATCTGCCTCCCTGGACACACCCACAGCCCTGACAGGAGCTCTTATAGGACACACGTGTGTGAAATACACCACCGTGTTGGCTCGAAGTACAACAACCCCCCCCACCCTTGCGACACATGAAACTTCCTGCATGTCCTTGCCAGTATGTGGCTCTATTGTACAGGTGTGCACCAGAGACCCATGTCGTTATTCATTTTCGTTAATAACGAAATTTCATTTGTAGGTAGCGATGTCATTATTGGTATCGGTATCAGATGAAACCGAAAATGTTGTTTTTGGTTTCATTTCCATTCATCAGTGTGTGTGTGTGTGTGTGTGTTAGAAGTGCCAGTGGCAGAAGTGCCAGCAGACTGCATCTCCCCCCACACACGCGCTGATGAAAATGGAAAGGAAACCGAAAATGAATTTGCGATTTCATGCGATACCGATACCAATAATGACACCGATAACGAAAAATGAAATTTCATTATTGATTTTGTTGTTATTGTTTTTTTTTTGTTATTGTAATAACAAAAACAAAAAACAAAAAATTTGTTTTCGTTATCGTTATAAAAATAACGAAAATGAAGTGCACACCCCTACTCTATTGTTGCCTGGGACTACCAGCGGCTGCAGAGGCTCCCAGGGTCATGGACAAGGAGAGGTTTCTGACTGATGCAGCTTCATGTTTCCATGGTGTCCGCGGATGTGTGTCATGGCAGAGGGTGAGCAGCTGGGCAGGGCTGAGGGTAGGGGGTGTTGCTGGGCAGGGAAGAGGGGGAACAGCTGCCTGTATAAGTTGTTTGCAGGACTGGTCTATGGTGGCGGGAATGCGTGGAGGCTGTCTGCGTGGCCACAGTGGCCAACCTGGGAGCCGCCAATTAGGATCTCTCCCTACTCACTCACGAGCGTGGTTGCTCCACAGCGGTGTCACTGAGCAGCCACGGACCCCCTTCCCCCTCAAGCCTTGCTTGTTTTAAAACATCCTTTGACTATCCATCAACTAAAATAATCAAAGGGAGATTTGGGATCGTTTGAGTTGTAAAAGTTACATTAAATAGCCTAAAACTTCACCTCTCTGTGTCCTGTTTCACGTTCACCCTTTTCTGTCTAGTCTATTCAGACTTCAATGTCTTTAGGGTAGGGGAATGTCTCATACGGTGTGTTTGGTCGTCTCTTGTGTCATGCAAAGAACAATACATGCAGAATAGCAGTTGGTACACTAGCAAATGTTGCTGTATGAAGCAGGAATTATATCGCACGTAACCTTCATTGTGAACAGCGTCGAAAGAAATTACCTCTTTCCTTATGGCACAAATCCTAATGAATCTTATTTTGTGTCTGTACATAGTCAGATAGAGAAAGATGGGGAGACAAAATAGTTTAGATGATATAGCTTATTGGAACATTGAGTCGCAAGGGTGGAAGGGGCCTCAAAGGACATCTAGTCCAGCCCCCTGCAACACTGCAGGACCTGCCACACCCCAACCATCCGCACAAAGAAATCCCACCAATAGCTACAAATACAGACTGGGACCAACCAGAGCACTCCGATGCCTGAAATAACAGGAAATAATTGAGTCAACTGCCAATCTGCCCAGAGGGATAATGCCTTCCCAACCCCAAATATGGCGATCAGCTGGACCCTGAGCATGTGCGCGGGCCCCACCTGCAAGGCACCTGATATACAGTATAATACCCAGGCTTCAGAATGATTTTTCTCTAGAGTACGTCCGTAAAATATATACAAATTGTTTACTAAGAAATATTGGGTGCAATCCTCATTCATCCAAGGGTACAAGGAATTTGTCTGTGTGCATGTGTGCGTGTGTTGTGTTAGCTGGGTGCCAGAGTTCCGCACAAAACTTTTCCTGGGTGCTAAATTCCCATTCACACTGAGAGGCATCACTGTGCAGCATAACCACAGTTACATTGGTGGACTGCTGCTATATGGGAGCACAGAACACACCCCTCTGTACCTGGGGCAGGCTTCAAGGTGATCAGCCCACATGATCACGCAGAAGGGTTGTGCTGGGCTTTGGGGTGACACTGCATACACAAGTGAGAGTGAGCAATGAGCAATGATGCCTCTTGCTGTGAATGAGGATTTGGCACCCATTTGAGTGGAGTGGCATTTCAGGGTACAGCCGCACGAGACATACCCTTATCTCAGGTTGGGCAGCATTACTGCAATTTGGGCACTGTTGCCATGTGATACAGTGGCTGCTCATGTACCCGGTGGTTGCCAGATGTTCACCCCACCCTGGGTTGGACAGCTGGTTGCTATGCCCTGCAGCCTCAGAAAAAGGCTGAGGAAAAATGTGTAACAGCTTTACCTCACCTCAGGTAAGGCTGCCCAACTCAAGGTAGTATGCCATCACTCGTGGACCTGGTCCCTGCCTGACCTGCTCTGTGGCGAAGTCCACCATGGGACTTTGAGCAGCAGTGCTGGTGCCATGGATTCCCATGTGGCCACAGCGCAGCCGGAGCAAGGTAGTGGGTGGGCTGGTGGAGGGTGGGTGGGGCAGGGCATGGCTGCCCATGTGGCTTGTGCCTTGGCCTGCTCTGTTTCCTTTGCGGGGATGGGCAACTGTCTGCCCAGATCTCCGTGCTGGCCCCGCAGTGTGGCGGCTGAAATTACCCATCCTGGGGCATGCAGGGATCGGTCCCAGATGGGCTCCTCTGCCTACACCCTGGGTGCAACATGCAGATGTAGTATTATTATTATTATTATTATTATTATTATTAGCATTAGCATTTATAGCACCAGCGATGTACCTGACTCTTTAGAGAGACACGGTCCCTGCCCGAGAGCTCAGAATCTAAAGACAGGGGGAGGGGAGACAGGGAAGGGGGAACAGAGGGGGAGACAAGGGATGCAACATTCATGCGGATGCGAGAACTCCGGTGCACGTTCTTGGCTTGGTTACAGTAATTGGGAGTTTGCAGGACAGGTGGGGGATAATCCTGGGTGGGGATGATTAGCAGAAGTTAGGCAGGGCAGATCAGAAGAGGTGGGTTTTGAGGAGGGACTTGAAGGTACGGAGGGAGGCAGGCAGACGAGGAAAGCGAGGGAGAAGGGACGAAGTTGGGGGAGCAGGGGAGGCATGGGAGGGTGAGGGAGGGGATGGAGGAGGAGCAGAGTGCTCCAACAGGGTTTCGGAGGGAGATCAGGGCAGAGAGGTAGTGGGGAGTAAGGTTGTGAAGGGCTTTGTAGGTGAAGACGAGGAGCTTGTGCAGAATACGCTCGGGAAGAGGGAGCCAGTGGAGGGAGGAGAGCAGCGGCTGCACATGGTCAAAGCGACGGGCTAGGTGGATGATCCTGGCAGCAGAGTTTTGAACAGAGATGAGGGGAGAAAGGTGAGAGCAGGGAAGGCCAGCAAGAAGGAGGTTACAATAGTCGACGTGTGAGATGACTAGGGCATGGATGAGAGTTTTGGCAGAGGAGACAGACAGAAAAGGGCGGATCTTAGCAATGTTGTGGAGGGAGAAGCGGCATGATTTGGCCATGGAGTCAATGTAGTGTTTGAAGGTGAGGTGCGAGTCGAAGATGAAGTCCAAGCTACGGG